>JAOXNO010000008.1:3519936-3539333 GCA_028565335.1 Limnodromus scolopaceus
TGCTCTGGGCAGCCCTGCTTTGGCAGGGGAGTTGGACTGGATGGTCTCTAGAGGTCCCTTCCAACTCTGACAATTCCATGATCCGTGATTCCAGAGGCAACAAGAAGGTGGCCCTATCGTTATGGCACCCACAGGAGGGATGCTTAAGGGCTCCTTCCCAAAGTTTCCGTGGATTTCCTGTGGGATCCAGGCGAGGTGTCACCCTGAGCACCCCGGCTGAGCGCGGCATCGTCACCCCCTCGGGGCAGGGTGGTTGTCTGGGGGGGGCAGCAGCACCCAGCACGGCCGGGCCCCACGCTGCTGAACCGCCAGCTGCTCCTACGGCAGCAATGAGTGAGTTCAGCTCAGCTGCTTCTACACCAAACCACTGCCCAAGTCACTCACTTGTCTATTTTATAGAGAAAATAACATACAAACTTTTTTTTTTTTTAAAGTTAGTGAGCTTTATTTAGGAAATAAATAAAATCATAAGAAAATAGGAATGATTGTAATAAATACAGCACTTGTCAAAATTACACAGCCATGAAAAGCAGAGTATTTTTAGGCATGTTACTCCAGTGTGGTTACAGGGCCTGGCACGTTACTGGAAAAATAAATTTCTGTCCCTGAAAGAACATTTTAAACATGGAAGAGAGAAAAAGACAGAGAGAGAGAGAGAGTTTGTGTGTGATGGCAAAGAATATCCAGTTCTCTCCCAAACAAGCTTGGGTAGATGTTTGTTTATGAGGTGGATTTTTCTGAAATGTGATACTTCATCACAACTAATTATTTTTAAAGGATGCTGTCAAGATAGAAAGGAGAGATTTGCAGCATCTCCTGCAGTGGGGCTGGAGGTTACTCACAGCACATGACATTTCACCAGCTCTGCTGGACGGCGGCCGTTTCCATGGTTTGCAAAATGTAAGTGGACAAACAGTCTCTCCTCTCCCTTCTCACCAGCGGGCACAATATTGTCTGTCGGCTTTCAGCTCAGCCACGGGAAATATTGCAGAGGAAAAAGGAATAAAGCAACCTGGAAAGATCTTTAAATTGTGGAAAGGTCTTTAAATACACACCTGCCCTCTCTCTGCAAGACGAGAGGTTTGGGTTTGCGCGCTGCGGCCGTGGAACAGCCTGGGACACACAGCCTGTTCTGAGGTGAGTTTGCTGGAAATTCAGAAACTGCTGCACCAAACCCCAGCTCAGCCCCAGCGGCTCTGCCAAACGGCTGCCAAGCAGGGAATGAAGAGGGGAAGGCTCGCTGCTTGCTGGGGGTAAGGTGGGGCACTTGCACTTTGCACACATCCCGACATTTCTAAGCTTGACTTGTTTATAAAAAAAATAATAAAATCATTCCTTACCTCTAGTAAAAAAAAAAAAAAAAAAGACAAACCCATTTATAGCTGTTACATCCATTTTAGCGTGTGAAAAGACCCAAACATCAGAGCACATAAAAAGAATTAAGCAAGAAAAAAAAAATCCAATACTTTCTAATAAGTCACTTGCCTTGAAAGTTCAGGGAGTGACTGAACACTTTAAAACAAAGATACTGAGGGGTCCTTCCCACTCCTTGGACTGGCAGCTCTGGAATTCCCGGGGTTAACCACCCTCAGAGCTCCAGGTCTGAAGTGGGAAAGTCCAGTGACTCCTCTGGAAATACAAGAGGTGATTTCCCCAAGGCACAGTGTAACGTGGTCACCGATTGCCGATGCAACAGCACATCTCTTTACCGAGCACATAAATATAGATCTAAAATAAATAGCAAGAAATAAAACATCCGGTATAAGGAATTCAAGCTACAAATGCTCCCCAGAACTCACTGCTCTCAAGGTCATCAATAAGCACAAACAGAGACACCCGATCGGTGCCTCCGGGGAAGGAATCTGCCCTTGTCCCCGGTGGAGGAACAGCCAAAATCCTGGTCAGGGCTGTCAGCCGGCGCCGTCCGAGCAGGGCTCGCTCCACTCCTCCCAGGAACGGGCACCGCACACCCCGCAGCACCGCTGGAGGCTGGGGAAAGCTGGGCTTCACCCCTCGCACCCCAAAACCCCACGGACCCAAGGGTGCTGGGGCCCTGCCAGAGCCCTTGGCAGAACGGCACCCACGCCTGGGCTGGGGGTGAGGAAGAGCAGCATCTGCGGGGGGGTGACCGTGACCTGCATCCAAACCAGGAATATCAGGCGTTTTGATGAAATAATCACAGTCCCCATTTGCACTAACACACTGGGGGGGCACGGGGCAGAGCACGCTCGGCAGCAGCTGACTCCAGCAGGAAGATCTCGGCTGATGGGAATTGATTCAAGGAGCACAGGCTCAGGCTCTCTGCATTTTTTGTGCACATAAAAACCAATACAAGCTCTCAAACTGATGCTTTTCTTCCTTGTAAACTAATGAAACTCAGTGGGTGATTTACCAGACATTCCTATTTCAAGACTTACTAATTTGTTTCTATAATGCATTTAAGGAAAAGCGTGTCTTCCTTCACATAGGCATATTTAGGTGACTGTAGTTTGGACAAAGGGAGGAACATGGGGCAGCCGCTTGCAATATTCATATCGTTCACTGGTCTCTGAAACGAAGCAGAAGTCAAGTCCGGGCGAAACGCGTCAATAATGTGTTCCCTGTTATTTTGGTCAAGCAACATAAATGTCACCTGAAAAACAGAATGCGGCAACCATGAGTTACTGAACTGAAAAATAAACCAGAAAACATCAGAGACAGAAGCGCAAATATCCTGCAAGAGCAGCTGGAGGCTCTATCGACAATTAAGTACAAACCATAATGATTGTTTCGCAACCTGCAAGTTCAGTTCATGTGAAAAGGGAGACTGTAACAGTTCCCAGATGAAGTATTTAAAACTTTGCCACCCATAAAACAAAATGAAATAAAACAAAGTAAGGAATTATTTCGTGGTAGAGAACTGCACAGTCCAAAGGCTTTTTTTCCTCTCTCTCCTGACAACTTAAACAAACCCCGCGTTTGGTTACAGTCATTACATTCATTCTGTTATTGTGGTTTGGAATCAAAAGAAACAGCCCAGTTGCCTGTACGCAAATATTTAAAAGACACAACCTAAATATCAGTATAGAATCTCCCCATCTCATCACCACTTTTAACAACTCACTGTTCTTTAGCTTTAAACATGAAATGTATGTAATAATTTTTAATACAGTGAGGACTGGGGACTTTGATTTCTATTTTTTTTGGCTGCAAAATGGTAGTAAGGCTATTTATATGAAAGGCTTACGGAATTATTACCACACGGAGGCAAGTGCTAGAACGGCGATCAGAACCCTGTGCACACTTTCCCTGCTTTTCTAACCATTGTTGCCATTATCAGATTACACTTATAAAATGAGAAAAAAATAAGATCAGGATCACATAAGGCATCTACGGCACGTTTGTAAGGAGAACTCTAACCTCCCATTTCTGACACCCGTGTGATTCAGACAGCAAATCGTAATTCCCTCATAAACTGATATTATCTGTGTACAGCAAGAGCCAGGAAAAATGTGCCTGGCTTTAGCCCAGGTGGACACAGGTTGGGAGGTATCAAACAGCAATATTCTGGTGCTACCAGGCAAAGTACGGAATCTGGTTAAGAGCAGCTTTCCCTGGGTGTAAAATCACTCCATTCAGAGACAAATTGTTACCGAAGATGGCTAATAGCCAGCAGAGAGGAAAATAGGAAAACACTCCAACTTCCACTAAATTCCAGAAAAAAAGTCCCCATGTGTTCAGTGGGAGAAGCAGGGGGGTTGTGCCGGGATCAGATACAGAAACGTTGTCCTTCTTACCTTGTGTCTGAAAGGCCACTGGAGCAGAGCATCATAGTCTCCTTTCATGACAACAAAGAACAGGGACACGTGGGTTCCTTTTCCTGACCCATCTCCGTTCAGATAAACCCTCAGACAGACCTTGTAGCCGTACTTCGCGGTGTAGAAAGCTGAAAATCAGAACTCTTCATTAGTAAAGCCTCCTTCAGAAAAAAAAAAAAAGACATAATGAGTGTTCTGACATATAGGAAAAAGACAGTGTATGATGTGTTTTGCTATCACAGAGATGAGAACAGACAAACCAGTACACCCTGGAGATTACAAGCAATGAAAATCCAGGGGTTGGAATACTTTTATTGCCTCACGCCTCAGTGACAATTACCTGTTATTAGCCACACAAGCATATTTTACCTAATCAAATTCTTTCCCACATGGGAGACAACTGCGGCAGAAAGCCATTCAGTAGCGCAGGCACCAAGGTGTGGGTTAGACGAGGCAGATCCAGCAGATGTCACTGCAAGTAGCTGAGGGGGAGGGCAAATTGCAAAAGGAAAGCCCAGAACAGAACACAACTCTGTGGAAGAGCACACCACAGCTGCCCCGAAGCACAGGCAGGAGAGTATCAGGTCTTTGCATAAGCAGCATCTTAGTTTATGGAGCTATTTTGAAGGACCTCTCGTCCACATGAGCACTGCTCTAGAGAATCAGTAGGTTTCCTAAAGGACTGGGTTTCGCTAACACACGTGCATGTCTTGTTTTACCTGGTGAATACAAACTGACTGTTCTTCCAGTCACAGAGTCTTGTAACTTCCTGCCAACATCTGTTATTTTCCACAGAAAGATCCCGTCATAGGACGCTTGCTCAGAGAACAGGAGGGTCTTGTGAAGACTGCTCAGGCCCGCGTCCTTCTGCGTCAGGCACCGGTGCAGCTCTGCAATCTAGAAAAAACAAAGCAGTTTTCAATCAAACCCCCTCTCCAGGCTGTTGTGCTGCAGAAATAGAATTGTTCTGGAGACCTCATGTTCTGGAGAGTCTCCTTTGATTTCTTTTTAAGTGACAGTTACATGTCAACACATAAGCAAACAACTGGAGAGATGGCTGGTTGCTCCTCGAGGCATAACGCTGCTTTAAGAGGATCTGTCAATTAAACAACTGTCTCTTGTTCACAGCCTGATCGTGGCAAATTCTGAACAGTCAAAACTCTCGGGAATATCTAGGTACCTAAACACAGATTTAGACAACAAATATTAGAGATCCCCATTTATCCAAAACAACAAAAGGATCCTGTGGATGTGTCCAAAACTTAACACTTCACAGCTCAAATTCCTGTGTCCATCCCTGTCCTGATCTCTACACCACCTCTCTCTGATACGTGTAAATATTTATCTATAGAACAAGCACACAGACAATGCTTATCATAACTATTTACCTTCAGTTCAAGGCCTCGTATTATATTTTGATCGAGTTCACTCTGTCTCCGAAAGGCCGTGATTTCCAGATTAGAGGTCTCCACCTCTTTATTGAGCACTGCCACGATATTCTCAAACACGTGCAGCTTATTTTCTAGCTCAGAAATCACCTTCTCCCTCACAAGTTGTTGCAGAACAGATTCATCTTCAGAAACAGAAGATCCAGGAAAACAGTCTACTTCCAGATCCCCATTGATTTCCAGCCCCCCAGGGATCTGCAGATCAGAGATGCTTTTTCCCGTGCCGTTCACACTCAGCTCTGACTGTGGGATGAAGCTGTTTGCAGATCTGGCAGCAACACTCACACTGGCCTTCAGCTGCTTTATGTGCTGCAGGAGGAGCAGCATGTGGGCCCCAACTGCAGTTTTTTCATGCTCCTTGATCTTCTCTTTGCTTCCCTGGAAGAAGACGACACTGTCACTACGCTCTCCATACAACTACATCATGGGCCTGGGGCCAAATTAAGCAACATTCCCTTCAACTTCTTGGGAGAGACAGAGATGGAAGAACCGTGAGATACAGATCCAGCTCCAGCAGCTGACTCTCAGGGGAGACATGGAGAGAGGAAAACCAACAAGCCCTCCAACGATGGGTTTAGGCTGTCTGTTCACATGTCTACACATGCTGCATAAAACAATTGTCTACAATTTTGGTATTAAATAAGATGCCAAGCAGGGTCCTAGCAAGATTCTCAAATAAGCCAATATTTAATACAACAGACAAGGCAACAGCTGCCAACTAAAGTGCAAAGAAGCCCCGTTGCTGATTTAAGAGGCGTTACTCTGAAGGGAATATCCAAAACACAGCAGAACAGCACATCTGATAAACCAGCAGAGTTGTAATAAACATCTATTTTTATCTGACGTGAATGCACAGTTTGAGATAAAGAGCATCACAGGCTGAACTGCACCTTACACACGCTGCGTAACCATGGCAGTTCCAACATCACCTCTGCTGATCTACTAGAAGTGGGCAGACTTTCTCTCTTTCCTTAGATACATTTAAATCAAGGCCCACTGCCTTGCACACAAAGGCTGGCTAAACCGAAGGCACAGCGCGGAGTCGTACACCATCTGAGACCTTCCTGAAGGCAGCTCTTTCACTCACCCTAAACGAACAGCCGACTTCAGAAAAACGACACCCATCCTTGTTGATTGAGGGTGTAGAGTGGTTCTGCTGGGGAAAAAAAAGGAAAGAAGATAATCAAGTACCAATTGAAATGGATTCTTTTATTTACCTACAAGCAACTAGGCCACAATCCCAGCAGCCATAAATCAGGTTAATTCAAGTTAAAGCATTACCACAGCATTACCACAAAGCATGACCAACCAGCTTTGAAAATTCATTAGTAAATCAATCAAGAGTGTGGTTGATTGCAAGTTTCTTCCACACAGCCTGGCAGTTAATGTCCATCTAACACACTCCATAATGATTTAACAAACCACAGTGATCCCCAAGTAACAATGTCTCATAAATAAGATGCCAAGAAGCCAAGTGGGCCACCGCAGTGGCCACCACCATGCACACAGCCACCCCAACCCCCCTCCTGCTTTTAGAGAGCCCACGGAAGAGCTGGGTCCTATACCACGTCCTGGGAATGAACAGATCTGACAGATCAAACGCTCTGAGTGATGTTCAGATTTAGTCCCCTTCACAACCAAAAGCAAGTCTCTTCAAATATACAGCATCTTCTTCTTTCGCTCATGTGGAGCTCCGTGAATATTTGAAAGGAGAAAAACGTTTTCCCATTTTTGTAAGATTAAATTGAGAAGATAACTTAATCAAGTTAATAGTGGGAAAAGGAGGTAGTCAGCAGAGCTATGTTGGGATGTAAAAAGGGCCCAGATACACTGCCCTATCTGAAGGTGTTCTCAGATGTTCATTTAATCTAAATGACCAAGTGATACTTTTATGAATTAAAATAAAGCCGTATTGCATTCACTCATCTCTTACCCACCTTTTCTTTTGATGGTGCTTCTGTTTGCACATGTTTTTGTTCCTTACATAAATTGCTTTCACATGAATGTTCCTGTTATTAAAACAAGAAGAAAAGAATTCAGTACATTATTAAAATCATTGAGCATCTTTATTTAGAAGTCTTTGAAACAAAGCTCATGTTTGAGAATGCTTTTCCCATTTTACAGAAACAGGGATTTGGGAGGCTCTTCTGCAAGAAATTCTGTGTTATGGAAGAAAAGGTTTACAATAAGTTTCCTGCTTTCGTCCTGGAAGGTGTGGATTCAAGGCAGAGATTCTCCAGATGCAATACCTGTTAAGTGAAAGTACAAAGCGTGATCTCTGGCTTATGGGGCCCAAAACTCTTGGAAACTACTTACAGATGCTTTGTGAGGTCACCCTGGGAAACATGATATAAGATTGGCAACGTACTAGTCTTGCCCAGTTCAAACCACAGTTATGTGCACACACATATATGTTCATGCACACATATGACATGCAGGTGGATTACAGAACAGGAAGCAAATATACAGGAAACCCAAACATAAACTCTTCTTGCATTGACTTCATATAGTTTTCTTAATGTGCAGACCCTTCTAGCATCCTGGTTATTAACATTTTGAAGGCTGGAATCCAAATTTTCCATCGTGATGTGCTAATGCAAAATGCATTACCGCTAACACGGGACTTCCTGTCATTTCTGGCTCCAGGAAGGGTAAAGCAATCCTCCTGCCATTGGTTCATACAGCTGTAATATGTGTATTTAACACAGCAACTGTCAGCTTTCAATTCATACTGTTCAGGGGAGCTGTCTTTAATCTTTACAAACACCCTTGCATGCCAGTACATTTCCTATAGCAGTCTAGAAATTTTTTGATAAAGCCACTGCAGCAACCCTCGAGTCTCCCCTGCAAAGAGTCTGAAGGTTTCTCTTTCCACCCTCAGAAATACAGCCACACGTTTTTCTCACTCTCTGACTCATTTCTAATACTCTGTATCTTAGCTATTGCACAAAGCGTGCCTTTATTTTCTTCCTTTCTGCTATTTGACTACTTCAGATTGCTGATTTCTTGAGGGGAGAGAGGGGCCGGTAAGAGGTGCCTTTAAAATATCGAAATGCAAAAATCACACAACCAGTAACTGATTGGCTCAGAGGCAGAGAGCAAGAGCAGTGCCCAAAACTCACTATTTGCTCCCAGAGGATTGTGGATACATGGAATACACACAGATAATCAAAATTTTTATGCCATGTAACCTCAAATTTAATAAAGCAGATCATGTAACCAGCAAAACTTCAATTTTACAAATCCTAACTAAGGCAGGCAGAGAAAGATCAACATCTCAAGGCCAATCCCCTGCTTGGTTGCCAAGGTTTCCTAACCAAAAAATTAATTAGATGATAGCAAGCCGGAGTGCGTGGGAGGAAAACAGTTCTTTATTGGAGGAAAATGAAGCCCTCTGAGGTGGATCTGCCTCTGAAAAGAGAAAGGTGCTCAGGGAAGGCTCCTGCAGCTCAGGTTTCCTCCTCCCGGCTGCTGCTGCTGCACTTACACAAGGCTGAGAGGGATTAAGTGTTGCCACCTTCTGGTATTTACGGTCTCTCTGAAAAACACACTGGTTTTAGCATGGGTAAAATGTGCCTGGGTCCAGATATTCTCCTCTGTCTCTCTGTATGAGTCAGTAAGGTATGAAGAGCACATGCAAAAGCTTCCCAAGAAGCCAGTTTTAGCAACAGCACCTTGTTCTTAGTCCAGAGGGACTGTCACCCCCACGTTGAGTAAATCTTACAGCTCAGTATCTGGAAAGGCATAAACTTGTGACAGTTGTGACAAAAGCTATCCACTACGAGTTACTTCAGACTACGTTTCTGAGATACTCACAACCCTCCTGCCACGTAGGTCCTATAGCACTATGCCCCATTCCAGGACAAAACTCCAAGGCTGGCAATTATTCTCTTTAAATCACCTGGCGGGAACACTCATTAGACTACACCCCAAAAGAGTGTCACCCCAGCAATATTTTTTGTGATAACAGAGCCCACAAAGTCAGAAATCAGGTGGGTTTGGGATGATCAGAGCTTTCAAATCCAAACTCACACGGCAGCATTAGCAGATGCGGGGCAGCTCTCACTCATGCTGCTATTGCTTTGTTCCAGGAGTTTTTAATCACCAAATGTCCTAAACCACAGACGAGTCAGTTCCACCATGAGGCAAAGTAGTGTGCCACTGAAGCGCTATCTTTGGCGATCTCTTCGTATAAGAACATAATTATCTATCACTTCTCATCTGCCCCACCACACCATTTCCTCCTTCAGCGACACAGAAGAGTTTCTACCAGCTCACTTCATACCCTCAGACCACTCCCAGAACCTATACCATGCTGCATCTACAGAAATGGGTAAAAATCAGGAGCACCTTTAATTTAAGTTAAATTGAATGTATAAAGGTACTTAAAATCTGCAAGTCAGTAACACATGCCACCATAATTTTGATCATCAAGCGAGAAAGTAATCACTTTCAAGGAAAAATGCAATAGATTTAGTAACACAAATTTAAAAGTTTCATGATCAACTACATTCTTGTGCTTAAAAAATTTGTTTTAAAAAGGATTTTGAGCAAATGCTGGGGACAGAGTAGTGCGCACATAACATTTTGCAAGTCTTGTCACAACAGTGGGAAAGACAACTTAAACATAAAAAAATATAAATTAAATATGTCCCTGAGAAATTTCTGGCAGATTCAGAGTATGTTCTTCATGGTCTATATGGACATTGCTGCTAATTTGGAGAGTTATACCTGATCGTATCTATCTGACAAAAGCCTGCCTTACAAATCTGTGGGCAGTTTTAGTTTGAATAAAACTTCAGCCACTTTCAAGATCTCTTCCCTGCCACTGTCTGTGCTCTTCTGCTTCTTACCTACCTCATACTGGGACACATGCTTTGAGACAGGAACTAGAACACGGGCTGCCCAAGGCCTGGGTGAGCACACAGGTGTTTCCCTCTCTGTTGTAACGTCACAAGCAGACTATCAAAATACAGCTCACTTTGCCCTCCAACACACGCATGGAAAAATTAGCAAACTCAGGAAAATTAAATACTCTCCAAGTGCACTAGCATTCCTGAAATCGGGATGAAAAATGTCACGATAGATTATTTAAGCCATTAATACAAAGCCCTCATTTGAAACAGAGAAATGTTCTTACTTGGTATTCACTGCTGGATAAGCTCCGCTTACACTTCTGACACGTTGTCACGTTATTAACACATCCATTTTCCAAATGATCTGCAAGTTTCTTTCTCATCACCATGTGTCCACAGCCAGTGTGACAGGGGATTAAAGCATATTCACATAAGCTCTGATGCTCCTGGAAATAAAAGGTTACAAACCACCATGTAAACTGCAGATACACATTTATCTATAAACTTTCTCCATTCTGCCAGCCTAGATCTTTGCTTTGCATTTCTTCTAAGCTTCGGTGAAGTCCCACCCCACAGTGCTACCAAGATTACTAGTGAAAAATTCACCAACTTCACTGGGGCTTTTTTTGTTAATTCTTAAGTTAAAAAAAAAACCCCAACAACAAACAACTTTTGGTAAGTTTAAACATGAGGCCTCCATTGAACCGTGTCTCTAGTGCTTTTGTTTGAAAATAACATGATCCTGGTCCCAGCTTTTTTTCTTGTCCTAGAGGATCCTTAACTTTTAGCCTGGGGGGATTTCAGGGTGTTTTTTTGGTTTTGTCTTTTTTTGTGGGGTTCTGGGTTGGTTTTCTTGAGCCCTGAGACCATCCTGCTGTGGCTGGTAGGATGCATGTGGTTTGCCTGCTGCCACAGCACAAAAGAATGGACATCTGACACCTCCTACACAACAATTAGGACACAAGCCTTACTTATATTCAAAATAATTTTTAAAATGTTTCCTTTTCACTATTGCATCTTTTCACTTTTGCATCTTCTCATCTCAACAACCAAAAATATCAGCATTACTTCTTTCATAACTATACCCAACAGGTCTATTTTCCAATTCTTAAAAACACGGTATTTCAATAAAAACTGTTTACACTGACCTCTTTTACTGAAGCTTCTGTAGGCGTTGTGTCACAACTGATTTTGTCTTTAAAGGGAGATGACTGTCCCCTACAGAACAGGCTCAGAAATGCCAATTTGAATCACACGCCCAACTCTCAAATCAATTTTGCCATGAATTCATGCTGAGAGGGGCTCCAATTCTCAAAACTACGAAGCCAAGCAAACTGGGTAGATTTTTTCCTTAAAGAGGAATGCACTCAAATAGAAAATTTGTGCAAAACTAGCAAAGAAAAGGCAGCAGCACCTCAGATGCTTTTTGGATACACAGTCACACAAGGTACACAGCAGACTGCCTGTCATAAATGCAGAAAGACTCTCTGCCCTACACCAGGGGACCAAAGTAGAGCTGCTTTAATATCAGAATTATCTGCATTTTTTCATTATTCCAATTTGCATGGCAGATGCACAGATCTTGCCCATTTAAACATTTGACCTGGGACACTTCACATCAGTTTGCAAAGATGAGGAACACATTCAATCAATAGGAGTAACTTATGTGGGAGCAAATTATTTCTCCTATAAAAACTTACTAAGGATATTGCCCATAACAAAGTCCTGGAGACTGAACTATTCTGGTCTCGCAAAACCTATGTGCATTTAAGTAATAAGTAAACCCACTGGAAAAAAAAAATCATAGTTGTGTAAATTTATGCAACATAAATTTCACAGTCATTCAGGATGTTCTGGATTTGGTCAAAGCCCTACTAAAGGTAATGGCATGTTTTTAGATACTCTGTTGGTATAAATCACGATATTTTTGCTGATTCTAATGATGTTACATTAATTTGTGTTTCCCGAGAACCTACTTTTATTGTCTTTCTGCCCCCACTCAAGTGAGAGCACATGTTAATTTAAATAAACTGCCTTTTAACGTACTTCAAAATTCTTCATGATACCAGACCAACTGCACCCAAGGGTCACGCAGTGTACTTTGAGTTCAGAAATCTCTTTATTAATGGCAGCATCACCAAAAGCCTGGAAAGTAAACACAGTAAGGAAAAAACACTGGTCAGGAAGTACTCCAGCATTTTTGACATAGGAATAAGGTGACTGTGTCAGATCTTGATAAATCCCTTAATTTTTTAAAATTTACTGTAATTCCATAAGACTCTAACCTAGCAACTTAGTGTAGAAGTGTAGAAGAAGCCCAAATAATTATTAAATAATTTCTTTCTTATGGTTCAAAAATGAACTATTTGATGTGACATAAATTCACTGAAAATATGCCTAGCCAACTACAGCTATTATTTGAAGTTTCTTTTCACAGAAGCCTGAAATATGTCCCATGCAATGAATGTGCTGACAGGACCCTAGCTATAGGGTGCTGCCATGTGCCACTCTTAATGAATGCCTTTCATTATTGGGGTCATTAACACCTCCTAAATGTGCTGCAGAGAGGACTTGAGACCGTTCTGCACCAAGAGTGCATTTCTCAGACAGTGGCTGTTTCCATTTAGTAGGGCACTGTGTGCTAAAGAAATGTAAACCATATGTGAGTGGGGGTTTTTTGCAGTACGTAGATTTTGTTGTTATGTTGACCATGAAAAATTGTACAATTATTATGTAAATTCTGAAACACTACACACTTTTAAGATTACATCTTGCATGGTCAAAATAGGTTCACTGACACAAGAACAAGCCCTACTAAAGGTAATGGCAGGTTTTTAGCTACTCCGGTGGCAAGTAACCGGCACAGAGGGGTGCAGATTTCCCCTGTAACAACACAGAGCAAGGCAAGAGCTGGGGCGGTGGAAGCTTTACAAAGAAAGAGAGGGAAGTATTTACAAATGATGCCCACATTTCAATAAAGTTACTGAGATTCTACACAACGAGCTAAAAAAATAAGCAAACAAAATGATCAGAATCAACATTCCTCGCTGTTTGTTGTTTTTTTTTAAATCTAAATACAAGATGTTTGTACTTACCTACATTTGTCATATTAGGTCACACAAAAGCTGCACAGTCAATTCGATGAATGGGAACAATGAGATACATTTCTATATGCAGAGTCTCACAGAGACTCATTTCCTATTCTCAGCCTGCAAGCAAAGTCCAGAACTTTGCACACAAATTGCAAACAACTCCACAAAAAAGGAATTAAAAAAAAAAATAATCATGTAGGTTGTACAAAACCATGTATGGCTCCACCTGCAGATATGGATAAGTGTATGTAATGGGAAGGTGTATGTAATGTATATGGAATATGTATATGGAAGAGTGTATGTAATAAACTTGCAATCAATGCCCAATTAGTGAAAGCATACCAGCCTCATCCTCTAAAACATTCTAGTCTAATTTATGAGTAAAATCAAAGAAAAGAAATTCAAGTTATCAGGCACATGGTGGCTTTTTCCCCCTGTGTCATAAGAGAAAAACTCCAGGAATTTCCTGACATTACAAAACAGATCATTTAAAATGTATTTAACTACAGGGACAGTCCCAGCAGTGCATGGGTTTCTTACTGCTGTGTGCATTCCCTCTGCTTTTTGTTTCACACTTGTAGTTGCTAAATCATTATGGACACTACTCAGGAAAAGACAAGGCAGGAAATCCTCATCTCTCCTTTTATTCATGCAGGTCATTGCTTCAAAACACTCACCTGAGCCTCTGCCCTCTTATTTGGGACCCCGAGTTTGCACAGAACTTTGTTAGGGACCCGAGTCAACCCTCATACAGTAAATGGGGTAACTCTCATGGACATAAAAGCGCTCTGGGTCAAACGGAAGGAAACAGAAAATATTTCTCTCTAATTTGGTAAACTGTAGCTGCACATCTCCCCTCTGCCATTTTAGCTATTTCAAAGGAAGATGTTGGTGAAGGAGCCGCTGCTGTTGATCACAGGTGGCTATCACGGCACACATACCTGCCCAGTCCTGCCTGTCCCAGAGCTAGCTGTGACACAGTGGAGGACCCCTGCCACGTCCCATCCAAGAAGCACTGCCAGAATCCCTCCTCCTCAGCACTGACCCACACGATGTGTATCTTACGGCCTCTCGCTAAGGGAGGACCCTGGTCCACAGCTCACGTGGTTGGGAAGATCAGCTGAGAGCATCAAGTTTAACAAACAGATCTATCCAACCAAAAGCTTTCCAGCATAAATCCAGCGGTCTGGCTAAGGTTGGCCAGTGAGGGGAGAGCCCCAAGTGATTCCTGCTCAGTTCAGAGCAGAGCACTGTCCCCTGAGCCAGCCCCATGAACGGCAGCAGATTGGGTGTGAGCAGAGGCTCAGGAGGATGCCCCCACTCCTCTGACTGATCTCAGTCACAGATGTAGATGCCTGGAAATTGATACTGATGAACAGCACCACGGTAAGACTTGAAGTATATGTTGTAATAGGAAGAGATCATAAATTAAAAGTATAACAGGGAAGGGATGGGAGTTAGCACAGAAATAGATCTTGGGATAAGCTAAGGCAAATACACATCCTGGTAAGGCCTTGCTTTTCCTTGTGTAGGTATTCTATTTAAAATATAAACACATAAACAGACAGCATAGGAAATAAACATTAAGCAAAACAACAACAAACATAGAGCAGAGATTATCAGGAATAGATATAAAGAATAAACCTGCTAAATAATCTTCATTATTCACGTTGTTTACAAACTCAGATGGTTTACTGTAAGTTGATCTATACAGGCAGATCCTCATGCCTTCGAGGTGATTGACTTTGTCTGGACTCTCACCAGGCACAAGAACCTGCCCAGGCAGATCAGCCGGCAAAAGCGGGGCCCCGTTCGCAACCACCCACCCACAGATTTTGCAGAAAGTCCCAGCAGACTTAGTGAGAATCCCACAGCAGAGAAATCCCAAAGTTAGAAGAGAACTGACAGTCAACATAGAATAAGAAGTTCATAAGGCTTTAGTCGTACCTATTTGATATATGAAATTCTGTTACTGGGAAATTTTTGCAAATTGAGGATTTTTTCTGAGATATTACCAAGTTCAGCATCAACTGCAGGTTCATTATTTTGCTGCAGCTGCTTTCTAAACTTCACCTTTTACCTCACTGCCAGATCCCTATTGGATTTTGGTTTTCCCTAACAAATTTAGACAGAATATGTGTCTCATTATACTCCTGCATGTAGTCAAAAAGGAGGGAAAAAGACAAACTGGGACCGAGCCTCATGGTCCAGTTTGTTTTCAGGATACAGAACCATGCAGTGCTCTGCCTGGAAAATCACACAACAGCAAAAGAGATCTGCACTGTTAAATTACAGATGAAACATTTGCCAGTGCATAGTTTCTATACATTATTATGGCCAGCTCTATCTTTTCCATTATTTCCTCCAGATACCCTGGCTGTCAAAATACTTTGTAGGCGATTCCGCTGGCCAGCTGCCGACACTCTTTTTTTCTTTAAGCATTTCTTCTTAGGGATGCTCCACCTGTAAGTCTGGTAACATTTGGAAGGGTACAGAGAACCATGAGATTTGAAAATCCATTAGGATAGTTACTGAGGATAGTCAGTAACAGGTAAGACAAATTATTACAAGTAGGAAAGCACCAGTTACTTTGAGACAATAAGAAGATCACTAGAAGGAAGAGTGTGGGATTTTATCTTGCAGAACCTGACAGACTTATAAAGTTTTAAGGCTGCCATTATACTTTCTTAAATCAAAAACTGTGGGAAATCCAAATGACTAAAGAATAAATTAGAATGTGTAACTATCACTTGCCATCACGTTTTATATTATTCCTGCCCAAACTGTAGTTTAGTGATGACTATAGAGTTGCACAGAGAATGGTTAATGATAAATTTATGAACTGTGAACTACAACTTACCCTTTCTTCTGCCAATAGGCTTCCCTCACTTAAAGTGCTGGGATCTTCCTCTTTACATTTCTGGCAAATCGCATTTTTATTGGTTCTGGCAAAAAGAAAGAAGAATGAAATAGCAATCAGTTGGTGTGCTATAGTTCAGAAGCTCTTTGTATAAACACTGACACAAATAAAAACATGGAAATTGTAATTTTTACTCAGAATCCATAGTCGTTGTTCATTAAAGGGCCAATTCTCGAACACATTGATGTGAAAAAAACCACCCTGCTGTTCTGTTCCTCAAGACTAGGACTAGGCCCAGAAATCTCACCTGTATCACAGCAAAAAAAGAGCAGCCTGGATCATAAAAAAGAATAAAGCTGGGAACCTATTTATCTCATGAATTATGCAAAAACACCATGTAGGAAAGGTAATGTGAAAACTAAAGTCTTTTAAAACACAGAAAATGCCCGTTTTCCCAAGATAGATACACAGACTTCAAATTACAAAGATCTAGTAGAACCAGTGCAGAATTGAGTTCTAGAGAGTTAACATCCCACTGCACCTAAAAAAGGTCTTGTCCTACTCTCAAAACATTTAGCATAGAGTTTTATATAGGAAAAGCGAAAAATAAAACTTTACTAGAGGTGTTATTTCATTCCCACTCCTCTTTAGCATCCAGGCAAATAATGAACTAACACAGACCAAGAAGCTCATCAGAAAAGCATCCATCTGACCAGAGCACAACTGATTTCAAACTGCCCTAATTAGCTCGTTTGAGTCAGTTTCCCATTTGTGCTCTTAGACTCCAGTGGGAAGATGTAACAATTCCAGTTACGTTCTGCTGACAGTTTTCTGAATTTATGGCTTATGCTGCTTCGTTAAGGGGCTTTTTTCTCGATTTACAGTAATGGATTTATATAAGTTGGTCAAAAACATTAATTTCAATACATTTTTACATTATTCTACGCTGATATTCAAATCACAAGTGGTCAGTGCATTGACTCAGCTTTTTGGGTGCCCCACACTGATCAGAGCTGGGATGAACCAGCACACGCAAACTAACTTACTGACAACACCCACGGGAAAGCGCAGTGACAGCCTCGAGACTTACTTAGCCAGTACTAACACCCAGTCACTGAGTCTTGACAGCTGCAGTTTTCCAAAACATCAAACCTAAGTCAGCTCATGTTCATGGCACTGTACTGCAATTTCACCTCTGACCGTCAGGGCAGACATAACCTTTTCCAAAAGGCTCTGGATCAAGGCATAATTGTTGAAAGAAAAGGCAGCCAATCAATCAAAGCAAATTCCCACCTTAGCCCTTGGTTTTCAGGTTCTCCAGAACAATGGCTGTCACTAGTGACATTGTCACTAATGGCAGCAGCACCTTAACATGTAGTAACCCAGCTGAGTTATTAAAAATAAAGCTCTAAGATAACGTTCATTTAAATCCTATCACATCACTTATCACTTCTCCCAGTGTTGTTAACATACACATAGAAAAACTGGCATCTGTCAAGCCCAGTAACAAGAAGGAGGTGGAGGGTAGCCCACAGTCCACCGCAGGTAAGAACTACCGACAGTAAAGTGACAGTGGTCCAGTGGCCAGGTGGCCACAGACTCATCCACTGAGCACAGTGGCATGATGCAGCTCTCGGGAGCGCTCGCAGCCACAGAACACACCACGGCAGTGTGACCCACTGCAGCAAGGACCTACCGTACAATCCAGGAGAGGCAGGCGGAGCAGTACCTGTGCCCACAGAGCGTCTGCAGGGCCTTCTTCAGAACGTTATTGCAGTTGCTGCACAGGTACTTCTGATCAGGCACATCCTCACAGATGTTACTGGGATATCCGAAAGGAAACTCGTTTTCATCAGGAGAAGAGCCGGGGACATTCTGCAGGTCTCTGGTTGTTTCCTCAGCCATCTGAAGTAAACGACTGTCGGAGATAAAGAAAAAAAAAAAAAAGAAGGTGTTGAAATAAGCAGACACACACTGACTTTAATGTGAGAGAATATATCAGGCATCAAAGGCCACAAGCAGCTCCCGACCTGAGCAGTAATCGAGTGATCTGTGTGAGTCTGTAGCTGACATGCCTGACTAAATGTCACAGTGGGGTTTGACTAGGTACCAGCAGGAAATTACTGTACAGATTTAAAATTTCCCTCAAACACAACATGAAAATGGACATTATATTATAATGAAGGGTTGGGGTTTTCTTTCCAGAGTTTTTTAGCTTGTAGAAAGATGAAGTAAATATTGCCATCATCTTAAGGCTACAATCCCAGCGGTCCACGCCACACAGAACTATTTCCTGTAGAGTAAATCCCCAACCACCTTCAATTCCCAGCAGCCAAAATTTGTGATTACGCTTTAGAGATACAGAAACTGAACAACTGATACATTTACAGTGACTTTCCTGAAGTCATAAAACCAGCGGCAAAATGAAAAAGGAAAACTCAAGTCCACAGAAAGCTTCACGCTTGTGCTCTAACCAGATCCCCCCGGAGCCACACTCACCAAGGTGTCGCACACGTTCGGTACCGGGTTTGGTTAACAAGAGCTGTGCAGTTAAGTATTTTTGGAAATACAACCCAAACTGATTCAGGTGTCTCCACGGTCGCTTGGAAAGTTCAAGAAAAGCTTTCACCCAGGGACCTGGCACAGTGTGATCGTAACAATGCCTTTGTAAATGTCTTTTTTTCCCCAATATAAACGCATTGACACCCAATAACCTATCTCAGTAGTATCAAAAGTAACACTGACCAACAAGTCACTCAAAAACTGAAGCCAGGCTGCCGGGGCAGGGGGAGAGCGGTGTGACTGCCACGGGGGGCACGGGGCACCCCCTGCGTTTCCAACACCCCTCTTTGAACAAACAGCATTTTCCACTCCCTGGCTGAGGCGATCCCCTCGGTTTCTCCAGGCATCTGACAGGGAGCTTAGCAACAAAGGCGGGGGCTGCTCAGCCTGCCAAGAACCATAAATTAAAATCCAATGTACGCTAAAGGGGAACCCGCCGGTTAACGAAGCTGTCTCAGAGGTGTGGTGGGCCGGTACCCAGGTGAGGATGGGACAAAGGGGGAACCGCCGGGTGTCCGCCGGAGCTCTGGCCGTGCTGACAGGGCCCGTCCCTCCCGTGGGGCTGGACGCCCACCCCCGCGGGTGTTTTACCCCCATAACACCCGGTAAAACCGCCGCCCTGGGGCAGGGAGCGGGTGCGGCGAGCCCCGGCTGGGCTGGCCCCCTCCATCCCCGGCTCGGCAGGGCGGAGAGCCGGCGGGCGGGCGGGCAGCAGCGTCCCCGGGGGCCGGGCAACCCCCCCCTCGCCCTCCGGGTGCTCCCCGGGCCGCGCTGCGGGGACC
>JAOXNO010000008.1:3539433-3610571 GCA_028565335.1 Limnodromus scolopaceus
CCGCGGGCGGTGTCCCCTCAGCGGGCGGGAGGCGCCCAGGCCGCGGGCGGGGCCCGCTCTCTCCCCCCGCTCCCCTTACCTGAGGCCGGGGGCGGCCCAGGCCGCGCCGGGCCCCGCGCCGCGGAGCGGAGCGGAGGGAGGGTGAAGGGTGAGCGGGGCGGTGCCGGGTGCGGAGGCCGCCCGTGCCGCCGGCAGAGGAAACGCGACCGGGCGGCTCCGTTCTGAATCTCGGCGACTGCTGCCTCGCTCAGGCCGGGAGGAGCGGGAGACCCCGAAATTCACCTCCGGGGCCGGGGCAGCGCGGCCCGGCTCCAGGCCGTCGCCTCAGGCTGTCCCCAGGCCCCGGGGAGGGGGGACCGGCAGCGACCCGCGGGAACAGGGATGGGGAACTGACTAAGGGAAGGCCCGAAGGAGCAAATTCCCCTCACTGAAATGGAGAATGTGCGTGGCTGGTTCCTGAAAGCGGTGTGATCGTGGCTCTCCCGGCCGGTGACCCGGGCCTCTCACTCAGAAACTCCTGCCTGCCCAGAGCACCACGGCTGTTAAAAAATGCCCTCTCCACACCTCTGCCCGCTCGGGGAAACCCACTGCCCCGGGGTGAGGCAGCGGGAGGGCTCGATTCTCCTTCTGAACCCGACAGGAACCCTCCAGGGAGGCCTTACAACACAAGGCTAAACGTTAAGTAACGTATGCAAATCCTTTTGAGATGCTCGCAGTGCAGTAAAGATTTCTACAAAGGAAAGTTTCGCTATCAGAAGAAGGTCCTCTTCTCCCCTGAGAAATTCACTATGAAATCACATGCTGCGGCCCCGCCTGCTAGGATTCGGTCAGAAGAGAGAAAGTTGCAGATGCAAATCTGTTAGCTCTTCCAGGCGAAAGAAAATTGGGGAATACCGCTGGGGGCGAGTCCTAGCCAAAAACTAAAAATAAAAAGTGGAGGTGGTTCCCTCGATGCTTCACTTGGCGTGTTACTCTGCTGCATTTACAAGAGCTCGCATCCAGGCACCTTGTGACGGCAGGAAAGATTTGGTGATGAAATTGTGGAAAAGGATGTCACTTCTGTTAGATTTGTTATTTAAAAATTATTATTTTATTCACCACTAAGGGTGGTGAAACCCTGGTCCAGGTTGCCCAGAGAGGTGGCAGATGTCCCATCCCTGGAAACATTCCAAGCCAGGTTGGACGGGGCTCTGAGCAACCTGCTCTGGTTGAAGATGTTCCTGCTCATGGCAGGGGGTTGGACTCGATGGCCTTTAAAGGTCCCTTCCAACCCAAACTATTCAGTGATTACTGAAGTTATTTTTAAAGCTTCCAGTTTAAATGCCAACATCCACCTGTGTGAGTGGGAAGACTTTCCCTACTAACACTTGCAGAATCACATGTAATGTCTCTTCGTTTCCACTCTCTACTTCTCTGAGCTGTAAACGGTTTTGTAGGTGCTGTAAGTGCAGAGTCATCAGGGCCGTGTATGAACTAAAGTGAAAAGTCTCTGGGGAAATTGTGACACAATCCGAGTAGTCCTGACAGCCTGAAACATTTGCTTTCAGTGTTTTGTGATCAGGGTTGTTAAAATTCATGGCAAGTTAATCTGGCACAAGCAGTTTCTGCCAAGATGTGAGTTAGTTCCTGACAAAGTTTTGTAAATATTTCTGGATATGGCTTTTTAAGCTTTTGGAATACAAAGACGTGTAAGTTATAATTTCAGAAAGATGAGTGTTACACCAATGGGTCGGTTTCTGTTCTGCACTTACATGCTGCCTCCTTTCTCTGCTGCTGTCTTGCTCCTTTACTTTTGCTTTGAGACTTCTCAAAAGTTATTACACCTCTGTCTTAAAAGGTGCTGAATTACACAAAGAAACTAAAGATAAGTTTTTGGTACTTTCCAAACTAGAGATATTTCCTCTGGTAAATTTCCCCCCCTATGAGATCAGTTAACCGAAAACAGGATGTGGCTCAGAAAGAGATTAAAATTTGAAGCTTAACTTTATTGTAGAGCCATTTCCCTGGCGCTGAGCATTGCAGTGCACTCTGTTACTATTTAAGGTGAACTATCCTTTTTACATCCGCGAAGAAAAAGCTCATAAGGGAATATATTTATCTTTTTAAAATAATCCAAGGTTTTGAGATTTTTAATGAAACAGATGTCTTAGTACAATTAAATATGGAATTCACCCTCAGATGCTAAGTGTTTAAAAAATTGTAGTCAAAGTGCAAGTGGTATTTCCAGCGCTGAGAATCTCATTTCAGAGCAATGCTGGAGATAGGCATGTCTCATTCTATGAAAACAAAATTTTCAGTTAATGTAAGTTATGTGGAAAAGTGCACATGTTCCTAGGAAACCCTGAAAACTTGGTAAAACACAGGAAGGAAAACTTGTCAGTAAAAGATCCAGTCCCCAGGAGATGCAGTACTTCCAGGAACTGGAGCCGAGTGCTCCAAGTCAAGATTCATGGCTGTTCGTAGCTCTGATATTAAGTAGTTCTTTAACCTCTGGGCTATAACTTCTTTTCTGACTGAAGCTCCGCAGGAAACAGCAGTATAACAGGGTAGCTGTGACATTTCATCAATTCATCTTCAAGATTAAAAAAAGAATTGTGAAATTTGATATATTGTTATCCTCAGCAAACTGGACAGCTTTGCCTCAATTCAATCTCTGGTCTACAATAAAATCTTTTAAAAGTTTTTTGTAATATCAGCCTGTGCCTACTACCCATCGTAGCTCTGCTCTGCTGTGGTGATATCCCGAGGAACCAGCCCAACTCATATTACAGGAGATGGAAAGTTTCCCAATAAATTCCCTAAGAGTCAGACTGTAATCCTCAAAGAGACATCAGCAATCAATTTTTTTTCCTTGGTCCCAGCTCTGCCTCAAGATTTTTTCCAGATCATGTTCTCCATGACATAGTATTATCTTCAGCTTCCTAGTGATTTATTTATTTATTTTCCAAATAATAGATGTTCTGAAGCACCGCTTCAGCATTTGTCAGAAAAAAGCACCCATACAATGGACACTATATACCATTTATCTTATTTCAGTCACTCACTAAAGCAGTTTCCACAGTACAAGCCAAGGAATCACCCTGGGGAGAAGAGGCTACGGAAAACTGAAGTGTTTCTCTCTGTCATAGTGGTCTTGGTGGTTTCCTATAAGCAATTCCACTCCAGAGTAAAACATCACTCGGGGATTACTGAGCCCGTCTCTGATTTTAGGCAGCCGAACCAGGCAGACCTCCTTTCCATTAAGCAGCTTCTTGGTGACACACCTGTCTCGGTCCCTACGTCTCCACGTCGGGACACACAGGGGGTGCAGTCGTGTAAAGCCAACACGGACCAGTTTGTGACAGTTTCACCAGATGAAGCTCTTTCTGTTGCAGCCTGTCTCCATCAAGGGCTTGTGCTGGTACTTGTGGTTATGCTTCTGTTTCTCTTAACGTACGTACACAGAGCCTGAGCTAAACTGGAAAATTCTTTGCTGCTTATTTCCATTCTTAATGCTTTGGAGAGAACTCTGGGAACGGGAGCTGTGCCCAGCGGGAAACCTGCCAAAACTCTTCCAAAGCGCTGGATGTAACATGAAAAAACAAGTTCAGATTCAACATCTTTTGACTATAAAACAGCTGGCAAAATATGAATATTCTATCGATAGCTCAGGTCACTCCTACAGTCTGCTATACAAGCCTATACAATTATCTATAGAAACCTATACAGTTACCAGAAAATCAGCATATTTGAGTAGGACTAACTAGTGGAAACAGAAAAAGGAAACAACAGGTTTCTTTAATAATGTCTTCATTAATTCTCATGAATGACAAGAATTGAGGGGAGTGCGAAGGCTATAGTAAATTTCCACTAACCTTTCAGAGGTTACTCATTTTACTAATAAAAGCAAAAAAAAAAAAAAAAGAGATGGTTAGATGTTTCTTTTACATGTGGTAGAAGTGGAAAGAGACTCGCTGTGCACTAACTTGCATCTCTTTTCCACTGAGACCATAATTCACTTCGTTATTGTAGAGTGATAATAGCATTGGACTTATCTTTCCAGTAGTATTTTTCAGTATGGTTCACAAACCTGAATAATTTCCACAACGACACTGACAATGTCTATTTGTACCTGTATTTTATGGGCAACAAACTCAGGGAATGCAGAAATTCCGAGCGTTATCCAAGGTTTCACAGGAGGAAGATGATACTGTGAAGTAAAGCAAAGCTGTCATCAAAACACTGCCACAGCAAGAAAACTCCTGAGTGTTCACAAACCAAGATGTTTTTAAGGAGAAATCTGAAGGAGAAAGGAAAACGTATTTTAAACATAGGAGAAGCCTGTATGAAAAGGATGTAGGAGAAAGCAGGCATAGAGAAAGCCGTGTCTATGTTCTGAACAGAGGCAAGCAGACTTCGTGTTTAAATTCCCGAGTAGAAAGTCTTCTCACGAGGCCAAGTATCTTGGCAGTTTTGCCAGTGATGGGACTCCAAAAGCCCATCATCACGTACAAATTCCCAGCAGCGTCCTTGGAATTCGGCCAAGGAAACGAACCTTGTGACTCCACGTCGAACATCTGCACCACAAATTGGATGTCGAAAGCCCAAAGCAAGTGAACGGGGCACAAAGAGCTCAGGCAATGAATGCTCCCATCTGTCCAGGTTCAGTAACGATGGGTCGTCCTGGAAGAAATCAAACTACAGATTGGCTTCATAGCGCAACAGTTCAGGATTGTGGCGAGTTTTCACAAGATAAGGCTGTGTTTTCTTTGTGGCAAGATACGCGCAGGAAGGAAATTCAGCATTTTTAAATCTGGTTATCTAAAATCACATCTAACATTTTGCCTTATCATTAATATTTTGCTTCAAAGCCCCGGACTGGCAGGTAGGGCCCTACGGAACGTTTCTGGGCTATTGCCCTCTGCCAGGACTCGCCCCAGAGCTGTTTGGAACTGGGCATGGAGATCGGCAGGACCACCACGGTCAAGGGGCCAGGGGACACAGACAGGGGATACACAGGAACACGGCTTTCTAAGAATTTGCTTTGAACTCATGTGGGTTTAGATACATTCCCCCAACTTCTGGTATGAATCCAGGGAATCCTGTTAAATTACATCACAGATTAATTAGACTCCTCATGTTTCCATGGGAGATTTTTCATCCTAGCTTGGTTTTGAGATTCCTGACCAAAACAGAAGCTTGACTGATCCTGCCAGGTTCCTTCAGGGTCACGTGGAAACTGCGAAACGGTGAAGTTATTTAGCTTTGCTAGGAAGCCACAAATGACACCAGGGACACAAAGAAGATTCCCCTGACAGCTTGGGCTGAGTAATTGTGCGTAACCACAAGCTGGGCAAGTTTCATGGAGTTTGAAGTTTTAGAGTGAAAATACATCTTTGACTACGTGTAGGTACTTGGTGCAGAAAAAACCCCACGTGCTGCCTTTTCAATCACTGTGTACATCCCAGGAGCCGAAATCTCTGCCACAAGTGTATCTTCAGACTTCTCTGTCAACGGGGCAGCCCTTTACAAGGGTCCTTGCCCCCTGTTCTAAATTTCAGTAAGTTAATGCTTTTTATTGCCTGCTTTGAAAGCTCTTATCCGACAGCAAACCCTGAACTCTGGGGATCGGTGCTGCAATTATCACCCAAGGTGGTTCTCCCAAAACCCTTGCTGGACATGGCAGGAAGGGGAAAGCTTAGTGAAAATCGGGACCGAAACAGACCTCCTGACTTCCAGTTCCATTTTATAACTGTATCTCTGGATCACCCCCTTTGCACCAAAAGCAACTGCAAACGTTATTTAAAACAGTTATTCAATACATACTATTCAAACATATCCCAACTGACTGGGGCTAGAAACAAAACACCTTTTAATATTGCGTAGACTGGGGACTCCAAATTTTTGGAATTACACTAATGGTGGAAACTAATACCTATTTGTACGTCACCACCAGAGCCTGGGGCTGAATATTCCCTGGGATCTTAGAGCAGTGGGCTTTTATGGAAAATTTTATGATTTGGGCAGTGAAAATGACATTTTTATGGCATATTGCTTTTTATAAATAATGAAGGAACACTGGCTAATCAGACTCTGGCAGAGACAGACAACGCAGGCACGTAGGGAGCGCGAGTCTCCAGCTACAGCTGCAGTTTATGCCCAGCCTGTCACCAGCACTAACACTCATGTCTATTTATTGCAAATCACGTTTCAGCAGGTACAAACTGGCACAGTGAGACGTGAGTCTCCTTGTGCGTGGATGTGCAAGACGTTTATAAAATATTTTGTCTTTGGAAAGAAACATTGATGTTTACTTTTTGTGATTCAGTTAAAGAAATGCCACATCTACAGATCTAGATACCGAGTATAAAAAGCATCGCTCCTCCGCTATAATTGCAACAATGCTGATGTGCATTAGCTGAGGATGTGCTCCGTGGCCTCCCAGTATAAACTGCAGAGAACATATAATATCCCAGTGGAAAGAATGCACAGTTGAGGTTACTCTTGCAAAGCCAAATTAGACAATGCAAGTCCATGACAGGGCTCCTTGAAACCAGCCCACAGTATACGAGACCCAGACTCAGAACCTCTCGCTGTTTCTTTTGGAGCACTTCTAACCAGCGCCTCTGGGGCTGCTCTCATTAAGAAAAAAAATTGATTTTCCATTGTAAACCCCAATTTTTGTGGTTTAGTATCTCAGCTGATTCAAAGTGCATCAAATACAACTTTTTGTGTGCTTTACTTGCAAAAGAAATTGCCATTTTAGTTGTCAAGTAGTAAATAAGGAAATATAGTGTGAAGTGCAGGACCTTAGGAATAATCATGACTTCTAGCCATGAACACGGGTAAATATAACTATTTTATAAATAACCACCTGTGTGTAACAAATATTTCTTGGGTTAGGAAAGAAGGGGTTGAATATAGACATCTCTACACAAGATTTCTCTGCTGTTGTTTTCTAAACTTGAATGTTCTCTTTATGATAGTTGTAGCGTTTAATTCAGTTTAGTATTTTCCAGGAAATCAGTTGCTGCTTAAATACGTATCCAAATTCCAAGTTCATTCAGAACTTGAAAAGCAAAATTTAACACCAAGAGTGGAATTTTGTAATGACCCAGCAACTGGCAAACCCAAACTCTTAGTTCCCAGGAGAATGAAGGAGCCAAACCCAGATATTTCTCCTAATTAGAGGTGAAAACATTATTAAATATCTTAAAGATTGAAAGCATATGTAACTCCTATAAGGTGGTTTTTTACTGGAAAATAACCGATGGTCGTGCCAAATTTCAGTGTGTTCTGATGTAAGAATTCAGCAGGAGATTAAGAACACATTTTGCTGGGAGACGTGCATAAACATTAACATTTACACAGACTGAAAAGAAGTCTCTGTAGGTAGGGTCAAGGGAGACAATTCCTGATGGATGAACACCAAACTGGCAGCTCTCAGAGAGAGAGTGATTTTTTTGAATTACAAAATAATATTCACTCAAAAGAAAAAATGGATTTCCTTCGTATGTTTTCACTCATCTCTCCCACACTCCTACTCTAAGTCAATCTACCGACCCCTGCCAGTAGATTCCACAACTCTTTGTTTGTGGAAATGAGAGTTTGAGATTATATATGAAAAAAAAAAGAAAAGATTTTTGAAGTTGAAAGAAATCTAAGGATTCAATTCTAGGATTTTGTGTTGCTCCACCCAATGCAGGGTCCCACCTGCTGACTCAGAAGTGGCTCTGCCTGGATTCAACATTTTCATCACTACACAAAGATAGAAAATAATTTTGGTGTGATATTCTGGGGTTATATTCCCCAAATACACTGAACAAACAACTCAGTGTGAAGAAGTAAATATTTCTCTGTTTCCAGATGATTTCAGACTCTGCGTGTGGCATCATAACAAAAGAAAAATTACGTGGTAGCTGGGACCTGCATTGGCATCCCACTAGCTCATGTAGGCAATTTTCTCTTTCACCTGGTATTTAATATGATATATTTTCAGGTCAGCCGAGATAGAATTATGACAGTGACTTAAAGGTATGGATGTATTAAAAAAGCAAGAACTTTAATCTGCTGCAGGGATTTAACGTTCCCCTTCTAAAATGGTAGGGTATTCCTAATTTAAGAAAAGAAATAAATTGACAGAGCACTTGTGTGGCTGAGGCTTCTTAGAGCTTGTGGCACATCCTGAGAGATTATACACACAAACTCACTTCTGCGCTGCTGGCAAAGCGAGGGGCAGATAATGGCAGCGTTTGGCTCTCTTCCCGAATTCGTCACAGTAGTCAGACTTGGCACAGCAGCTTTCACAACCAGACCAAAGGAGCGCGGGTTTCATGTGTCACTACGCATAATAGGGTGGAATTTGGTTTATTGAAGTCCCTTACTAGCTTGGATCAATAGATTCATTTCTGGTTGCAATGAAATGGAGAGAGAAATCTGTTCATTTTGTGACACTTAGCTATTTAAAAATCAGTAAAACGCAAATGGAAACTTACAGAAATTAATATTTTAAAAAATAACTATAAGGCTTTAGTTATTGTTAACCCTTAGAATCATCGTTATCTCAGGAATCCAACCAATTCAAGTCTTACAAACCTGCCAGGAGTATTCAGGGAGAATCACATTAGTGTAGCATCTGGTGAATTCTCTTATTCAACGGCTGGAGGACTGTGTCCAGCTTTGGAGTGCTGAGCACAGGAGGAGCCGTTGGAACGGGTCTAGTGGGGGGCCACAAAAATAAGAGGGCTGGAGCATCTCTCCTATGAAGACAGGCGGAAGGAGCTGGGGGTGTTCAGCCTGGAGAAGAGAAAGCTCCAGGAAGACCTTGTAACAGCCTTCCAGTACCTAAAGGGGGCTACAGGTGAGATGGGGAGGGACTCTTGATCAGGGAGTGTAGCAATAAGACGAGGGTGATGGTATTAAATTGAAAGAGGGGAGATTTAGATTAGATACTAGAAAGAAATTCTTCACTGTGAGGGTGGTGAGACACTGGAACAGGTTGCCCAGAGAAGCTGTGGATGCCCCATCCCTGGAGGGGTTCAAGGCCAGGCTGGATGGGGCTTGGAGCAACCTGGTCTGGTGAGAGGTGTCCCTGCCCAGGGCAGGGGGTTGGAACAAGATGATCTTTAAGGTCCCTTCCAACTCTAACCATTCTATGATTCGGGAAATATATTAGAAAGGAATCAAAGTATAATGACCAAACTCGCTTATTTGACTGCAGCGGGTCCTGCTTTCAGAGGTTATCTGTGCGTAGCACTAGGAGCACCGCTGAAGTTCACTCGGAGACTAGTTTGACTATGATATGTTGTTATGTCAATAAACGACACTAAAAATCCTGTTCGTACATGGCCCTTGGCATCTTACCAAAACTGACAGATGAGGCTGAGTCAGCTCTGTTCTAGGAGACACGAGAATAAATTTGGAGTAAATTACACAGCTTTCTGGGCAAGTGCAGGAATACGTAGGCAGCCCCGTGATCCTGCTCAGAGGGGCTGGTTGGCCTTTGGGTAGACTGCAAAAGCGTAGCAGTCAAATACATGTTTTTCTGGAACCACTAAAGCCATTACCCTGTGATTCAGAGCCTGGAACATTTGGAGACTTGCACATCATGTATATAAACAACCAAGGAATAGAAAAACACTGTGTACAATTCAGATATAAAAGGACCTTTCTGATATCCAGGATCCCCAGTAAGCATGGAAGTACAGAATGTGTTTTGAAATAATTACCATTTCATAATACAGATGAGTCATCTAAACTGTGATTATTCTGAGAATTTCCATTTTTGCTGGGATTAATCCTGTGAGTTGCTTAGTACCTCAGAACTCTCTGACAACAAGTCACTAATGATGTCAGTATGGTAGTTGATTCTAAAATGAATCTCACATCGTTGCCACCTTCTCTTCTCTTACTAAGCAGACCTGCTGGAAATCTGCCAACGTAATTTGCATGTGTGAAAGAGATGCAGACATGGATGTACCTTTCCCTCATGTGGTTTTCATATGAAAGTCATGCCATACCACATGAGGAAGGTAAATCTTCCTACCTTGGTATATTACACACCTCCATACCACACAGGGCTAAAGATCTATAAAAATATACACATATAAGATACATGTATTTAAAGTATTTTAATGATCTTGGTGATATATGGGATAGATAATTCTGCATGGAAACAGACATACAATAAACAAGATTAAATTCCTTATTTAAACTAATGACTGCCAATTTGATACGTAAATGCAGCATTTTTATACTTAATTTTTTAAGTTAGGTTCCTAGGTCTTCAGGAGCAATACAGCCTTTTTGTACTCTGTCTCACTAAAAATCAACAGAACTTAAGTTTCACAAGTCATCTGCGAAAATGAGACATGCCCCTTGGCATTTCAAGTTTTTAAAGCGTAATTTACATTTCAAAAATTACACTTCTGAATAAGCCAACAGGACCCAAGGTTTGTTTTGCACAAGCCATGAAGACCATATCTGTCTTCGTGATTTCATCTACTTTAAGACTGCTGGATAAAGTCAGCATTCTTTCAGATGTCTCTGTTTTGTCATTAGCAGTTAATAGGCAAATGTATTTGGCCCTGCTATACATACATTGGTTAAGGTTAAGGGATACGGCTGTAACAGTGTTATTTCCCTGGAGATTATTTATTTGTAACCCATTCATATGAAATATTATTTCCTACATTGTTCTTGTGGATGTTAATTATGACTTACCTAATATGGATCCGATTGACCTGAAAGAAGAAAGTTCTTGTTCATACCCGTGGCTTTGTTCAATCTTCTTCCTCTTTGTTTCATCTGGTTTTACCCAGCACACAGTGCGGATACAAAATTGGTAAACAGATTGATACAAATCTCATAAATGGTAGTGAGTACAAGCTAGAGCAAAGGTATATTAATGATATGGACAGAGTTTAAATTAAAGCTCTTCAAAGCCATTTTAGCTACTCCATGCAATAAGAATGGGAATTATTTTAACTAACTGATGTCTTAGAAGTGTGACCTGTGGTTATGACATCTGAATATAATTCGATCTTTTTCATACAATGACATCATTGTGCTTTAAAGAAATCTTCAGGTTCCACCTTACCAGGGACAGCTGAATCAATATCTCTGTGCTTATAATTAGATGCAAGAAACATTATGAAAAGACGTATCACCCTTGAGAGATTATTAGGTCTCGTAACACAGTTACCCTCACAACAATATTGGGCAGTTCAGAAGCAGAAATAGTTGAAGGTGGACAGTCAGACAATCTCACTAAGCATTAAATGTACTCTCTGCAGTTGGAGTTTATATCCAGCTATTGGGTACAGCATTATCTTCTTATGCCTCTTAAAAGTTTGGAGGATTAAAAAAAACCCAAACATCTCATGGAGCCAAAATGAAAAAATTGCATCATCTGTGACTATCTTCTTTGCACACAATAAACACTCTGGATCAAGGATATTCCTAAGAGAGAAGGAAAACAGTAATTTTAAAGTTCTTGGACGCGCTGCTTTTTGGGCAACTATTCAATAAAAATAAAAATGTGTGCAACTGTACTTTCTATCAAACTCTCTTCTCAGTTTACTGGGAACCGAGCTGATTTGTGCCAGGAGCTGCGAGAAAGAAATTTGGCCCTTCATCGCCCGCTTTCCTGGAGGGAAGGCAAGTGTTTTAATTGTCCGTTTCAGTCATCAAATGCCAAAGTAACATTTGTTGGAAATCCACCTAAGTTACAGTAGACATTGATTCAGTCCACTGTTACTTAAAATACAAATAATGAATGGCACGCATATTATTTAGGATTTTTCTTTTTTTAAACAAGAAAGCAGAGCATAAAAATAGCATACTAATGGCATACTTAAATGCAGATCAAAAATTTGAAGGACTGCAGTGAGGATTTACCTAACCAAACCAGTGAGAAAACTGGAAAAATACTGACTTGTTCATTCCCAAAGCATACACGTTTAAATTGTGAAGACATGAACTGAATTAAGGGGAAAGATGAAAAAAAAGCAATAATTGGTGTTCTCAAATAGGCACCACTCCATATGTTGCCTAAAAATAAACCCTCTGGGGAGCTGGCTCAGAAATCTTGTTCTGTAAATCCTCCGGTGCTGCAGGTTTACAGGAACAGAGACTCCAGGAGAGGAGTGAGGCTGAGGGAGCGTAAGAGTGAGAAGAGGGCATTGCAAACCGAAGACTGCTATGGTGTCAGCTCTTCTGAATTTAGAAACAAGTTGCCCTTCTATGGTTCTAGATTTTGTTTTATTGGTTTTCACTTCCCTAATTTCTGTTCCTCATATCTATTTCATACAGGTTTTGTTAGTTTACGTGTTGTTTCTCTGGGCTGCTACTGCACATATTTTGCTACCGATACTTTTGAGCATCACAAGATTTCTTCATGCAAATTAATTACATTAAGCATCCCCACTTACGCTTCTAGATCAAAGCCTTTTACTGTAAGATGGACAATTTTGAGAAACTCACAATGGAATTATCAGCACAACATACACAGTGGTAAGAAGTTTTTGAAGTGAGCCGACAGTATAAAATTAAACCCCCCAGTAACCTCGTCTGCTGAAATACCCTCCGTGCTAAAATCACAAACTTCAGGAAATTCTAAAATGAAAATATCTCCCATTTCATATGTTTTACCTTGTAGCTTGTCACTCTCTACACGCTACCAGGTACATGATGCACTTGCTAGAAAACACCCAGGTTAATTCAAGAAAAGGAGGTCTTTGTTAGGCTGAATTTCCTTATTTCCGTGGTTTTAAGCTGCATTTAGACTACATTATCTCTGTAAAAGGCAGGCAGCAGCGCTGAGGTACATTTCCCATTCCGAGTTCTCAAATATCACAGTTCTCCATGGGCAAAAATGGGGTAATTGTGTGATTCTTAAAAGGAGTAGTGCACCCTGACCTGTTGGTTGTATCGCTGTTTGCAGCCTCTCTTGTGCCCAGGACTCCAGACTGACCAGAAAAGACTTTGCATCCTCTGACGGCTCTTTATCACCCAGCCCTGACACCGGCACCATCTCTGGTAAACCTAAACTTTGTCCAAGAATCCCAGCGGTTGTGGGGTGGTTAATCTCTCACAGGCAACTTTCTTTGACAAATAATTTGGGTGACATGAAGAAAAACATTTTGCCAGCAGACATGAAATTAATATTATGGCACCACACATGAAAATAAATACATACTTTTTTCCATCCACTAGGAAATGACTGCATTGTTCTCAGTAGCTGAACTTTTGAAAAACGTCTTTTAAAAGATTCGGGACAAGGGAGGGCAAGCAAAGTGCTAATATTTATAGGACCTTTATGAAAATGATGTCCTTGTGCTCCCTCTGCTGTTTCTGTCACAGCGTAAAACTGAGAGTGTTTCAAGAGCTGTGTATATTTCTTCAGAGACAGTATGAAATACTTATGCCTAAATAAAAAAGGGAGTTATTTCTCCTGGCAAAAGACTTTTCAAAAATAAAGCAGCATGGTGTAAAAATTACGGATAAAAAGCATCATCTATCTGGAAAGCAAGCTTTTATGCATGATACAATGCCATGGACATACCTGGGCTTTCTTTAAACTAACATTAAAATTTGTTCCATTAAGTATACGACCAAAATATTATGCCACAGGAGTTCTGAATATTATTGTCATTTAACTTATGCAATTGTTATTTACTATCACAATTGTTCAAACAATTTTTACCAAGACTGGAAGGTTAATAGTCAAAATACGATCTGCCTAAAATACAAGCAGTGAGAAACATACTGCTAGTTTTAAACTAGTCTATTTTCTCTACACAGATGGATGACACAGGAACACTATCTATCAGAAGTAACCCCAAAGGCAAGAACATCAGACGTATTAAAAATTGGTTGAATTATCTCATGTAAGAAATAATAATTAACACTGCTTGGAAATAGGACTTACCAAACTAGTTAACAACTGAAATTCTTAGCACATCATCAATGAGCAAGGGGAAACACTAGGATTACTCTCTCTCACAGTGGGGTTCTCCTGTATCACATGCTTGATTTTTCATGGTGGTAGTATGACTATTTTCTTTTTAATACTTGGTCTAACACTGCCTTTCCTTAACCTTTGACTAACAACATTGACATTAGTGTGATGGGACTTTTCTCATATTATTTAGAGACTGAATCAGCTGCGAGAGGGTGTAATTTTTACTTTTGAAATCTAAAAATCAAGAAAAGATGACATTTTCTTGATAATGGTTTTGCATAGAAAATACAACACAGGCAGCTCCACCTTTGTGAACATGCAAATTACAAAATAGTTATTGTATTCTGAATATTAACTTAAAAATACCTTTTATAAAGCAGAAGCACATGACTTTTTTTCATCACAACAGGCCTGATTTGAAGGTGGCATATAAGCAAAGCAGTGAGCACTCTTCTCTCTAACATAAGCAAGGAAGACAAGGTAGCAGACTGCCTGACTTGTTTTAATATATATAACAGACTTTGCAAAAATGAATTGGATGTTTTACTTATCTGGAAAGCTTTCCGTGCCAAAATCCTCTGCAAAGGAGAGTATCTTCAACACATATTAGCATTACTTCATCACTGAAATTTCACCAAGTATAGCTAAGGTGTTCCTGACTGGTTTTTAACTTTTTTTTTTTGAAGGAAGGGTTATGTTTCAATAAGAGAGCAGATTTTAATGCTTGTGTTATTCCAGTACAAGACAGTATTTTATGTGTTTGTTTTTACAGTCAATTCACTTCATCTGACTTGAAATGTCTTTGCAGTATGCTCCCATCTATGCATTATTCTCCCATCCAAGCTTAAAAATAATAATTTGAACATTACTATGTTATAAGAACATGGCTATGAAATACAAGAAAAGACCATTTTTTCAAGATGAACTATTAATGAATGTTTAGTTCCAGAAAGAATTACTAAACAGGAGAGGCTTTTTTATTTGTTTATATATATATATGAGATTTGATCTATATTTTTAATTTTAAAATTCTCCAAGTAAATCAACAGCCACTGATGATGAGATCTTCGGCAAAATCTTCCATTGTATTTAAAAACTCCTGACAAAATGCACATGCTGTATTTGAAGGCCACCACTCAATCCAAGTGCTGGAGTCCAAAGGGTACTGGAATCTAAGAAGACAACAAAAAATGATCACTTGCTGCTAAGATTTAGGGAGCAAAATGTCAAACAGAAAATAAAAAATTACAATATGAAATTGCTTGCTTTGCATTCATAATCCTGTTTTAAATGTACGCATCTGATAACACACTGTGTAACTATTGGTCGAACTAATACTTAAAAAATGAAATCAATAATATATTAGATAAGACTTATTACATACAAACACTTGCCATTTCACAGCACACATTAAGATTATATCTCTGCACATTCTGATGTTAAGTTACTTACCTGAAATTGTAACTGATGCTTATCTTTAAGGCTTCTTTTCCCATTATCAAATACTGCTCTCCCGGGCTCAATTCAACATCTGTACAGGTCTTCTTTTTAACAAAGGTTATTTCATCATTTTTTTTAGCGAAAGCCTGCCCTGAAGTAGAATGTCAAGAATTGGAAAATTTCACAAAGAGAATTTCCAGTCACTCATATATGAGACAGAAAATACCAAAATGTTCTGCAGTACAACACAGCCAAGGGATCCATTTGCCACTAGTTCTATAACAGGAAAAATTGATGATTAAAATTTATTTCTTGTAAAAGATTTTTTAAATTAAATCTGAATGGTAAATAAGCCTCATACACATTAAACAATTTTATATTATCGTAATTATAAGGACATATTAGGTGCTTAAACTCAGAGGAAAAATGAGTGAATATCAGCTTCAGTTCCCCAGGACCTACGAGCAGTCACCTCTCCCAACAGTAAGACAGTGAGTACCCAAGAACAGTCTAAAGTTCTTTCTCCCCAAAACAGAAACATGCCCAACCTTCAAAAATCTGAGCAAAGTTAAGGCAAGGCATATCCTTGCACAGTGCCCCACTTCAGCCATTGTCTGTACAGTAAGGGAGGGCATTCTGTGGAATGAGAGACACTTAAACAACAGCTCACAACTGCATTAACTGATTATGGAGTACGTTCACCTTCTTTTGTCACATAAAAGACATTTAACTGCTTACAGTCTAGGTTTGTTAGCAACAGCTATAACACAGAAAAGCTGTTTTTTAAAACATCAAAGACTGTCCTTCTCAGGGCACAAAAGAATTCTTGAAGGCTGTATCTGAGACTACGGTTTTCTACCCTCATGAAATGACGAGGCTTGACTGCTGATTTTTTGTCAGCTGCTTCAGTGGTCTCAACCAGACAGCTTTTACTCTAAATAAATGGCTAAACGGATTAAGAACAGGACGCTCACCTCTTTTATAGAGGTCCAGAAGAGTCGCAGAATACTTTACAAAATAACCTTCTTCACTGCGAGATAAGATGTTCACTTTATAAACTGCAGAACAACACAAACCAAACTTTTTGTTATTCCTTGTTCCTGCAAATGACTTACAGATGCTCAGGTGGAGAATATAGTGTCCCTTTACAATACTCATTTCTGAGAAAACAATGGCTGTAGCCATACAATATAGAGTTAAGAAACATTAACAAGTCCTACCCATGCTCTCAACTGATGGAAGCTCTATCCATACTCTCATCTGATGCCCCACAACTTCCTCTGACCCCAAAGCCACATGACGACGTTAGAAAGGTACCAAGTAAGAGAAACACAGTGCTTATTAGCAGAACCTATCAGATCAGGCTCACGGGGCAGCACTTATTCTTCTCTGCTCCAATATGTCACCATTATCTACTGCCAAGCCTGCTGAAGTTTAATCACTAAAGACCTAATTGGAAGAAAAAGTTTTGCAGCAGTAGTAAACAAGTAAACGTTTCAGTCAAAGCATGTGAAATAGGTAATAACAATTCAAATATTACCATATGCAATATCATTCTGGCATGCAGCTTCTCTCCTGGCATCTGCAGTTATGGACCGATCTAGCCTCTCCTGTACTTTACTACACTCAGCTACGTTGAGAAAGAAAAAAAAAAAACAAAACAGTGTTAAGACAATCTCATCACATGTCCTCAAATTGGAGAGCATGTGATGAACAGTCCTACATGTTTGGAGTAATCTACAGTAACTGAGAAACACCGTAATTATGGGATTGTGTGCTGGAACAATGAATATTTAAAATACAAAATAACACCCTCAGTCACCTGAACTTAATCCAGTCAGACAGCCACAATCATATCGCATACATTTTTTAAAGCATAACATTTTGAGAGGGCAACAGGTGTGTTCTTATGAGGATTTTTTCCTTGTGTTTGGTGTGGGTTTGTCCAAAGCACTACACTGCATTTTTCCAACAAGTGAAATGGGAAAACATCTTAAAAAAAGTTTACCTTCCATGCATTTGCATTCATCTCCTTCACACAATCTCACAAGCTTTTCATTTCCATAGGGGTTATAATATACAGTACACCTTTTATCTGGAAGATCCAAAAAGAAATAACAAACACATAGAAAATCGAAATCCAAGACGTTGGCACTGAAACTTTATGAGTCAAAAGTTACTTAGCTTAAAATAACACAGATTAAAAGGTGTTGAAGAAGGAAAAAATGTAGTCTTTAGGGAGGAATAAAGAGTTCAAAGACAGACATACCTGGTGCATGATACTCATATACGGTGAATGTGGCAGGATTTAGCATTCCAACCTGGAAAAGCTCACCTATTCGGAACTCAACACAGAGAAAACGATCAGCTGGCACCTATTAGAAAGGCACATGAATTAAGGAGCTCTGTCAGAAACAAAATTATTCCAAAGAGTTAAAGTAGCGCTTAGAGTTATGAAAAGAGGAACATACAGAATCTATCTGCAGAATAACATGCCCATCTTTTATCTCATAATCTGCTATCAACTGATCAACTCCACTTGCAAGCTGTAGGGGAGAAAAAAAAAAAAGAAAACTCTTTTATACAAGTTAAACATTTTTTATGACCTTGAAGGATTTGTAATCAGTAGCTTTAACATAATTCTGAGATGTAAAAAAACCTTATTTGAGGGATGCCTCTTTATAATACCCATACTCTCACTTGGTTTTTTGGGTTTTTTTTTTTAAGGAAATTATCCTTTTACTCATTTCATTAAGATAATAAAGAATTAAACAGTTAATTATCCTCAAAATTATACTTGAGTCCATGTATAGAATCCTACTTAAATACTATAACTCTTAACTCTGGTTGCCTTTAACTAAAACTCACACGCGTGTCAATGGGAGCTGGATGAACACAAGCACTACAGTCAACATTCAGTTCACAAACTACAGCCAACCAATCCTCAGGCGTGTACACCAACAGTGTTCCTTTGTAGCTGGCAGAGACAGCATCTCCAGAGGCTGATGCACATTCCCCTAACACAGATGGCAACCACTCTCTGTCCACTCTTGTTTTAACACTAACAACAGAGTGAGCCAAGATGTCTAACTTTAACTAGACACCTAGCTTCTGACCCTATCAAAATCCATACACTAGACTTAAGTAGATTATTCTCATTAGTATTAGAAGTGTTTAGAGGCAACGAGGGTATAATGATATAAATCTGCACTACTACTCTAACAGAAAAAGATGTACAGTAAATATTATAGTTCTGGCAAGAAAACTGCAGTAAAAGAAAAAAGTTCACTAAGACTTACAGTAGATAAATCTTCTGTATTTGCTTCTAATCCACTAACCAAACCAATGTCCATCACAGCATGAGCAGACCCTGACTGCGGTTCTCTCACGCTGGGCCTATACCTTAAATAGATTAAGAATAATATCAGTTAAACATAACTCAAATTAAAAAGAAATCTTCAAGTGTGATCCCAGAAAAACTAAGGAAAATTCTACCAACATTTAGACCACAGTAAACCTATAATGAAGCAAAATAGTCCAGATGAATCATTTCAGATTTATGCCAATATCATGCCTAAAGAAGCTTTTCTTAATGCTTATGTTCCAGGACAACCCACATATAAATTTAAGAAAAACTCCCTCCCAAAGAGGTCAAGGCCTTTGGCTCTAAATCTGTTTACACACATACGTAAAAGGGAAGAAACTGGAAGAAAAGTAGATCAGAAGACCAGGTATAATTATGAACAAACAAAAACATTTTAATCTCTTAAAAAAATAAAATAAACTTAATATAAAAATGTCAGCTAATGTAATACTAAAACAGTAACTAAAAAACCCAAAAGACAAGAAAGCCTTTGTAACATTCTTGGATTAACTTCATAATGTAGACCCACAGGGCGTTTGCTTTGCACAGCTCCAATTTCTTAACATGTCAGCTGGCAATTCCACCTTTGGAGTGTTGAATGTTAGGAAATCCAGGATATTAAAACCAGCATTTAGTTAAACGAAACCTTTACATGCAAAACATTGGCTCAATCAGTGGAGAAAGAAAAGGAACAACCAACCAAACAAAAACCCCATCAGCTGTACTTACTTTGCACAAGCCTCTAAGCGCCCAAGTGGCTCCCTATCTCCTCTTCTGTAACCTTTTCACATCAAATAGAGTCAAATAAGTAATTTTATAACTCTTCAGAAGCAGCAATCCAAAATTCTATAAAGTTTTTTCATAACTGAAAGTTAATTGTTTTGGTGGCTATTTTTTTTATAGGAATTCATTGTCCAGCCACAAACACTTAACATTACACTTCTTTTGTAATTCAGGTGAAATGACACCTTTAATGCTTTATGTGCTTTTTGTGCACTTATGTTATTAAAACAACTTCATGGCAAAAGCCCAGAATGTGGTTATATACCCTGCTGTAACTGGACTAGAGCCCTCAGTACCTTGTAAAACTGACTGTAAACCACCCTTATCCTCCATCATATTTCTTTCTTCTGCTAGAAGTTTGCATTCTTCACTCCCTTAACTGCAAAATCTCTTCCATAAATAAGTAAAAATACACCCAACAGAAACACATTAAAAATTAATTCTATTCACAAAAAGGCAATAGTTTTGAGAAAGCCTAAGAAAGGCTTCTAGCAATTTCATTTCCAGTTTTGTATTCAGAAAGTGGCAGAATTTATTACAGTTTCATTCTCAGTAAGAAACACTTTGTTAAACAAAGCAAGGTTTTTTTGTCCTTCTTCCCTTGCATTGACCTAAGTAGTAATACTTAAAACCGTATTAACCCCTCACCGTCAACTCTCTTTGGAACAATCTTCAATTCAAAGTTACAGGACTCTTCAGAAGTACTGATTGTGTTATACACCGTCCTCACCTACACATGTACAAATGAATGAGACAAAACAGAAGCAGAAAACAATCCTCAAAACTGGGATAAAACTGAAAATTCATAATATGGAGAATATAATACTAGCAAAACCAAGTCTGTACAGCATCATTAGTTCTGATAGACACAAAGTAGAGTAAATAAAGGATCAGCACAGAAAGAAATGGGGAATTCTTGAGCTGGTCATATTTACAAGACTAAAATTATCATCCAAACAACTCCTGATATTTTGTGAATATAAATACTAGTATACAAGAATCTGTACTTTTCACACGTTACTAAGTTTGATGCTAGAAGAGGTTATGAAAGATAAGAAAATAAATCATGGCAACAGCTTAATATTTAGGCAGACAAAAATTATTCCTTTAAATATTGCAAGAAAACAGTTTCTCAATGGCATTGCTTAATTAACTGAGAGTAAACACCAGAATAACAGAGAATTGAGCAATTTCTCAGAAATGATCACTGAGTTGGGTTTTTTTTCCTGTTTGGCTGTCTAAGCAGAGACCTAACAATTGACGAGCATTAAAACTAAGTTGATCATCCATTTGGATTTCTGGAACAGAAAACCTCCAATGAAAAGGAAGAAACTTCACAAATTCTCTCTCATTAGCCATAAGTCATACCTTGGCTTGTAGTTAATCTGAAATCTAGCCATAATGACATCCACCACTTCAGTCTAAAGGTAAGGGCAACAAATGGAATCGTTTATGAGAAATTTCAGTTTCTTTTTCAATGTTGATGTTAACAAAACAGAGATTCCATTTTAATGGAACAGTTGCACGCTTACGTTTACTGTAGCTATGCCAGTGCTGCTGCCAGTGCTTATGTATATGTCATCATCCAAAGGTACCTAAAGGATTGGTGTTAAACAAAAAGTTATAAATTAGTAATAAAGACAGTGCTATTAGTAACAATTCAGGTCAGATGATCTGCTTGTCTTTTCTACATTTTATATACATATTAAGGTCTGATTCTACCAAAAGATTCTGCAGAAAACTTCATAGGAACAAGCAGAGATACTAAATTTAAATAAATACTCAAATGCATTAAATTTAGCAGATGAACAAAGTTCTTAAACATTTGTTATTCCAAATTATTACAAGTTTATTAAAAGAAAAAGCTTTAGTAGCAAAGTTCAAATAATTATTTAACAAGTTCCTAAGAATTCTGCTTTCACTTTTCCCAAGCAATAATATTCACTCACTGTCAGAGTTCTTCCCACGAAATTATCTTCTGTCAGTTTAAATACGTTCAGGTTTCCATAGTTTTTGTATGCCACCTTAACACTCATGTCCAAATTCACCCGTTTGACAAGGGAATATTCAGTCAAGGCCTCAAGAGCATTAATTGTGTCCTGCCAGAAATGAGTTACAAGGAATTTAATAAGAAGTGAAAATGTATTACAAAGCAATTTATTTTCTGCCACTTAAACATGATTACAAATAATGGCAATCATTACTGGTTAAACAGCTTGGCATTGTCTCAGCAGTACACTTAACACAGCAATAACATATTTAACGCTATACTCATATACATACAATTTAAAGAAAATACATGCAAATACTAAAAAGGAAGGAAGCAAGCAGCAATAAAAAACCCACAGCACTCAGATTTTTCATGGTTTTTTAATAATTTAAAAAAAGGGAGGTTGCATGAATTGGAATATTCTATATAGTATGACTAGTTGATAGTGTATCAGAAATCTGGGAACTTTCACTTCACTTTTGGTCTATTCATGCATACTAATAGTTTTCACAATGAAAACATGCATACTGTCTATTTTTGTGGAAAACAAGAACAAAAAATCATGTCATGAAATGAAATATTCTTTTTTATAACAAACTTGGGAAAACAGTTTTCCTACTGTGATTCTTTTCATTCAACAGATCTAAAGTCAGTGGAATCATCTTGCAAATTTTTATTTATAAAAGACTTTATGAAAAGAAGCCGTATTTCCCAAAGGCAAAGAATATCATGGCAACAGGGCCATTTGATACTAATCCCATACATAGGACACCGAAGTTGTCAGTGTGGTCATCTAATGATATTACCCTCTTAAGACATCTCAGATTTTGGTCCTTGAAGAATGAGAAGAGAATATTTAAAAGCTCACCTGAGTTGAATAAAACCCCCCTCCATATCTTTGTTCTTCAGACAACCACTTGACGATTGGATTAACATAGTTTTTATCCCCTCTTAGCAAAGCAGTAAGCAAGGCATATGCTGTGGTTTCAATCATTTGTGCAGTAACAGAGCTGGGAGTGTGATGGTCTGCTGTTTTGAAGGTATCTTTCCAAAAACGATAAATAGGAGGGTCACCTTCAAAAGTATAAAAGGAAAGTTTCAGATCGAAACATAGCATGAGCTCTCTCCAGAACACACAAAGTGAACTCCTGCCAACTCAAGGAGAAAAGAAGGAAATCACTCTGCATTGAAGAGGAGATGAAGATATAATTCTCTTACAGTAGTAAGTCTAATGTTTATACTAGAAACTGACAATAAACAAACGTGATGCAAAGCATCTGATGCATATCTGAATATTGCTGGTCCTGAACAGTGATAGAGTGGCCAAACAAATCGAGTACAGATTTTAGATATTTTAAGACACTTTCAGCAGACAGAACAAAGGTTTTCTATTCCAATAGAAATTGTTACATGGCAGAGAACAGTCTGAGTCCCTTACCTTTGATAGAAATACACTAAAAAGGAACAGCATTCACAAGAGACTACAAAGTCCCTCACCAACCAGTGAGAAATTAAGAAGAAAACCCAACACAACAAAAGTGAAGGCAATGGCAGACATCGTGAAAAAATTCCACTCTGAGCCAAGGAAGAGAGCAGATACATCATAGGGATGAGAGCAGACAGAAGTAATCCATACAGACACCTGCATAAAAGGAAAGCCTATAGATAGAACAAACGTGACCCAACGGGGCATGACAGAGGCCTGGCTGACTCACACACTGCTAATGAAATGGTGCTGCTGAAAGGATGAAAGCAGGATTCAATCTAGCAAAAATCCTAGGCCACTCAAGACTAAAAATTCACTTATGCCAAAGCAAGCATCACTGAAATTCACTCTTCAAGTAGTGCCATCACATTAGAGAATTCAAAAATACCAAAAGAACAGCCTGAGAACCAACTACAGTACAGACTCTGAGAGAATTTAATAATACCTATGACAAATGCTTCCTTCTTCAGTGCAGAGAACACCGACCGTGCAGAGGGATGGTTCATATCCACGAGGGCCAAAGCATACGAAGTTATCGCCATAGTAAAGGGGCTTTGAGCAGCCTGTACGTTTTTAATCAAATAATCTCCTGCTTTATTTTTAGCATTATGGATTTTCTGAAAAGATGAAGAGGCTACAGCTTACATCCATTAGATTTATTTTTATACAAACACATCTATCAAGACAACGTAGGCATATATAGTATCTTCTACAATATATCTTATAATAAAGTGATCCAGAATTTCATTATTGTTCTTTTACTGATTTTGAAAGACAAAGACTAACAAAGTAAATAAGTCTTAAACTTTGAAATTGAAAAAGCCTCTTGATTTGTTTGAACATATGTTAAAGAAAATGGAAGACATTAGAATCCCATAAATAAAAATATTATTTACCTCAGTAGGACATATTTTAATTGACTTTTTAATTCCAATAACAGAAAATGCTGTGAGATACAAAGATTTTTCTTTAGCTTCTCTAGGTAATGTACCCTACAAAATCAAATACATAAATGTAATTAAGTAGAAACAACAGTTAATTTCAATAAACGGAACTTTTTACACTTTAGGTAAGGAAACAAATAGAAATTCCTGTAAGAAATATCAGTTTGTTTTAACCTGAAAATATGTTGACTCTTTCGAAGGTAGTAGCATATTTGTAAAAAAGAGACAAAATTATATAAAGTTATTGGCAAGCCAGGACTATTATACTGTAAAATCAACCTACATATTTTTTTTCTTCTAAATATTAAGAAGTGGCAAGCAGCTACTTTTAGTGGGAAAACAGAAAGGCTTGCAAGCTTGTACTGTTGTTTAAATGAATTTAGAAAAACGCAAATTTAGCAAAATTATCTTGAATAGGTGTTCTGGTGAAATGCAGCCTAAAACACCTGACATCTCTAAAACACGTTACCTCCCAGCAACTTCAGCTTTTACTGTTATCACACAGAAAATGTTTAGTTTTCATACCTGTAGTTTCACTGGTTGGTAATTTGCAAATTCACTGAATGACCCATCTGGCATTTGACAGTTTTCAATCAACCACAGAAGTGAATTACAAATAGAAATTTCATTAAGATTTATATATTGATTAACTTGTCCAAGAATCCTTAAAGCAAAAGCTGTCAACCTGCCAAGGAAATCAAACAAATCATATTTGTTTTGATTACCAGGTATTACCACATTCCTAGATGCTGGACACAAATTTGCACTATTTATGATTTAGGCATGATACATACCCCCACAGTTCCAAGAAATACTGCAGATTAATTTTGAACTTAACAAATGGGCAATGATTACCCACTTTAAATTAGAATCAAATTCCATGTTTCAGGATATTAACTCATTGCATCCTCAAAATATTACTTGTTCTTATGCACAAAACTTACAGAAGATGCTTTTGAAGCATCTTATTCCTTCCTTCTATAAGGAACTGCATTTGCCATTGCTAAAGGTAGGACAGTGACGAAGTAATTTGCCTAATTTGCAATAGCAGATTCTGTTCTCCATAAACAGTACTATCCTCCTGTTTGATAGCCTTTAAATATCATATGATTCCGTGATTTGTGCGAACAAAAGATGTGATTATTTTGCCCTTGCTCATGTCTACTTAGCTTTCCTTCTTCAAAGTTGGGGCACAACCTTTTCCTGAGCTTATGATTCTGCAGGGAACCAAGGTCTACACAGTCCTTTTGTAAAATTAAAAGCCCAAAGAAGAGGTTTCAGAACTAAACAAAATCCTTCAAATTATGTCAGGTATACCTGCACTTAACCATTGGCCCAACTTGGTTGCAATGGTGTGGACTACAGATACAAATAAAAGATTTAACAAGTGGAAACATGGAATCAAAAGATATTATACAAAGTTGTAAGCACCATTTAAATCTACCATCAGGTTTACCTCTCATGCTTACTAGAAAGCATTACCCTTAAAAAAATTGGTTAAAATATTAAAGGAGTGAAACTAGCCTTTTCCATCCATTTAATTGAAAGACCTTTTTAACTTACCAGGTGCTTGCTTGCCCATCCTTCCACATGCTATATGAGAAGTCAGAATTTCTGAATGACAAGATACTTACAATTCCTAAGGGATACAGTAGGGAGAAAGCAAGTTATGAAATGAGATTCATATTAAAATTGCATTTGCTCACTCTGACATATTATCTTTCTCATTCGGCAAAGTTTATGCACCACTACAACTCTGAAGCAAGAGAAGAAGCTATATTTTTCTACCTTCTTTCATCTTCCTCCTCATTTGAGTTCTTGCAGTTAAGGTTTCAGAACCCAGTAAATGCCAGTTATCTGACTCTTCCAAGTAGCGAAACACATAAAATACTGGGGCAATACTCATAAACTCTGCCTCTGCATTGCCCTTCGGCAGACCAGTAAGAGCAGTAACACCACTAGGACTGAGGACTGTGTCAATCACTTCACCCATAAGATGTCCTGTGGAAAGGAAAAAACAAAAATGGTTTAAACAAGAGATCATGAAAGTGAAAGACCATATATACAGAAAGTACACATGCAGTAGACTAAAAGTTTCAATTCAGTTTACCTCTTACACTGACGCTTCGTTCAATTTTTGTCTTCGGAACCAGATTTAGTGGGACTTTATATCGAAATTCTTGTCGCCTCTTGATTGAACCTGTAATTGAAAATGTATATATGTCACACTGCACAATCTAAATCAACAGGTCACAACTATCTGAGAAGTCAGCAACAAAAATACTTATGATAATATGGAAACTAGAAATATGCTCAAATGCATATGCAAACACCAACCTTTGAAAAAGAACAGATGCAAACATTTTAATCTTTATTTTGCCTTTTTTTGTTAAAAAAAAAGATCTGATCTGAACCTAAACTTCGTAGCTTCAGATCTCTGGTTAAATGAGAATATATTCTACTTTCACTAATAAAACACTTGCTAACTCGTTTTCAAGCTCACTGAAAAAAACTTAGTATTATATCATAGTAAGAGATACATATAAAGGCTCATTTAAGAAATCCAAGTATTTTTTTGAAAGACTGGCTATTTTGAGAAGGATTTGTTAGTCGATGAAAGGACAGGAAATCCCTGTAAGGGACATATGAAGAATATTTCAGGAAGGGGAAATGCCAGTTTGTTCACAGTACTGAAAACTTGATCATCGTGAATCAAGAACACAAAGATATAAACAAAGTAAAGACATAGATGATCATTTCACTTACCATAAACACCCTGTGGATCCAAAGTGAAACCTGCATGAATTTCTTTCTTAATGCCTTCTGGCTGAAAGCATTAAAAGGAAAGAAGTAGAAATGAAAACATTTTTTCTTAATCAAATATATTAGCTGAAACAACAGTTTAAAACAATAATACTTTTGCCTTCTACATCCTTCTCTGTAGTTGAGCTTTACTTAACCATTCTACATCTACTCTACATACATTTAAGCTAGTGGTTTATCTCCCAAAATTCTTGAGAAAATATAAGAAAAGATTTAAATAAAAGCCTAGGAAAGTATAAAAAACGTGTCTTTCAATGAAGCACGCTTAAGCAGTTGAAAATCCAAGCCAAGTAACTTTGAATGCAGTACTCTCCTCGCTTACTAAGTTATGATCTGTCTATTGATCTAATCTTTCCGACAATCCTTACATGCAAGGTTTAAAAACGCACATAACTCAAATACTCAGTCATGCATTTTTCCACTGCATACACCTCAGTAAATTCAATGATATCATGTGATATTTTAATATTACCAGAATCCAAAATAAAGCAATATGTATATATTGATTTAAAGTATTTTTATTTCTTGTGACTGAAACAATATGAAATTCAAAACCACTACAAACATTTTTTTTTTCTTACCATTACACGTAATGTTTTAACTACGGTTTCACTGTTCTTGGCTGTCAGCAATGTAAAGTTGATGGTGTGAAGACCTAATTCCAGAGGAAGTATTCTGAATGCCACTGGTGACAAAGAACCACCACCTAGATTCTTAAAATCACAACTGTGCTTCCTCGATCCAGAAGTTGCAGAATCTCCAAAAGCACAGATTCCATTTCCAGCTGCTATTTTAACACAGAACTGAAATGTTGAAAGATTTTAAATGTTTCACTTCCATGACAGGTACAACACCAGAGAAATATTAAAGCCACTGAAATACTACAATGAGCATTCTATTATTGTAATAGTACTTTTCAGTTTACAATGAGGAATTGTTACTACCTTTGGAATTACTATTACTTCCACTAGAGACACACCAACATATGTTCATTAGCAACACCAGGGAACCACTCTACTCTGCTTCATACACATACTTTTGCATACTTTTCTTGAATCTTTTCAATAATAATTTTGCGCTTCTGTTTGAATGTAATTCCTTAAAAAGAGTCCTTTTATATTAAATCTTTAGACTGTGTGATCTGTGAGCTCTGGAGCAGGTCATTGAAAAAAATCCTATCAGTTTTTGACACTGGGTCCAACTGGAATAGAAAAATTGTATTTTGACCTTCATGAGGCAAAGTTGCTGGGCAAGAGAGTGACAACATTGTCATCAGTGGGATGGCTGGAAACGAAACAATGATTGGATTTCATTGTTACATAGTTATGCAGAGCACACATAATACTAGCTGAAGGACTGGAGAAATCTGAGCCAAGGCCCTGTTTATACTGGATACCCACAGGGGAAATGTTTGGGTTTTAATTTATTATGTTAATCTTTCCATAGAACTCACTAAGACCACAAATTACCTTAATTGCAGAAGCTCTGTAGTTATAAACTGATCCTTTTAACTCAATTTGTTCTCCTCGCACCACAGAATAAGGAACGTAAACGCTCAGGAAGATATCTTTTACAACTTGCATTTCCAATGGTGCAGCAACACAGATACCTGTGAAAATTAAAAACATAAAAGCAGATTATCTTATCCACCCTTCTGACAAATGAGTTTGAAAAAAGTCGTCACATACTTGCCACCTTTACCAATGACTTATCATTTTTCAACATGTACTTTCTTAAGAGTGATCAGGCTCTTGCTTCCTCCCGCTCTCCACACGTACTTGCTGACATACCAGTCCTTTGGGCTTCTTCTCCTTCTTCCCAAAGCAAGAAACACATTTTCTGTTCAGGCTACCATATCTATTGGCAAATTTGTTTCTTCCTCTCCTCAGGTCCCCAAGTTATCAATAACAGGACACTGTAAAGCTATGCCAGGGAGGAGTCACTGACTATTTGTTCTCTTAGCCATTTATTATAGGCCTCTGTCAAACACAAGATAGGTCAGACAGACCTTTGTTTTCCCAGCCACTTACATTCATAACAAGAAATGAAGTTATTTCCTTTCCCTATAATACATATGTTGATGGGTTTTTTTCCTGTTTATCAACCAGAAAATGAACGGTTTAGAATATGTGTCAACTGCAATGAGAGGTTCTGCAAAATCCAAACAGAAAAGCTCCCTAATTCTTTAGCTACTATCTAATTAGGATGGGGTACCTACCTTTATCAGAAATGCCAACACCTTGTACTTCCCAGGTAGTCAGCGAGTCAGGCAAGGTGACAGCCAGAGTCTTTGACCTGTGTTTAGAAGTCTTAGTACATTTATACATTATCAATAGCCATCTGTTTACAGCAAGAACTAATCAACACAAAGACTGTGTGTGCCCAGCGCAACTCCTCTGTCTGAGAGAGACTCAGGTAGGACAAGATAACAGAGTATATTTAGAAAACAGGATTTTTGTTTGAATAAACTAGGTTTTAGCTGACTTTACAAATGCTGGCATCTAGTGAGGTTGAAAGTGAAAGGAAAGGTAACTCAACAATCTGGGCACCAGACAGTATATCCTGCATGGAGGGAAACATGGCAGAAAGGGTTTGTATAGGACTGTGTTTTAGCATACATCTCAGGTACAACTAAGGCCACCCAGCTTACCTCACGTTTAGTATTTACTTTCTATAAAGCTGATGACTAAGTCAAATGTTAGTAACTGATTTCATAAATGTAGTACCTTGGAGAAACTTGATGAACTTCCCATAACCAGCTTTCAGGGAAGTAGCTACGAACTTGTGCCTCATCCAGTTCCAAGAAAGCCTCAAAATCTGAGGAACATAAATAAAGCAAGTAAAAAAAATAATCATAAACCAAACCACCTGCCAACAGCCTTCCACTGAATGCTGCAAAATCATTATCTTTTTGTTTTGTGATACAGTATTCTGCTTACTTACCTTTTTTCTTCTATCGGGACTAACCTGAGGCATCTGTATAATCTCAATCAAAAGTCTGTGTTAATCCCACCTCATCTATCTACACATGTGCATACCTGTCCAATGTCCAGACAGATTAACTTGTTAACAAGCAATGATAGGGAGAGAGTGGGAGACACTGGTCTTTCCTGGGATGTTACCCATTGGCTGCTTTGGGCCTGGGTAAAGGATTCAAATTTAGCATTCAAGTCCAGCATTGCCTTTGCAGGCAGCGATGCTCTCTTGCAGTTCTGCTTGTTCTAAGGATGGGCGAATAGAGCTCTTAAAAGAATAAAGAATTGCTCCCCTACTCCTCTTTAGGGGTATACAACCAACATCTTTGGAGCCAAGTAAAATTCTTTCTGGAATAAGCCTGACAGGTAATAGGGAAGAGCGAATAGATTAACAAAGCTATCACCTCTATATTTACCCATATTCTGGTGGAAGCGTTTCACCACAAGTCCACAGGAGAGTTAAAGCTCTCGTACTTACGCATTCTTGCCAATATTAGGAGTTTATTAGGCTCTTCCTCTCGCAGTCTGTTTGCAAATTCACAGCAATCTTTGAAGGCAGAAACGCAGGCCTTATCTTTCCGAATTCGCTGAGCTCTATCATTGCAAGTCTCAGTGACTGGATATGCTCTTACTCCAGCCATACAGCACGTCCGAAGTTCTGGATCTGCATACCTGGATGCTGAAATAACAATAAAATATTTCCCTTCCTTAAGACGAAATTTTGGTTTCCAAACACATCTTAACTCTTTATACTGAATGTATTTTTAACATTTGCAGAATTTCAGAGAAGGCACAGATTTGAGGGTGAACACAAACTTGTCATTTTTCAAAAGCTAGTAACATGCAAATAATCACTACTATTCTGAATTAAAAATATGTGTTAGATAAGAGTAGCTGTATCACATTTTAACATTTAACAGTAAAATGTTAAATTACAGACAGGCTTGGTCCCTGGCAGGTGGTCACTGGGAGAGATTGCCATATGGTAGTAGTGTGACTTTTTAGGCTACGTCTCTTCAAAAAAAGAAAAGATCTTAAACATATGCTGTGCTTTTAAATTGTACTTAAATCTTGCCAACTTCAAATTCAGCATATGATTAAGGGCATTTATAAATGGGGTCCTCTCTAAAGGAATTTTCCATATTTTTCAGTCTTGCTTCACCACATTAAATTAATGACAATAATTAAAAATAGTAAGCAAACACTCAGATTCTTGACACCTAATGGATGGAATATTTTTTTCATAATTACATACTTTAAAAGATTTTTTTTTTTAATACCTTTTTTGATTACCCGGTCCCTGAAGTTGGACCGTTTGGTTCTTAAAACTTCATTGCAAGTTTCACCTGTTCAAAAACCAAATAAGTAAAAATAAAAGAAATGACCTTTTCTGTAACAGCATAGCCCACTTAAAAATAATTCCATTAAACAGCATTCAAAATTTGGAAGACTTTTTCTGGTTACTATTTTAATTACATAAAAGTATTTTCATCTCAGTTACAATAACTGATCCACAAGTCATAATGTTTTCCTCCCTCAAAACTCATTAGTATATGCATTCCTAATAACTGAGAGTCACAATAGAATATTTCAGAAAAGAAAACCCACAATGCCATGCTTAAAACAAAGGAATATACCTGCTTCATTTGAATCATCAGCATTTGCATTGGTTAAAAATGTAAGCCCAGCCATTCGGAATACATCAACGTTGTTCCGTCCTCCTCCAGCACCACACCCAAGGTCACTCTTTTCCAAATGTAGCATTACCTGAGGAAAAAACACAACAGCAACTAAAATGTGGAATACATCATAATGAATTAGAGTTAGACTTGCAGAAAGGCCACTTAAATCTGGAGATGTGCTCACAACACACTGAAGAACACCATCTAGCGACAATTGAGCTAATTGGAGCATCAGCACCAATACAGCCACCTTCTTGTAGCCTACGTCAGAGCTAGAGTAATGCAGACAAATCAAGGTGGAATGACTCAAATGATTCCTAGTTGGTGTTTTGTATCTGACTCTTCTGAAGTATTAAAAAACCACCATTTTTTATTACAGGAATGGAATTATTTCAGTCACAGATGATATGTAGGTTTTACTTATATACACATGGATCTAAAATTCTACAAGGACCAAAAACCTCTGTAACCCGCTGTGAGACATTTTGAACTGTCAGATTTAAACCAGCAACTTTTATCCTGGCTTGAATTGCCCTTCCACCTGAATTCTTCTTTACTGAACGCATGACACATAATAGCTAGCTGAAAATGAACATGAAACAAATAGCAACTTGTTTTTCCTTTATGGCTACTACTTAACTTTTTCCATTGCTCTTTTTCCTCTTCCTGCGACTCCATACACCGCCTTGTCAATAGATGACAAAGCCACAAAGGAATTGAATTGCGTTTTCATGTTAAGTGATACAACTTGTGCTGGATTCAGTATCTCTTTGCTTGATTGTAGCTTAATCTATTAATTGAAAACAAATATTGGCAATTTTAAAGGCACAATGTTCCAAAAGAAATGCATCTGAAGGCAGACATTTCAATAAGCCAAGGAAGTGTTAAGGCACTTGTGTTATTCCAAGTTAAAATCTGACCATAAAATGAATGCACACCCACAATTATTAGTGCTTATTTTACTACTCACATCAAGACTATTCCCACATTTCTGTTCCACATTCAGCCAAACTGAATCAGCTACTAACTCGGCAGTTTCTTCTCCCGTGACTATGTAGTAAACAACAAGACGTGCTGAAGGAACCATTTCTTGGGTTATCTGAAAAGTTAGATGTTCGTATTCCAAATCCTTAGTTCTCTTCTGAGTTCCAAAGTTTACTATCTTCCCTTTTGATGTGATCTAGAACAGAAAAATGATGGAGAATAAAATGTTAACATTACATATTTAATATGTTTCTTACATGTAATAATTACTTGCATTTAGATATAATCCAACACAGACAAAAAGGCACTTGGGGAGCAGTGGGTCTAGCTCAAGGGAAGGCACTGATCACCGTCATTCCCTAAAAAGTAGTGCTATGTCTGTGCATCTTGCTTTCCCTCTCTATTTCAGCTCTTGACTAGCACTACTTGTTCTTAATCCCAGACTATGTCAAATGAGAATTCAAAACAATGGAAATTTAATATCTAATTGAAACATGAGACTGTCGTTAATTTTTTACGGTAAGGCTGACAGATCATGTATGGAAGTAGTAGTTGCCTGACCTGCACGTATTTTATGCTAAGGATAATTCTTGATTGTTGAGGTTTTTCATCTAGGACCGTATTTTGAATCATAATTCAGTATTTTATACAGAAACACCTGTTACTTACCAAATAGCTGTAGTGATGTATTTTATGAATATACTGACTATGTGGATATACGTTAATACTCATGATATCCCCTACTTCTAGTATTTTGTGATTTGATGCCCAGTCAATATATAGATAACTCTGACTTAATGATGAATAAGCTCTTGCTTCATAGGTTTTACTTGCTTGGTTTTCATCTGAAAGACGTGGATCTGCAGTTTTCACCTGAAAAGACAATAAAATGTCTGAAAATCTTCTTAGTAAAGCAGGAAACAAAACCTGTGTGTTCTGACTTCTGAACAGTTTAAGTACAGAATTATACTTAATAAAAGCATTCTGTAACATATTATTCAGAGGTGTTAATAAGCTAAAAGCCAACTCAAAACTTTCATATTTTCTTTAATAAAAAGATCTATAAATATCGAGTCAAATACAAAATGGTAGTGGAGAAGCGCATACATAAACAGAGCAGAAAAGGTTAATGATATCCTTCCCTACATAGGGAGGTCAGCACTCTCAGAGATTTAACACAATTCATTTAGAATTTTTGTTTAATAATCATTTTGAAATAAATATGCGACAAATTAAGATATTTTGTTTCATAACAATTTAATAAAGAATTTAATAGAGAAGTAATGTTTTATTATAGCACTTGCATTTCATAACTGATTATTCGTCTCCAAGTTTTAAAACCTTCCTACTAGCACTGTACATTTGCAAAAGTACAGAACTAAACCCTTGAAGAAATAAATTAATGGAATTATTTAACTCACTTGAAACTCCAATGTTTTACTATCAGGTGGGATATTAACAACAAACAAAGCAGTTCCATCATTCATGCTTGTTTTTCTTCTCCCAGATTCTGAACCCTCTGATATCAACTTAGTCTCCTCCATTTGCTCACTCATTGATTTCGCAGTGACAGTTACAGGGACATTTCCAACAAAGTCATCTACTGTATCTTTCACCTGCACCTGTTCACCAGAGCATATAACATCTCTTATAGGAATGGTGACACTTTTCAAAGAGAAAACTTTCAAGCTGCTACAAAACTTCTACAATAGCAAGTTAAAAAAGTGCAAAAGGTCAATGGAAATTAAAAGCATGTTAAGACCTCAAGTAATATATACAATAAAGAATAAGGCTTCTGCATTATGGGTTTTATGTTGTAATGTGAAACAGTACTGTTTATATTAACTAACCTTAATGAAGAACGGAAGTCCAGGCTTCACAAAGAGAGGAGTAGCAACCAAACTCAATTTGTAAGGAGACACAGCAAATCTGACTCCAGCAAATTCTGCTTCACTACTGAGGCCACCTAACAAAATATTATGCCTCTTTTAATAATCACATCTTAAGGCCTGTGTTTTCTCCACTTGCCTTCAAAGGGCAGCACAACCTGCCTGTTATCATGAAGTCCTTGCATCTAAAGAGTCAACTCCTAGCAGTGTTGTGAAAATAAATACCAAAAAGAAAGAGAGTTTAACCTCTACACGTTTTTGCAGTGACAGATGGGCTGTTCTTTCTTATAAGTTTTTGGAAAAAGGATTTCTAAATACTAAAGAAAGTCTGATACTAGAGAAGTTATCCGTACAGTTTTATTTTCTAGTTCTGTTAACATTTGCAGATATGTTTAAAATAAAAAATTGATTAAAAAGCAGCTTACCCGTAGACTCCAACACTGATGCCACAATATATAAATATGACCCATCCAGTTGTTCTAGACTTTGAAACCCTATAAAACTCACTGCTTTCTTACAGTTAAAATTGATCTCAGCAACTCCATTTTCAATCTGGAAATGAAATATAAATCATTACTTAATACTCAATAGTTTAGAAATACTGCATAGATACACTATACACAAATTCTAAATTCAACATGTTTCTGTTCATTGTCTATTTTCAGAGGAAATCAGAAATGGAGACATTTTAATGAATAATTCTTTATTCTCTAAAATTATTGATAATTAATGAACCAATGGCAAATATCGCAAAGTCTGCATGCAGGCCCCAACGAGGTAGCAATAACATAGAGGTATCTTCACTAAATGAGGAAAGAACGCCTTTTGTCGTTTCTCAATGACTAAATCACAAAGGGCAGACTAAGGGAGGGAGGGATCATTAGTGGAGAACCGACTCTCCACAGCACATCAATGCAATTCTGATCTATTTGTCTCCCATCAGGATTTCGTATTACTACACCGATCCTGTATTTTATTTGTTTTTCTTTATTCTGTAATAGATAGCATAAAAGTTATTTCATAGGAATTTCAACCACACACTTTGCTTAAGTGAGTAATTGAACCAGATTGAAATTACAGTGTGTCTCAGATGCTGCCTCTGAATTTCATTTGAAAGTGCATTTCTATGACCCCAATGATACGATAACATGGGAAAAGTTGACACCAAATCGCTGTTGATGCAAACAAAGAGTTGGAACCCATTCTCATCAAATTTAATGGGAAAACTTGAGCAGAATTGGATCAAACCTGAACTAAGGATATGAAATCTACACTAACTAGATCGGCTTGCTTCTTCTTACCCTAGTTACATGCATTGCATGAGGCATCATTCTTTTTTCAGCTTCTTCAATTATTCCAAAACGAAGAAAAACATCAGCACTTGGAAGCTTTTTATTATAAAAATAGCTGAGAACAAAACAACAATACAAATGCTTTTAAGATTACTGTAATGGCTGCAACAAAGCATTTGTTTTTGAAAAAGAGTAATTTCATAGGCAAGAGATAGAAAACATAAGTCTGTGCAGCTTTAAACACTTCTGTTGAAAAATAATCACTTTGAAAGAATTTTTGAAGAGGTCAACAATTCTCTTACAGAACAGAAAGGATTGTGATGATAGGGTTTCTTGAGGAAGTAAAAAAGGAAACTTCTGGACACAAGAGAATCATTCTTCAGGTAAGAGAAGAGGAGATGCACACATATTTAGAAATTGAAGCCAAATTTCCTTACCTAGCTTTTACAACAATCCTGAAGTTCTCAAATTTATCAGAGCTAATAAAGTTACTTTCTGGCTGTATGATGATGGAAAAGCTTGGCAATGCTGAAAATGGAGTAGAAAAGAAAGCCACTTAGATGTGCTTTTATATATTAAGCCACAGGTACTCAGAAAGACGCCTCTCTATAGCCATCAATGAATCATGTTGGTTTCAAGTGATTTGAATTACATCATAGCCCTAAAATACAGCTGTCAGGTCATCCACAGTGAAATACAACTTATAAAGCCCTAAGTGATCTGCAGTTGCACTGGCTCCACACTTTGCATCAGGGCAACTATGTCAAGATGACCCAGCACACTAAATAACTCAATTTAGAGGCAAGTGGTATTAATAAATTCTTATACCAACGTGACTGATTACAGTGGCATTTCACTGCATCCCATTGTTGTGTGTAAGCAGGCCAATGTTACCTCTGGCATTTCTGCATTTCCTCCTGTGTTGTGTTGTAAAGTTGTCCTCTACAAATTTCTCAGAAAAAACATATAAAAACGAAGGTTCATAGTATGGGCACACCTTACCATATTCCTTAACTTCAAATTTTGCAACAGCTGAGGTTACGAAATTCTTCTTATACTTGGCTTCAATCTTCCAAATGCCATACCTACAAAATGGCAACGATCATTTTTTAAGATGAAAATTAGTGTCACAGACAAAAATTAATATTACTATTTAACAATATTTAAAGTGAATAGAGAGAAAAATTCTGCACCGAGTTTTCGCACATGTTCAGTGCCTACTTTGAGAAGATTGATGTTTTAATAATTATTTGAAACATATTTAAAGGATTGAAATAAATTGCAAAAGAATATGCCATTACTTATATTATTATGACTATTGTCAGAATTTTTTGTTTTATAGTTACAAGCAGAGACACATTTTGAAGGCTGCAAATGTAACTAGGGTCATTAAGACGTCATTTTCTACCTTCTTTCACTTGCCAATTACCACCCCTGAGGTTAGACAAACCCTTGTTTGAGGCTACAAGCCTGTTTCAGTGCAGTCAGCAGGATGATTATGTACCACCTACCTGAATTACCAGAATTTGGATGATTTTTCTTTGCCACTAGATGCACTCAAAAGGCATTTGCTTAATTTCAAATTGTTTTACTTAAACCCACGGAACTTCTACATACACAGCATATCTAAATATCTTCCCATCTTACCTTTCAAAGAAATTTGATCCAGTTTGCTTTAAATTTACATACTACATCCATTTCATCCTTGTCAGTTTTGTATTGTGGCTAAATTTGCTCAATATAAGTGAAAAATGCAGTCTTTTCCCCTAATCATAGAAATAGGCTGGGGGTATGATCAATTAACAATTCTTTCGTTAAAGGCAAACTCAATACACGTAGCCCATTTACAGGGTTATAAAGCACAATAGGAATTCAGAAAACTCACAAAAAAGCAAATAAGTTTGTTATAAGAAAACATTTAAAGTTTAAGGTGGATCAAGGCATGAATAATAATTTGACACATCCATGAGGATTAAGCATGTTAGTTTACTTCTTGTACAGACAATCTAAGTTGTAATTTTAATATACAGTATATTGTACTTAAAAAAGAGAGTCCTTCAGTGCGTCACCATCTTAAATGATGTCAAATAAACCAATAAAGCTCCACTAATAAAACTTTGTGCTATGGCCAAAAGCAGGTGGTTCACAGTGATCATATCTATCAGAAGAGTCATCTTGAATGAAGACCTAGAAGGCAATCAGATCTTTACTGAGGATGGGTATGTGTATTTACACTGAAAAATTGAAATTTTGGCCAAGAAAAAACACCTAAGGACTCATGCAGACTTCAGTTAGGGTCCTTCTCTCTCTTACTAGAGCACTGAGGCATAAGTCCAATTTACATAATAATTTGTAGAAAATCAGCTCCTACAACCTTTTGGCTGTACAGCACCTTCTGTCAGCTCAGTGAATCTTCAGCACCCTCTCAAGACTAAAAGAACTGAAGAGATATTTATTTTATATGCTGTTGTTTCTGGAAGTGTGCTGGTGATTTCTATGAATATATGTATGAAATATGAACATTTCCCCTCCTTGGGGAAGGGAAGATAAATACATCTTTCAATTCCTATCTCTAGAGTAGAAAGTTTTAGATTTTGTTAATCTTTCTTTTCAAATGAGCACAACAAACCTACCACTAACTGTTCTTTAATTTCAGTTTTATCACCAGTATTTTCACTCATTACATCTCCTCACTTTCTCTTATTACACGGAGCACATGTCATCTATTTGAAAACGCAGCGAGTAAGCTTCCCACTTGGCCTTAGGAGACAAATGCCAGTTTAGAAGTCAACTGAAAAGGAGAATACCTAGTGATAAGCACTTTACTTATACCATGGTTACACATTATGTGAAATGTTACAAAACTCCCAAGTTTAAAGTCATGCACAGTCTATGTATCAAGCAAAAGACACTCTGACAGTAATTAAGAAGAGTCAGTCTTATGTTAATAATTCTCAAAAAGCATTAAATAAATCTACTTAGGATTAGGAGGAATCTTGAAGTCAGGAAAAGAAACTATTCCAGTAAAATCTTCTTCTTCTTCAATATCCACTTTTACGCCTTCAGGATCCTTTAAAGTATAACAGGAAAGAATCAGCAGTTACAGACCATTCTTGTCAAGAGAAGAATCTTCATTCTCTGATTTCAGTGGGAACCTGGACGTAATGTATTTTTCTGAGAGTTTTGCCATGTTCACAGCATGAAAACACATTTTTAGAAACAACTCAGACTGAAATCTTGTTAAAACATTTTACTGTGGTTCCAGCAATCAAAAGCTGTTACAACACAATGCTTAAAATTGTTAAAAAGTTACTGTAATAACAAGCCTATTGTTATAGGCAAAAAAATATAGTATAGGAGACATTGATTATTTTTATGTCTTGAATGAAATAAATAACAGTATGAAAACTATATAGTATTAAAGATCCCTCAAAAACCCTTTCCCCAGATATTAAAGATAATTCTTTTTTTTTTTTTTCATCCTGTAACAACTTCAGATCTGGGACTTGAAAACCTCTATCCAACTGTGCAAAGTCTTTTTTAGATCTTTTAAACATGTCTGGCTACCTGCAAAAACACCTAGCAGTTTGATTAAATACTCATTGTAATACTGATCTACCATCCAACTGTATTTATTGGTTTTGTGATCTACAGAATGTTAATATTAAACTAAATTACAACTTACCACAAATGTTAGGACAGTTTCTCGCCGAGCTGGCTGCAGTTCTTCATTCAGGGAGTAAACCCTGACTTTCACTGTAAGAATTATTCCAATAAATCTCAAAGACATACCATTATAGAGATTTATATAACAAACAAGAAAACAAACAAAGCCCTCAGTTCCTTGGCAAAGCCAACAGACTTTAAATATTAAATAAGAGCCAAGAGAAATAAGCATTATTTACCTGACTGATCAGGAGTATAAATTGGTTTGTCTGTATGAATAAAAAGAAACCCATTCTCATAGGAAACAGGCATTTTCTTTAATCTTGTAAAATGTGGAGAAACGGCTTCCAAATACACATACTTGACTGAATTATCTGTTCTTGGTAAATCTGTTGGCTGAAGCTGGGGGAGATGAAATAAAGATTTTTGAATAATATTAAAATATTTTTCAAGTATATTTTCCTACAGGTTTGGGGGTTTTGGTTGGGTTTTTTCTGTTGTGGGTTTTTTGGTTTTTTGAGAAGAGTATGAGAATAGCAATTACTATCGTGTTGTTGCTGTTGTGGTTGGTAGTTTGGTGAAATAGCTGTTTTGGCTGAAAAGGAAAACTGGGTGAGAAGTATCGCCTGGGATGCATCCCCCCAAGTAAAACCTTTCAGTCACCAGATTTCAGTAAAAATCTATTTAGCTTCCTTCACTCTTTACTTCAAGGAAATTAGTTGAACAAAGCTTTATAGTGAAATCTGGGCCCCTTTGGAGCTTGTCACTGACAAACAAGACCAACTTTTGAACCTCGGTTCAGTTGGCATTTTGGCTTACTCTGAACACTCAGTTGACACATTTTGTCCACATTCAACACTTCTCCATTCTCTCCCTTATAGTGTTTCTAAAATGGTTTGATTATACATTTAACTTTGGTGTCACTCCTTTACACTAATGTTATTCAATGTAATTTCAATTTCAGGCAAACTAAAATGAAATAAACTACATGTGGCAAACTCAGAAATGGAGGCAATAAACCTCCCTTCCCAGTTTAAACAACTGAAAAATTTACCGTGATCTTTTTTAACACTTATAACTAAAAATCACAATAAAAACACTGCATGAAAATTCTGAATTCCTTACTGTTAAAGTTACAGCATCTTGGAATTTGTTGGCTGGAGTTAAAGAAACATGGCCAGAAGAATAAACAGCAAGCTTATCTGGAAAGCTTCTTATGGCAATATTGACTGGAAATTCCTTCTCGTAACCAAAAGCTTGCACTATGACTTTCTCAGATGCCCCAACTCGGAAGATCTTCGGTGCTGTAAGGACATAGCTGTATATGGAATATAAAACATTAAAAGGATAATGGAACTCTTATTTCTGTTGGATTTCTTACTTCTGTTTGTAATCCACTTAAGTACACACCTTTAAAGCAAACAAGCTAATCAGGCTGTTCTTCTAAGACACCAGTTAAACACAGTAGAGCCCGAGTCAGAATAATTTTTATGAAAACTGTAATGTAGTATTATCAAATAACAGTTTAGGATTAAACATAAACAGCTTATGGACTTGATTGTGCAGACACACAAAAGCATATCTACTAAAACAGACTATTTACGTGGAAATAGTTATTCCTTTTGCCAAATTAAACCCTGAAATACTAATCTTCCAAATACTGTACTTGTGTAGTTTTCACACCAGTAAAGTTCTTACTGAAATAAATGGTGCAACTTACAGTAAAGGCAAATGCAAATAAACTCTTGCAGGAATACTCTAATTTCTTCAGTGCTTTATGAACTAAAGCACACACCATTCCACAAAAGCACAAGCCAGGCTTTAGTACCTGACCACATAATGTATCTAAAATACATATGAAGTGCCATTGAACAGAACATTTGAGATATTTGTATCTTCTTCTTCTGAAATGCCAAAAGCACTCAAGTTGGCTGCTTTCTATACGCCATTAACAAATACAGGAATCAAAAAAACCATTAGGTACAACTGTACAGCAATACAATTGGCAGCAAATACAGTGATTCCAGAAGCATCACTCCTTTTCCTAGAATTCTAGTCCCACATACACTAGTGAGAATTCTGCATGTGAAAACACATCGATTTGGATAGTGCCTTTTGTACTGGCTCTACTTAAATCCTGTGTCTATTTACCTAAAATAGTGTATAACAATCAAGTAACATTTCCTGTAAATTCTGTATTTGCTTTACTTACATTTTCTCCTGGCTAAAAGTTGTTCCAGAAAATAGCAAAACAAAAAAATATATTAAAATCGTCATAGTGTCTGTGACAACAAACAGCAAACCATAGATGCTAATGATTCTGGATTAAACTGTGTTTGGCTTCTGCTGTAGATGAACAGAAATACCAACAATTTCACTCATAGTTAATAATTAATTGCAGATACTGTTTTACTAAAATGGTATTGCCCCCTCCCACAAAAAAGCCAGAACAAGTAAACTTAGGAATTTTTTAATTTAGGATTTCAATGTTTGAATACGTCCCGAGGAATCCCGTGCCAGTACTAACTTTCTGTTTGGTAGCTACATAAAAAAACCCACATCATTTTCAGATGTAGCAAAAAAACCTCCTACATACAAAAAATTAGAATCAGCCTGTCCTTAAGAAAAATAAAAAAAATTTAATCCGAGTGATTTTAAACTTGCATCTGAAGAAAAAAAGCATTTGAATTATATCAAACATAATGCACTGATAGGCTTAGAACACAAGTTTCCTTTTTTTTGTTTTGAAATAGTTCTTTGCTTACAAATTTCTTTTAATAATTTGTATTCCTGATTATGCCAACTTTCCGAGTACTTCCATTACAAATAAAACTGCAAAATGAAAAAAATTAGAGCACAACATATCTATAATACATGTGCTATTTTAAACAGCATTTGCTAAAAAAATATTAGTGACAAAACCTTTGCGTGCCCAATACCTAAGCATAGGACCTTGTTTAGGAAAAGTTAAACCAAAGTTGTGCAAGACTTCTCAAGTTTAAACAAATATAGTCAACTATTACGGGAAAGACATTTACAAAACTATTTCTGATCAATAGAAAATTAAATTACAAGAAGGCTAACTTGGGCTTCTCAACAGATGTCATGAACTGCAAGGGAAGCAACAATAAATAGGATATAATCTTTGAAAAAATGTAAGGTGCTTAATATTATTAAAAACCGTAGCCCAAATACCTATTGCTAAATACGAAACAATGAGAATTCATACAATAAGTCTACATGGGTGGTATGTAAACTTCAAGGAGCAAACAGTAAAGAACACTGAAAAACATTTTAAAAGCCTAACAAAATTCTGAAATTATATCTAAATCTAATTATGTTCCTTCCCTACATTCTTTTCCAGCTTTAGCCTACTCGTTTTTCAACCCTACATTTCACCCCCTACTCACATAAATTCCAAAGTAACACACGCAGCCCAAAACCATTACAAGAGATTTATTTCAATGCTTCTGTGAAAACTGGTCATTTAGGCCTACTGCATTGAGTTTACCATGATCAAATGTAACATGTATTTCTAAGGCAATATACAACATTCCTGAGTAAAACCCATCCATGGACCATTTTACACTGAGAGGCCAATATGGAATACACATACACAGACATATAAAACACAGACACACACACACACACAAAAAAAAAAAAAGAGCCACCAAAGAAAAACCAAAAAAACCCTACCACCAGACTAGGCTTTGCTATTTATACAGTGCCTTAGGCGTTAATTAGAACAAAACCTCTCAGACTCCACCCTCCGTCAGCTGAGGGCTGCCCAAAGGCCAGGCGGCCACCACTGAAGTAACGCGGCCGCTGGCGCACGCGCCGGGGGCCCCTCAGCGCCGGGAAAGCCGCGCGGCGAGGGGCGTGGCCTCGCGAGGGCCCGCCCCGCCCCCGGGCCCGTTCACCCAACGACCGGACAAAATGGCGTCGGCTCGGCTCCTCACTTTGGGCTCTTAAAGGAACCGCAGCACCTCGGGCCTGGCGGTCGGCAGAAACGAGGAACGGTTGGCGGAGGAAGCGAGGCGGGAGTAGAGGTGTGCTGAGAGCCGGTGTTTTCACGTGGGGTCGCCCGGAGGCTGCCCTGCCCAGCACTGCCCCGGCGGCGACGAGCGGGAAGCGGTGAAACAGCGTTACCATGTCAACGCAGGTAATCAAAGTGGAGGCCTGAGGGGAACCGCCCGCGGCGGGAACTGGCGTCCCCCCTTCAGCGAGCACCACTGCTCCCTCGCCGCCTTGCTGCGGTGCTGCCCCACAGCCCAGCCCTGCGGAGGGGAGCTCGGCCCGGGGCTCAGCCGGCAGCGCCGTGTCCCGCCGGGTGGTCGCCATCCTGTCAGGTTGGGCCGGCTGTGGCGGGAGGGTGGGGAGAGGCCGCGGGCTCGGCTGTGGCGGCGGTGGATGGAGCGGGTGCGCTGCCGTTAACCGGGGTGGGAAGGGGGCAGCAGCCGCACCGAGGGCCCCTCAGCTCCCCGCCGGGGCGCGGGGTTCCCCCGGGACGGACCGCCCCGGCTGGGTCAGCTCAGCGCTCCCCCCTTACCCGCCTGCTCTAATGTGTGAGTTTTATCCAGGGTTTCATTGAAAGAGCACAATCAGTTCTCAAGAAACCGCAGCAAAATGTCTAATTGCTCTCCTTAAAACACGAACGGACTTCCCCAAGTAGCTTTTCACTACCTCACCACCGCTTTTTCCCTGCTTCTGCCTCAGCTTCCTGGCCCTGAATGAGCTGTGACTCCGAGTATTGAACAGACCGGCTCCTTCTTTCTTTCTTTCTTTCCTTTTGAAGATTCAGGGGAAAAAATACCCTCTTTAACGAAAAAATTATTCTCAAGTCACAACGTAATCACTTGCATACCTCTAAGTTCCCTTAAAAGCCTACATTTCTAGCATAAAGAACATCTTAAAATATGCTTTTTGTTTATTTGGTCTAGGGTTTAGTAAAAACCTGGCCCTTGAGGATGGTTACTACATGCACAGAATACGTACGTGACAGCTTCTACACTAACCCCTCGGAAAATATATTCGTCACTGGGGGAGGTTTCTGTTAACATTCTCTGGAATTTCCTAGGCAGTCATGGAGTAACTTGTTTGTAGAAACAGGAATACTGAAGGAATGCCAGTGCTAGATGGATTTTAATATTATTTGTTTTCTTCTGCTGTCTCTTTTTGCTTGTATTTGCTCTTCTATTTGTAAAGTGTGTGATTTCCAGCTTTGGTAAAAACAATTGGTATCCTATTCTTTTTCTGTCCTCTGCCAACTATGCTAGGCTGAGTTGAGAGTATCCCCAGACCTGACAGACTTTGTGTAAGCCATAAATTGCGGGACAGTTACCAAGATGAGTTGCAAAACAGAAGGCAGTTCAGCCAGTTCCTGGTGTTGCGCTGTGGAATGGTGTAAGGAAACAGGTATACCATTCCTCCCAGTATGTGTCAGCCCATGAAAATTGGAAGCTGTCACCTATTGGAGACTTGGCTTAGATATGGGTTTTTGGCATCGTATCATTGCTGAAAATAATTTCTTATGCTAAAAAGACAATTTTGTTGGCATGCAAACCATTAAGATTTAGACTTATGTACAGGCTGATGTTTATTTCTGTTCTTCCAGATACTAGTCTCATGATATTCTGTGGTTTTGGCAATGAAGAAAGGCTCAGTAAGAAAAGCATTATGTAGAAAAACACAGATGTCAGCTTCTCAGACACCTAGTCCAATGTCTCCTGTCAGTTCAAATACCAGATCGCCGTCTCCTCTCAGCCAACAGACATCTCCATCTCCTCGCAAAAGCACAGAACGGAGCCACCAACAACCGGATATTACAGCAGAAAATGTAGAAGCTGCTTTTGAGTATAAGTTTCATAAAGGTATTGTATAAATAACTCCTGGTATAAAAGTACATACTAAAAGCATAAGAAGCCAATATTCTGTGGACTGTATGATTAAAGATGTATGATCTGTTGGAAAGAACTCTGAAAAATTAGCTTTCATCTTTTGGTACTCAAATGTTGAAATAATAGCAATGAAAGCTGTGTAGAATAATGAGACTTTTACTCCTTACATTCTGTGCCGGGGGGAAGAAAGGATTTGCATTCTGTGCTTTTTTCAAAAGACTATACCGGCTTACTCTGGCGTGTCATTTCCTGTAAATGCTTCTGGTGTGCTGTTTCTTCTCATCCTTGGGGGGAGGGGGGGAATAATTTTCAATGTCTTCCCAGTATTCAGTGTGAAGTGAAAGACTAATATAAAAATCACCCATTATTTCGCTACTGAAGGTAGTCTCTTTGTTTAATTTCAGATGAAAATGGTGTTAGCGCAGGAGTTAGGTACATCACTGAATCCTTTATAAAAGGTCTGTCGAAACAGGAAAATTTGGCCTTTATAAGCTCACTGAATCTTTCTTCCCCAAAGGATGGGGATAAGAAATTTAAGGTAAGTAATTGAAAATAACTGGTAATTAAACAAAGTTAAAAATTCATTTTGTTTTCTGTTTTAGTAAAGGTCTGTTCTTAAGTGGATGTAAACAGCTAGATGAGACTGGTCCACTGTAAATTTAAAATTTAGTTTTCCTCTTCCAACACTATAGAAGACTGTACCTAAAGCAAGGTTTTAGAATGAAACAGTGAAACCGTGATGAATAAAATGTTAGAATACTTTGTATTTTTGAATGAATAGGTGGTTGTTAAGAATAGAAATCTGTCTTTCTCTAAAAAAAAAAAAGCTGAAATGCTAATGGATTAATTTTCTGTTCTATAGTACATAGAAAACTTGGAAAAGTGCTCTAAACTAGAGACACTAAATCTTAGTAACAATCAAATAGAGAAGATTGAGAAGTTGGATAAACTGATGAAGTTGCGTGAACTCAATTTGTCTTGCAACAAAATCAGGTAAGAGAAACACAAATGTTTGTTAAACTCAGATACAGTAAAGCTGACATTCTCACTTGAGGTCTCACAGGTGTGAACACTTAAGGTGAATTTCCCATCAGTTTTATGTCAAGACTAACAGGCTTTAGTGAGATCTTCTTAAAAGCATGAGTTCTTACGTATTCGAAGGATAAATAGTTTGGGGAGGTGCTATTTGTGTACTATGGCTGCAGTTAAATTTGTTTCCCTGGGAAACCAAGCCAGAAATACAGGTTTCCAGATACAATAATGAAGAGTGTATATCAACTCAATTAAATGCATTAAAAATTTAATTAAGCTTTTATTGTGTATCATTACAGGTAAATAAAGGAAGTTTTCTTTTAGGAGAGGAAGTCGTATAGACTTGATCAGGCAGGCTGTAAACTCAAATTGCTTTTTCACTTTTTTGAGAGTCTGGTATCTTTTCTGAGTGGTATAAAAATGTTGAAGGGCAATGGTTCAGGCAATAGCAAAATTCCTTGTTTAATTTGTCTTTTAGTGAATTATGATCTTTACACGAGACTGACTTTGCAGTAGAGAAGCTGCGATTTCAGTAGCAAAGGCAACAATAGGAAGTAAGAAAGACACTGGCATTTCTACACTTGTCATTCACACAACTTCCTCTTGCAACAGGAATTGAAAAGGTCAGAGTAGCTTTTAGCTACTGCTGTATCTTTTCAGACTTGAGTTATATACAGTTGGTTGCTACTCAAAAAATAGCACAGTTACAAGAGCCCATTCTACTGTACCTCATTACAATACTCACATTTTTAGATAAACACCCAAGTAAACTAAAACTTAGTATGTTTTCCTCATAAGCTATATAGTGTTTTAATGAAAACACCAACAAATGGAGTTTGTATGCTCTCGGTTTACAGTTTATCTTCCCTTTGTATGGAAAATTAAAACCAACATATCTTTATTTTAGTTCATCTGTGTCCCATAACGTTCTCTGGAGGGGAAAAAAGCAAATTTTGCATATTAAAATGGAATTACCACACATTGAAATAATTTTAACATTAAAATTAAGATATGTAAAAGTAAAGGTTTTGCCACAGTGAACAAGAAAGTCTTGCAGTGAATTTTTTTGCTTTTATTTTAATGTAGTACTTAGAAGTAAACTGGTGTAATTTAATTTGAATTGTGAGTCTGTGGCAGTAAACAACTGTTTTTGCTGCTCTCTTGGATGATAATTATTTGAGACAGATTTTGCTGTAGTTTATCCATATTGCCTCATTTACATTGTAAATTTGCTATGGTTCATGATAAGTTATGATTTTTGTCTTTTTTTTTTTTCAGTAAAATTGAAGGCATAGAACATATGCAGAATCTACAAAAACTGAACCTTGCGGGGAATGAAATTGAGCATATTCCAGTGTGGGTAGGGAAAAAACTGAGATCCCTGCGCATCCTTAATTTGAAACAGAATAAAGTATCATCAGTAAGTTATTAGAGTTAGGAACAGTAATTGTTCAGAATCTTCTTGTGATTTTTCATGATTTTCATGGTACATTTACATTGATTGACTTACCCTGAGTAATTGCTGTGTGCCTTTCCACAAAGTCTGCTGTGAAACACAGTCGCTGGGGGTCTAATAAAGTAGTTTATCAGAAAATCTCTCCTCCTGTGCCAGGTATTCTAAGCATAAATCTGTATTATGTTGTTCAGGAAATCAGTTTTTGAGAACTTAAGAAAAACTTGGTTATAATGTGAAGAGTTTTGCATGTGACTGGTGGTGTCCCTTATGATAAGTTATTAAATGGTTTTGGAGACCTGTAAATAATCTACTTGCTTATATTTTGTATTTAGGACATGACTAGATATACTTGTGTGGTCCAGGTTAATTTCCATGTTGTGCAGCTACAAAAGGGTGTCTATGAAATGAAGTCACGTAATAAAATTCCTGAACGAGTCATGCTGCTTAGGAGGAGGGATGAACCAGCTTTGTTTGAGTACTCCTCATCATAAAATCTCTCTCTTCTTATGAAGAAGTCTGGGGCAATGGAAGGTTATATATATCCACAGGCCTTATTATTTTGAAAATTCCAAGGTCAAGCTTGATGAAATTTGTCCTCTTTGTAGTGGTATTTTTTCATAGAAGAAACCATTTGATTTTAGGAAGTTACTTTAGTCATAGTACTGTGCATTTTGGTAGATTTTAAGAGATTCCACTTTAGAATAAATTTTAAAATAGAGCTGTTGAGATGGACCAAGCATAAAACGTTCTATACAGTCAGAATGGGGGTTTAATTGTTTTTGGAAGGATGTCTAATCGTTGTTCCATTTGTGGTTTTTTTTAGCTCCATGATATAGCTAAACTAAAGCCTCTCCAGGATTTGACTTCTCTATTCCTTGCTGGGAATCCAGTTGTGAGTCTGCCTCACTACCGCTTGTACACCATATTCCACTTGCGAGCACTGGAAAACTTGGATGGACGGCCAGTGACAAACCACGACAGGCAAGAAGCTCTGGAGAGGTTTAATTTAGGTAATATATCTGTTAGAACTAAAATAATAATATGTGAGAACTAAAGTGAATGACACAAAACTTAAATTTAGAAGGAGAAGGTTTTCTATTTGAATTTTTATTTTGTTTTTATCAGAAGAGATAGAAAAATTGGAAAGAGAGTTGGAAAAGACACTAAAGGAGATGGAGAACCTTAAACTTAACCAGTCCAAAGTGCTTGAGCAACTTCGCCATCAAGATGAGGTCAACAAATCATTAAAAGAAAAGACTTTGCAACAGAAACAAAGCTACGAAAACCTACAAAGGGACCTGGGCACCAAAAATGAATTGGTAAGATAATCACTTTCATTACGTAAATATTTGGAACAGCTTTGTTGTCAGAAACAGAGCAGGCAATGTGTGAGTTCAAATGGCTGGAGATTTATGTTTAAAATTAAGAAACAAAACTTAGGCATTTCAACTTTTAGAGAGTGATCAATTCTTCAGTATTCTTTCTGTGGAAAAAGTAAGTATATTGAGCCAGTAATCAGTATCACTCTTGTGAGAGTTCATAGTAACTTATTTGTTGGTCTTCAGTAATTTTTGTTGTGGTGGTTGTTTAAAATTTTGCCAGGTGATGAAAGGTTAAGGATCCTCCAGCTGCTAAATTGCCAATGTACTGAGTCTCCTCTGTTGTTTGGACCTTAAAGTGCTGCTGCAATAACAGAAAAGATTAAATGCTTTTACAAAGCCAAGATGGTGTATGTCAGGAATACCCCTTGATTATTATTTTGGGGTAATGTCCATTAGTTTACTGGTACTTTATTCACATCATCCTGAGATCTTAGGCGTGACAGGGATCTTTCATTGGTAGCAAATAAAATGGAAGAAAAGTCCCATTGCCTTGAGAGTGCTCGGTTGTGAATTACCTGATTGGAAATTAAAATATGGCTTTTTTTCTTACTTGTTAGACTTGTCCTCTAAAATTCTGTCCTTCAAAATATCTATAACTAATACTACTATAGCTGTTTCTTCTGTGAACACATGCTAAACCAGCAGCCTATTTCTAAGATGTAGTTTTCAGTATAGTGAGATTTAGCAGCATATATTTTGCAACTTAACCCACTCTTATCCTTTGGATGACAAACTTTGCTTGCTTCTTTCTTCCTTCCTTTAGCTGGTGTATTGGTTTGTCACAGTTCCCTTCCCGCAGAGCCTTTATTCCTCACTAAAGGTAGCCCCACGGTGCTCCTGGGTTGCATGGTTATTTTTATTTCTAGGATTTATTTGCATGTCTACTGGAGTGGGAGCATTTGTATAACGTGTTCCAGTGAGGTTTTATATTCACTGTGGATTTTGGATACAGCTGTCTTGGTTTGGTTTATTGTTTTTTTTCTTTTCTCTGAAACAGTTAATTTTTGCTTGCCATATATCAGGCTTTAAAACTTCCTTTAAGCCTTTCCTTTATTCCAGTCTGTTCTATTTCTTTTCCTCCATTAGTTCTGCTTTCCACTGTCTGTTGGAGTTTTGCTGCATGTTCTCCCTCAGGTATTCAGTGTGAAAAGTTGATTTAAAAAGAAATCACATGATGGACTTCTATTTAAAAAAAAAAAAAAAACAAAAAAAAAACAAAAAAAACCCAACCAAAACCAACAAAAAAACCCCAAAACACAACCTCAAATCCTGTCTAGCACAAGGTTAAGCTAAAATGAAATGCATAGACTCTATATACCTGACAATTGAGATGTTTTATTTCTTTTACAGACAAGAAGTGTTAATACTTCTCACTGCTCATTAGTAGCAGTAAATACATTTGTTATTTGGCGTTGATTTTGCTAAAGGATTGTACTCACATTATTTCTTTTATTCTAAGTTAGTGACAAATCTATTTTCAAGCCTTTGATGCCTGTAAACTTAAAAGGCCTTTCATGTGATCATTTCTGTTATGTTAATTGTGGAGCTCTTGCCTACTCTTAGTCATCGTATTGTATTTTGTAATAAAGGTACGCTTTGTGATATTCTGATCCAAAATACACCATCTTTTTCTGCTGTGAGCTTTGTTTCAAAGTTAATGTCCTTGCTCTGCTCTCTGCTGAATTGAAATGTGTGTGATGGTAATGATACTTGAATGAATGCAACTTACTTTTTATACTGGTTTATTAGTTAAAGCAGAAGACAGCAGAGCTAACCCGAGCTTGCCAGAAGCAATATGAACTGGAGCAGGAGCTGGCGTTTTATAAGATTGATGCAAAATTTGAGCCATTAAATTATTTTCCACCAGAGGTAATAATTTTAAAAATAGTGGATCTTTTCATTGCTGTTTCTCTTGCTTTTCAACTTCGAAAACAGAAAACTTAATAGTTTTTCTGTAATTCTAATAGATATTACGTTATTAAGAGTTATTTGTTATGGAATATAAAGATGTAATTTTAAAATCATAAGTTACAAGATTTGAACTGAATCTGAGTGACATTTAATGTGTTGAATGTTAGTATACATACCTACATGCGTATGGTTTACCTAAGGAGAATCAATGAACAAACATCTATATTATTAAATCTAGTATATTACTAGTATATACTATATTACTGTCTAAAATATTACAAAAAATACTTCCAGTTAAATACGAACTTGTATTACCCATTTGCAACAAACTGATCATACCCTAATTGGGTTTGGTTTTAATTCCATTATAAAATAACAAGAATGTTCAAGGCCAAACAAGTCAAGTGTAGTCTGTTTTCTTCTAATTATTCTAATTTCACAACCGTATTTCTGAAATAAAGACATCTTGCTTCATACGTTTCAGGATGTTGAACTTGATAACGTACCTGGTGAAAGCCCGTACATTGGTAAGGCCAGGTATAAAAGAAATATGTTTATAGGAGAAGGCTACATTACGAGCAAAGCTCAGCAGATGCAGATTGGCAAAGTGCGGCTGGATGAAAATGACTCCTGTAGGAAACCCCAGATGAAACTGCAGCTCCAGAATCTAGATGAACTACTAGAGGGTAAAGAAAAAAAGATTCACTCAGGTGAAACATTAATTTTTATCAAATAAAAGTTAAAATATGTATATCAATGTAATTTATTCCACTGATTAAATTCTTGACACGTACTTGACGTAAGAATAGAGATAGTGTGTTAAAAGCTGTCAGTGCTGTAACTTCTAAACACTGTACTTGATGCATTTTGGGTCAAAACTGTTACAATTTCTTATTGTTATTATTTTAACATAACTCAGGATGAAAGGATTAAATATTATTGAAAAGAGAATGCTGGGGAGGTTTCATATTTGATGCATTAATTTAATTGTATAAGATTAATTAAAAAAAGCTTTAGATGAACTTTTTCAGAAACCAGAATGTATTATCTTTGATTATCACTGTTTTAAGAAAATGCATTCTTATTAACATGTTAAAAGAAAATAGCCTTATGAGTGTTATACAGAATATTATAATGTATTTTGTGGAGTTATGGGTTGGTTTTTGTTTTTTTTTGTCTGCAGCACAAAGAAGATTAGAAGAACTGCAAAGCGCAATAGCAAGCGCAGAGCAACAGGTTTTGAAAGTAACAGGGGAACTGCAACAACTGGAGGATGCTCTGGCTCAGAAAAAAGTATGCAAAATAAAGTGAAAAGCGAGGGAAAGTGTTTGGAGCAGTGTTGATGTAGAAAATATAACTGTTTTTCTCCCCATCCTTTTTTAAAGGGGCCATTGAACATACATAAATCCATTTGCCATGCATCAAAAAATCTTACAGGTTTTAGACAGCTTGTTTATAAATAAGCTGTGAGAGTTGTAGTGCAATTAATTGCATCTAAACGTGTTCCATGTGTTGCTGCTGCTTGTTAATTTTCTTTAGAATGCTTTGGAAGAACGTAAACACAGATTTGAGTAAGCAGACAGTTAAGGGTCAGTGCTTTATGTAGAGGGAGACTTAGATTTGAATTTGAATTTATCTTCTTGGTTCCAGTAACCAGAAGCTTATTGATCCTGAGAGGCTTAGTAGAGCAGAAAGTAACAGAGGATTTCACAACATCACAAACAGCGCTGGTGATGTGACGCACGTGTTCATGTGAGAAGAAATTTTACCTGAACCTCTCAATATAATTGTGTGAATTAAATATATCCCAATTTATCAGAAAAGACCTTTCAGGAAGGACTGTAACTGTGTAGGTTTAGTTATGCAGCCAATTATAAGCAATGCAGCTACATAATTGACAGCAATAATTAATTTAAATATTTATAAGCACTAAAGGAAAACTATCTTCCATTTCTTCAATGACTGTCATAAATTATTGCTATTTTTAGTCTTTAAAATTGCCTTAAATATGGAAGATCCTGGTCATTGATTTTTACTTAAGAAGTCATAGCTGTGGGCGAGGGAAAAAAGACATTGCAGATAGACTTCTTAAAACTGCAGGAAGGAATGATACAAGAGACTTTTGAAATCTTGTTTAAAAACAAAACCCTTTGGGCTGATGGTCAGAATAAGGGATCTGACATTTCCTGGGGTGGTATCAAACATTACGAATTTCTAGTTGCCATAAGCAAACTGCTCTTTTTATTTTCTAATTTCTTTTGAGAAAACCCCTATGAGTTTTTGTTACAGTAAGAAGATTCAAAACCGTGAATAGGTCATTTTTAGGCAACCTGTTAGGCTAAACTAGCACTCTGATTTAACTTCCAAAAATGTTCTTGATCAGCTGCATGCTTATGAAGAATGAACGAAACTGTTTTACCCAACCTCTTAATGCCATCTCCAGATCTCACAGGCCAACCGGGAAGGTCTGGAACAGCAGTTGAGTGAAAAGATACAACTCCTGCATCGGCTCCGCCAGGAAGCTTTAGACCTGGAAAACCAAATGGAGAAACAGAAAAGAGAAATAGGGAAAAAACAGAAAGAACTTGAAGACTTGCAGAGTTCTCTTGCTTCTGTAAATGCTGAAGATCCAAGACATGTAAGTAAAACTGGTATCTTACTATGTTCTGCATATGGTCATGTCCTGAGAAATGTGGTAAAGACTATTTTAACTGGTTACCATTCAGTTGCACCTATTTTGTGAAATACATATTCTTTAGTTATTTATCAACTTCCTCAGGTGGTGTTACCATTTGAAAAACATACAACTCACAACTTAAACAAACAAAACCTCACAAAAACTAGCTTTGGTAAAGCGCTTGGGCAACTAATTTTCGATGCAGTTGCTGTGCAGCACGTAAAGAACTAGATCTTTATGCTTTAGCAAAACCACGGCTGTGCAGAGCCTCGGAGACAGCTTTTGTGTATGAAATCCTTAATGCATCTCTTTGTAGAATCTGGCCTTAACGATTTTTCAAGGTCTGTATCAGCGCTACAGACTGGTAGCTGAAGTCCTGCTTTGCCAGAGAGCTCTTGTGTTGGCATAAAGGTCTGTTTGCAAGAGGGCAGCCTGGAAAAGCTGTCAGGAGCACCAGATGGGACTGACCTGGCACTAGTGGTGACAATTTATACTAATATTCCAGCCTGCAAACTGCAGACAGCTGAAGGCAGCAGCAGCTTTGGCTTTCCATGGTAGTCCAGCATCCTAAAACTAGAATCACTTTTCCATAAATCTTTCAGAATTGGAGCTATTTATACTGCCTTTTTTGTGGGGACTAACGCCCTTTCTCTGCTGTCACATACAGTCCTGTCATTACTGGTTGATGCAACGGGGTCTCTGAGGTCCCATGTCACAGGGTTGGGTGCACCAAGAGGAGTGGGAGCCTGAGTCTCTTTTATTTTTTTGATCTCCAGGGAAGCAAGACCTTTGATTTTTGAGTTATTAACTGTGTTTGAGTACAGCAAACGTTTATAGACCTTTACAATTAAAATGAAATTGAGTTACTTTTTTAATGGTGTTTTAAAAAAAATCTTTTTAAATGAGCGCTTTTCAGGGCAGCGTGATGCTTTTAAGCATGCAAAGAAAGGTTTTCTGCTGGGCTCAGGTTTTCAGGCCTGCAAACGCTTTTAAAAAATGCAATTTTTTAATTCTTTTTTTTTTAATTTCGGATCGGTTAAGTAAGAGCCAGCGCTGTGCGCGGTTGGGGCAGGATCCCTGAAATCGGGGCCCGGCCCCTCGCCGGGAGCGAGCCCGGCCCTTCCCGCTTCAAATCACAACACAGGAAGCGCCGGCCGCGGCCAACGGCCCCGCGAACGGGAACGGGAACGGCCCGGGGAACCGCCCGGGGGGCGCCGGCTGCTGCCGGGCCGGAGGCGGTCGGAGGGGATGGGAGACTCCGCTGAACTGCTGTCTGACTTGGAAATATCGGTTCTTTAATCGGAGTAATTCTAGATCGGGGGTGGGGCGTTTTGCGTACGGTACCGGAGGAAGACGAGACAAAGGCAAAGCCGTAAGTGTTCGGTTTATTTAAACAGCCCCTGGTGACGTTCAGCAGCTGCAGCAAAATGACTCAGCGGCAGCGCCTCTGCCTGGGTTTGACTTGTTGAAATTTCACTTTTACAACGCCGAATGGGCGTTTGGCTTTAACAAGGTGACAAGTTGAATTGCGCTAATGGGAATGTTAAAAATAACCGCAAGTTTAATACATTAAAACCACAGAAAGCTATGCTTTTACCCATTACTTTTGTTAGAGAAGCAACTTCATAAATTATTTTTCTGTGAATTTGCATTTAAAATTTCTACTGCTTGATGCATTTTTTGAGTAGTAAGAAAAAAGATGCTGCTTATCATGACAGTGTAATTCAGTGCTTTTCTAAGTTTTCTGGCACTTGAGTTGTGAGTAATTTCCTACAAGTGATAGCACTACACTGGGTTGATAACCTAGTTTTGTATACAGCTGAAACACTCAGATAAGCTCATGCTTAATGCATGAAGTCCTGACCAAAATCTGTGTGAGCTGCAGGTATGGTGTATTTCCCATAGATATTAAAAAAAAATAATAATTGCTTTAAGTAAATCTTTGCTATAAAGTTGGCCTGACTTGCTGGTTGTTCAGAGTATTTTCCTTCGGGTGGTGACCTGACATGTTCTAAAGCATCCTCTGCTGTAAAGGCAATGCAGGATGACAGGATTAAAGCTTCTGGAGGAAATCATGTTTGTTCTTGACTGAAAGAGGAAATTGTATAACAGAAAGTAAAGGCAGAAAGAAAGGTAATAGCCATGAGTAATAATTTATAAATGTAGGCCTTATTCATCATGCCCAGGCAAGGGGGAGACTATTAACAATGCTATTAGTCACACGGATTGCTTCCCTATCTGGGATTCTTTGTGGGACAGTAATGAAGAGAAAAAAAACCAAACAAAAAAAACCCCAAGCACCACAACAATGCAACATACTTGTGACTTCTAGTGCTGGTAGTAAGGCACAGCAGAACTGAGCTCAAATACTGATTTGACTCTAAATCTGTATTGACACTCTCCTGCTTTATCTTTCCAACAGGCTCACATGAAAGCTCAAAAAGCAAGTAAAGAACAACAATTTGATGTAATGAACAAACATTATAAACAGCTCGAGAGTCGCCTGGACGAAATGCTCTCTAGGATTGCAAAGGAAACTGAGGAAATCAAGGACTTGGAGCAGCAGCTCACTGATGGTAAATTTTTCGTTTTGTCTTATGGTATTTCTTCTACTTAGGTTAACGTGACAATTGAATTAAGGACTCAGTTTTGTTTATCTTTGCTTAAATGAAATACAGAATTTGTAGAAAAAGCTTTGAAAAACTATTCTTAAGTGATCTAAAAGGATACTTTGGATAAAATATTTTAATTATGTTTTTGTTTTATTATGTTCCCTTCACTTGTACGTGGTTGGGGGAAGGAAGTTTGCAGAGGGGTGTGTTGGTTGGTTGGTTTGTTTGTTTGTTTTTTCTCTTAAGATGGGAGGAAGTTTTGGAAACTGACTTAATAAAGTCAATGAACTAAACTTAGGCATACATTTACTATATACCTAGCTTATGTAGCTTAAGTAAATATTCCAGAAAATATTATGAATATAAAAACAGAAACAAAATTGATTTAGGTGTAAAGGTAGCAAATGCCAGCTTAGGGTAGGGGGCAGAGTGCACAAGCAACTGTAGTTTCTTTTTAACTCTTCTAGTGGCTGGGTTAATAGTGTAATGTGGGAACTCCTGGCCTTTAAAACAGCACAGGCATTTTCTGGTTGAGTTTTAGTTCCTTGTTGTTTCTACATATTCCAATAGGTGAACATCTTAAAGAAGATTCAGAAAGGCGGGTTTTCTTGTTTTGTAAATAAATGTGGCTTCCTAACTATCTCGAATTTGTTTTGCATTTCCGCAGGTCAAATAGCAACAAATGAAGCACTGAAAAGGGATTTAGAAAGTATTATCACTGGATTACAGGAATACCTGGAAAGTGTTAAGTGTCAGGCGAAACAGGCCAATGATGAATGTAAGGAGTTGCAGAAGGATAAAGAATCTTTGCTACAAAGATTGGCAGATCTAGAAAGGGAAAGAAACAACCTGGAAATAGTTGCCATGGATGCAGAAAATATGAGACAAGTAAGGCTTAATACTATGTTTCTTCCCAGATTCAGATAGTGAAGAATAAATGTTTAAAAAAAAAATAAAAATAAAAATAAGCAAATGGTCAAATTGGGAAGAGCAAAGCACAGTTTCCTGGATAAAATAATTTTTTTATATGGTCACTTCAATTAGTTATGCCCATGCACATTTAGAACAGAATTTTCCTTTAAAACCAGTTGCAAGAGACATACAGTAAATCTGTACTTAAGGAAGACGCCTCAGAAATGCAGGCTTTACCTTTCAGACATTCCTAAAAATGGATTTGCAGTCGATATCGTAGTGAATTGCATCAGTGAGAACTGGCTGGACACTTGCTGAGCATGTGTGTATCGTTAGCTTGTGTCCGTCGTGTCAGGCAGTTACTCAGAGCCATCTAAACATCCTCTAAGTTTTATGTAAACCTTAATACCAAGGACAAATGTGTATCACTTCACACTATGCCTTTCTAAGTTCAGTGTAGATTTTTGTACAGTCTGTCACAGTATTGTCACTGACCTGACCTTTGAATGTAGTAGTGCCACCGAGCTTTACCTCTTAACGTTTAGGGTTAGTTGCTTTGGTCTGTCTGCTGTCACATTGATAGCGAGTTCCAGAGTAACAGAGGAAGAAAGGCAATGTCCTCTAAGAAATCCTGGCTCTCCTGTGTACATATTTCTAAAATGAAGGTAAAATTCCAGGAAATCAAAATGCTGGAAGGTGCGCTCCAAGAGCAGCGAGAAATAAACGAATCGCTTAGAGATGCTCAAGGGGACATCAGCGCCTACGAGGCTGAGCTGGAAGCCCAGCTGAGAGACAGAGACGCTGAAGCCAATCAGCAAAAAGAAGAATTGGAAAGACTGAAACAGCTTAGCCAGGTAAGAACAGAGCTCTTACACTGCCAAAGGGATAATATACCCTGGGACAAGGGACAACCAAACTTTCCTCCGTACCACATCTCCAGCATTGACTTGCAAATAATTGTTGGTTTAGGTGTGCCCCCAAATGGAAGGTGGTATCAGCTTGTTAGGATTTATAACTGCATTGAGGGTACAGATCATCTGGGGACCCTGTAGAGAGTATTCACCATATGTAAAGGGAAAATAACAATCTGCATCTTTTTGGAAAGAGAGAACCATGCACACATCAAAGAAAGGTCACTAAAGCAGTCCCATGAAGAGCAGCAGATGAAAGACAAAGGTTGCCTTTGTTCTTTGTAATAGAAATTGAGGTTTATATCAATTGTTTAAAATAATTTAAATTTTATAAAGTAGTAGCTTTCTGCTGTGATGTGAAAGATTAATGTGGTGATGATGAAGTTTTGGGAAATAAACCTGTTACCTATACGTGGTGATGGGTTACTTTGAGGTGGTTGGGGTTGTTTTCTAGGGTTTGGTGGTGGTTGGGGTTTTTTTGGTTTTAGGAGGTGTTGTCATATTGTTATAAGAAATACAGCTGTGATGTATTTGGGTGACAGGATGGGGTTGGGAGTGCGGATATTAATCTGAAGTTCTCTGTGTTTATAGATGGAACTGTCAGCCCTGCAAGCTGAACTTGAAAAAGAAAGGCAAGCATTAGAGAATGCTCTGACCAAAGCACAACTGGCAGAAGAGAAGGAACAACAAAATTGCAAGCTCCTTTCTCAGTTCAAACAACTTCAGGTGAAGTATTTGTTGCCTTTATAAAGTTACCTGATACACAGTATGTTTCCCTGCTCCCCCAAGGGGAAAGTCATAAGAATTTTAAATTATTTTGTATGAATCTTGTTTTGAAGTTCAGTAGTATTTATGACTTCCTGACTTCAATTTTCTTGTCCAGAAACCCTATGCCATAGTCTCCATCTGGCTATTTTAGATATTTAGGTTGAGCTTTGAAATAATTTTAGAGCTGCTCAGTTATATTGCAGAGGGATTGATAAATTGTTATATAAATCTTAATTTCCCACAAGCTTCATTCAGTACATGTCAGTAAAAAAACTATTTGGATGCAGAAGAAAAAGCTGATCTAATACGTGAAGCAGAGTTTATTACCTCTGTTTAAAGCTGTGATCCTGAGGAATCCTACTGAATTGCCACAAAACAGTAATGGCATCCCAAGTACAGAGCTCGCGATCCTTGAAACTCACAGGCATTTTATGAACTGCATAGGTGTACAGAGCTGCTGAAAGGCTCAGTCAACAGGATTTGTTTAGGCACCAGTAGTATACTGGGTTCAATATCTTCAAAATATGGATGGCAAAGAAAGCCCCTTTTCTCCCACTCTCACGCACTCTGTCTCATGTCTCACATACTCCTCAGAGGATACAGCAGAATAGAACAGCTCATTTTGAAGGGACCTACAAAGAACTGCAAGCCGCCAAAAAACCACGCCCATAACCCCCAAAACAAATCTAGGTATTAAAAATTCTAGCTTTTATCATTTATGTATTTGTTTGCTTATGGTTGTATGGATGGTTTTTGGTTTTTTTTTTCTTCTAGGGGGACAATAATCTCCTGAAACAACAGCTTAAAGATCTTCAGAGTCAGCTGAACCATGCAGTCAGTAACTTAATTCATCCTGAGGAAGTCTTAGCTCGCATAAATGAACTCAAGCAAAAGCTTCAAACGGGAGTTGGAGAGATTAAGTGAGTAAAATAAAAGTCCAAGCAGTGTTAGATTTGTGCATGTGATGTTGGTAAATACCTGAGAGCAGCAAGGTACGTGTGCTCCATCTTCCTGAGTCCCGCTTGAGGCAGTTCAAACATGAACTTCAGCACCCAGTGGTTGTTAAAAGAACATCACCTGAGCTCAGTAGTTGTATTGCTGAAGGAAATATGCAGTCCTTTTGGGTTCCACTGCAAGGGACAGGCTACACCTTTTCCCACTTTGTCCCCAGCAACAAAGAACAGTAATAAACAAAGACAGAATGGGATAAATAGAGCCAGGGTGGGGCTTGGTCTGTGCAGTGTAATGTGTTCAGTGCTGCACCTGGATTTGTTTGCATTGCATGTCTTAAACTTGCACTATTTTATTAGGCTTCATTACTTCCGTATCTGGTATCACAATTTAAAATTGCTAATTTACTGTCTTGGAACCTGGCTTGTTTCTCTTTCAGATGTCAGAATTCAGCTGATGTTTTAGGGAAAAGCCTTGCAAATCTGCAGAAAGAATTTAATGACATCCTTGGTGACGCTCAGAGGGAAAAAGAGAAAGCATGGGCTAGACAGAGACAATTGCAGGAAGAAATGGGATCCCAGCAGGAAAAACTGGAAGAAGTACAGGAGAAATATAGACAGGCACGTATTGAAACAACAAAAGCAAGAATAAGACAATTTCAGTGTAGTCTGAAACATGTAACTCTGGATGTAGCTTTGCTACCCTCCATCTTTCACAGAGGTATAATTTTACTGAAGGTAAAAAATTGAATGCATTTACTTCTCAGAAATACCTTGACAACTTGCATCAGAGCAGGGTGCTGTTATTTGTGGTTAGAACAGGAATGCGAACCATTTTCCTATTGTGCCTAAATGTGCATTGTGCAGTACTTCTCGTTATAAAGAAACTGTATAAGCTTGGAAAAGCTTTGAAGGGGGAAAACCAATGACCAGTTCTATACTGTGTGTACTGTGAAATTCTGGTTAAAGTAGTGAAATACATCAGCAAACTTGCTTTCTTTTGATAAGTGTTATATCGGATATTTGACAGGACATACGCTCTTTTGCAGCCTTTTGTTGGCTTTTATTATATAAAGCTTGCAAAAATGTTGCTTAGAGGAGAAGGGTTTAATGTACATTAAAATTCCCACAAGCAGTCTCAAAGCAAATTTTAGCTGTATGATGAGGAGACACCTGCTTTTTGGTGTTCATGTAACAGTAGAGTCTGAATTTTATTTATTTTTATTAATAATCTGTTATTTTTTTCCTGATTATTTGGTGAATTAGAATAGACTCAATGATACGTCTTTAGTTATTTCTTTAAATCATTAAAATAGCGTTGCTTTTGGTTGAAAAAAAAGTGTATTTCTGGCTACTCATTCTAATTTATTTCACTTACAGGTAAAAGCTGAAAACAGGCAGAATAAGAATAAGGTCCATCAGTTAGAGAATGAAATTCAACACTTACATGAAAAAATAAAGAGCATGGAAGAAATTCAGGGTCTTGCTGATCAACAGCTCCAGGAGGCAGATGAAGAGAAAGAAACTATTCTTGCTCAACTGGAAGATTTAGAGAAAAGGGTAGGAATGAGTAAGAATAATTGCACAGATTGTGTTTTCTTCCAAAAAGAAGATTCAAAAACTTATGAATTATTTTGTTATTTTTTGTTAAGATAGATCAAATACAGGAAGGAATGCAGAGGTTAAATATAACCTCTTTTTTTCCCCTTAAATTTTATTCGTTGTCCTTGCTTTAGGTTTTTTTTTTCTATTACTTTTATGTATCCAATACAAAATGGAATTGGTGTGGGCAAAAAAAAAGTCATATAAACAGGAAGCCTTTCTTCTGTGCTGCTTTTTACTTAAAACTTATAAAACCTATTGTTTTCCTGGTTTCAGAAAAAAATAGAAGATGCCAGGGCACAAATGCAATTTGTCAGTCTAGATAAAGAACTGAAGGAATTAAAGAGAGCAATCGTCACTTCAGATAAACTGGCAGCCACAGAGCTCTCCATTGCTAAAAATCAGCTGAAGGCTCTTCATGGGACTGTTCTCAGAATTAATCAGGAGCGAGCTGAGGTAAATCACCATTGGTAATTGCTTGTATGTAATTAGTGCTTTCTAATGCCAACATAATGGGAACAATCCTGGTGATGTCTTTTAAATTCAGATTCAAAGCTTTATTCTGAATTGTCCTGGTGGGCAGGAGCTTTTGCTTCAGACAGTCTCATCTTGAAATGTAGTAGATGAACAGCTGAGTAAATTTGGGTATGGACAGGCCAAATTTGGCTGCCTTGCTGTGTGTTAGACGGTGAGAAAGAGGCAAGTTTAATATCTTCTTAACTGAAAGTCAAACAATACATTGTTCCATAAGATAGAAAAGCAAAAGAAGGAACTATGGAAGCTTGTTCTTTCACTTCAAGTTTTTAAAACCGGGAACTGTTTTTGGCCAAATACTAACATCTCTGTAGAAATACTGTAAAGTTAAACGAGAAATGCTATTTTACATAGACTTTGCCAGTTTCTGGAATTCCAGAACAGACAAGTGCTGATGCTTCTTATTAGTCAGCTTTTTCATAAAGCCGCAGGAGACATCTGCCAGCTTGTGAAGTATACTTGCGAACTACAGCTCAAACTAAAATTTCAATTTTAGGAGATTGAGGAAGCTGAAGAGTTCTGTGCTGAGGCAGCTCGTGCAGCTCAGGATCTTGCCCGAGCAGAAGCAGAAATAGAATTCTTACAACAGCTCCTCAGAGAGAAGGAAGAACAAGTAGGTTGCAGATCTGTTTGCTCTGTATTATATGAGGAGGATAAAATACTTGGATGTACTGGATCAATGAGTTTCTGAAGATGCCATATTTAAAGTTGTCTGCCCCACCCTTTTTCCTCAGGCTTTCCCTAATCACGGTGCTCTTCCCTCCCCTCACATATGCTAAAGAACAGAATGAAAACCTCACTGACTAGAATGGCTGACTTCTAAGGAAAACTACTACCTACAATGCCTTTATGAGGCTGTGTCTGTAAGGGGCCATATGAGGGGATGGGAAGGACGGTTTTGTTCCTTCAGATTGGTGTGGTACATGTGTTTGGTTGAACGACCGTTTTTGTAGGGGCGGATGGGCACGTTTGAAAAAGTTGTAGCACCGTGTAAACTGAAGTGCTTTGCTTTGATTTAAACTTATATTTTAAATAGTTTCAGCATGAAATGGAGAAAGCTGGTGAGAAGGCGGTTGCATCAAGCTCTCAGAAGTTTGAAATTGATAAATTAAAAGAAATGATGGAGCAACAAAAAGCAGAAATTGACCGTTTAAGATGGTTGTTGGATAACATTGGGACAGGTAAGCTCTCTATTCTCTCCATTTCATGCAAATAAGTATGGATGCAGAAGTCTCTCTTCTCCATATTTCTCACTGTTTGATCTGAGAAGCTGTTCAGATTCTGGAATTTTATTCCAGGAGAATAAACTGTTCAGGATACTTCCTCTACAGTTCTATACAGCATACAGTCAGTCCTTAAATCGCTGTGCTTCTGTGGATTCTCTGTATCTGTGTATGTGAAGCAAACAGCAAGACAAAGTGCAGTTACATGAAGTGTGTGGGTCTTTCTTTCACATTAACAGGATAACAGTGAGGGAAAAGCTTTAAACTGTTAGTTTAGTTAAAGCTGAATGCAGTATTTATGACTATTGTTTGCCTTAAGCCTATAAAACTGTGATTAATTTACAGGCAACAAAGAGGAAATTGACAACTTACAAGATGAAATTGCAGCGCTCAGAAATGTGCTTTCACACCAGAACGATTACATCACCAGCATAGCAGATCCACTGAGAAGAAGAGGATACTGGTATTACATGCCATCATCGCAGGTCAGAAATAAAAATCCTATTATGTGGAAAGCAATTTGATATGGGAAAGTCCATTATAAATTTGCTAGATCTGGGATGATCTTAAATAAAAATATTGACTGGTGCATAAGAGAAATACTGAAAGAACACATGGACAAATGTTCCCCAATGAAGCTTGTTACCGTGTAGTAATAAGAATGTACTTGTAGGCAACTGTTGAAAATGCAGTTCTGTAAATTCATTAGATAAAGGTTTAAAAGGGGACATTACAGACAAGCATTTCTTGCAAAACAGTGTTTGTCTGAATTTAAGAGAAATATTGTTAAAATATATTTAGTGTTCTCTTTAAAGCAGCATTGTGCTTTGAAGTGCAAGCAGAGTATGTACAGCCTGTCCTTGAAAAATCAGTGCTTTACAGTGTCTGCAACAAAATTTATTTTACATAATTTGTTATTTCTAGATTAACACGTATGGTTTTTCTTTAGGCTTCAACTCCTGCTTCCCTTAGCACAAAGGATTCTGGAGTTTGTTTACGGTGTTCTGGCACGTTCCCCCCGAGAAAAGGTGGGGGTGAGGACAGGCAGTGCAGGAGGGAAGAGTTGCCCACTCCAGGAGGATGCTGGGTTTATTCACCAGTCAGAAATAGGTTGTATGAAACAAATCCTGGTAAAGGTGAGTCAGTCTTGCAGTCTCAGAATGTTCAGGAGCATCCTAAAGATGGACTTGCTTGGAGTTCATAGTGAATTTATTTTGATGTGCATGAATGAATTATAAATGTTTATTACTCCTGAATGGTTATTAGATTTTTGCACATTACATAGAATGTGTGTTATTTTAAAATGTGCCTTTGAAGAATATTTTTCAGTAGAAGTGATGAAAATTAATTTTAGTTTTCTTTCTTTCTTTTGGTAAAGACAGAAGAACGAAAGAAGACAGCGAAGGAAATGAAGAAACTCGTGTTCCCAGGGACCCTCCTTTTGTACCGCCACCTGGCACAGTTATTTACACGGTCCTTCCAGACGGTGCCCCTGTACCTCAGGGGACTGTGGTCTATGGCCCCCCTCCTGCCTCAGTGAGTGGGGACTCCGTGGCTCCTGGATCTGTCATCTATGGCCCCCCTCCTGTGGGAGTCCCGGTTGTTTATGGTCCCCTTCCTCCAAACTTCACTGTCCCGCTCATTCCTGTTGGGGTCCTTCACTGCAATGTGCCCGAGCATCACAATTTGGTAAGATAGAGCTGTAACCTGCAGGTTTAACCATGACTTAGGAATGCATTAGGAGCATCTTCTAACATGTGTTCTCCAAAAAAAACATAAATGCAAAAACCATAACCTCATTTTCACAGATTAGATCAGTCCAGGTTTTTTTTTGTTGTTGTTTTTTAAATAATCTCTGCTAGGAATGTTCTGGATCTGCAAGAGCTTGCTGATAAGAATGCTCTATCTTCAGTGCTAATAGCCCGGTCTTTGATCTCTGTAGCTGCTCCTGTGTCTCAGGAGGACTGAAACAGAAAATGGATCTTGATTTTGTTGTTCTGTTTCCCATATGCAGGAGAGTGAAGTCTCAAGGCTAGAAGACACAGTGTATTATTTAAAGTCTCGGAAATACAAAGATAAATGGTCAGAGGCAGCTGAGCATAAATACAAAAAAGAGGTGGGAAAATTGCATCAAAACATTGAAGAACTTCTGCATGAAAGAGAAGAGTTGGAGCATGAAGTAGCAGAACTACGAAAAGCAGCTCAAAAACACAACAAACGCAAGTAAGAATTTTGCACTAGAATGCATTTACAGTAAGCATATGGAAATACCTACTTTTTTTTTTTTCAGTAACAGTCAATTTTGACTCATTTACAATTAATGTTCTTGTCTGTACAGCATGTGTAATAGAGTAGAACTTCAGGATGCTCAGGGCCTCTGGCATTTTGTATTTTAATTCGATGTCTTTCTTCCTGACCTTTTAGGGACTTTATTGAGGGATATACTGACCACCTCATTGCGGAAATGCAGTTAGAAAAGTCTCTTAAACATCATGAAGATATAGCAGATGAAATTGAATGTATAGAGAAGACTCTTCTGAAACGGCGAGCAGAGCTTAGAGAGGCAGATCGGCTGCTTTCAGAGGCTGACGTGGAACTTGAGAGCACACGGGGGAAGGTAAGTAAAGCCATAACTTTTTAAGTGCAGAAAGATTTGTGTGTTAAGATTGTTTTAAGCAGAGAATTTTGTCTGAGCAGTTTATTTTCACTTGGATAACCTGCAGCCTCTTAAAATGCTTCTATTTGAAAATGAGTTGTGGGATAGCCTGTGCTAAAAGAAAATGTTTCAGTCCTTGCTTAAAAAGGAAACAGCTTTTCTGCTCTGGAGAGAAAAGGTTCTCCTTCATGGTATACAAGGGGAGAAAGCTCAGGTGGAATATTCAGGCCAGGAGGAGGTCATCTTTAGACAGCCGGCAGGTTATGGATGTGGAAAGCATAAGATGGGAATGTGTTGTCTCAGTAATTGTCAATTTTTGCTCTAGACTAAAGACACTATTCAAAAGTACAATCACGCCAAGCAGCATTTGTCACATACCGAAACTGAGGCAAAGGAGCTGGAGCGAAGGGCTCAGGAAATGGCCATGAAACTTGTGAGAGCAGATGAGCAATTAAGGTACCCTGTTCTTGTGAACTCTCATCAAATGGGGATGAGGAACAGAACACGATTCTTTCAAGATAGTGCTTTTGGGGAGGGATAGTTGTTACAATGTTAATAATTAAGGCATAAATGCTTCTTTAGGTTATTACAGGCGGAAATAAGAGATTTAGAACAGCATAAGAGGGAACAAGAAAGCATTTTGAAGGAAATCAACAAAATGGTGGATGCAAGAGACTCCGAGTTCCAGTCGTTAAACCACAAGATAGAAATGCTAACTGAAAGGTAAGTGTTGTTAATTCACTGTAAACTGTATTAGATAAAATAAAGATGCTTTCCTCCAATAAGTTACTGCCCAAGCTATTCTTGTTTCTTCCGAGTCCCATTTTTATCCTCCTTGTCAGTCTTCAGAAGCTTCAAGGAGATATTAAACTTGCAGAAGGTAATGAGGAACATCACCTCCAAATCCTTAGAGAAGCAGAAAACCTTCTTCAAGGCAAGAAAACTGAACTGGAAAGGCTTAAAGATCAGGTAAGGCTTATCTTACTCAGTTTTGTTGGTTTTGAGGTAACTGAAAGCTGAGAGCAGTCTAAAGCTCTGAACTGCCTTGTCTGAAGAATTTAATTCTTAATTAATTCAAATTCTCCTTGTTTTGCCTCATAAAACGATCCCAGTCTCGCTTGCGTTTCTGTATAACAGATGTTACTGCATTCCCTATGACAATTCTTGCTGCATTTCAGAATGAGACACTTAACTCTGAGGAACAGGGCTGCCCTGTCAGATCAGAACTTGGTCTTCAGTACTGGCTGTATTGTACAGGTTTAACGACCAAAACTCATTGCTCTGATGGGATCCTTGTGTTACACAATTCAAATAAATCTCTGGCAGGGAGAAGGGCGCTGTGCTGCTGCTTGTGCATGTGTGGAGCCACAAAAATAAAAGCCTTCAGATGCTTCTTCTGTTAAACTTTTCCATTGTAGATGACTGCTCAGCAACAGGAGCTCTTGTTTCTGGAGCAACAGTTAAATCAAAGAAAAGAAGAGCTCCGTGTCCTTCAAGACTCTATTTCTCAAAAGAAGGGTGATCTCAAAGAAGCTCTTCGAGATGGAGAGACTGAAGCGAATGAAAAACTACGCCAAATAAGAGTAAGTTTTCCAAATAAGTTTTCAATTCATTACATCTGAAGAACAGCACAAAAACATCCCGTAAAGCTTCCACAAAATCAGTTTTGCTTTCTAGAACCTCATAAAACCCACTGAAAAATAGGACAAGCAAGTTTACAGTTTTGTGTGGCCAAGAGCTTGGTCCAGAAGCACAAAAAGAAGTGGAACTGCCTAGTTCCAGTAATACTTACAGAATTGGTCCCTCAAGAACTAAATGATATTAAATGGAAGCCTGTGAATGATTCACTGTTGCTGAGACAAGCAGCTTCTAAAGCAAATTGGGCTGATCAGTGTGTGTAAAACCCAACAGAGCTGGTGCTAAGTCATGTCTGTCTCCATCCCCACTGACTTAGAAAGAATTCTGGGTTGCTTTTCTTTCTGAAGTAAAAACAGTATCAAGGTTAATTATATGTAGGGACTTTCCATCTGACTTCCTGTTTTAAGGTCTACCTATTGTTCACGTGAATGATGGGGTTCTTGACTTGTAGATCAAAATTTTTGCAAGATTACTACTTTAAATTGTCCACAAGCAAGACTTTAACACAAATACTTCCTATTTTTTGTTTGTTTACACCATTAACTGTAACTACAAACTCTGGAATTACATTAACCAGAATACTGGTGACAGACTTTTTGATTTTATAAATATTTAGAACTTATATTTAAAGGAAAACTTTAAAATGGCAAATAATGGCATTCTTTGTAACACTGATACATTTCCACAGGAAATAAAACTACTTCTGGAAGAGCTTAATGTTGAGAGGAAAGAACTGGATGTCCAGATTAACGAGAAGAGAGCACAGATTTTGATCATAAAGAAGGATATTGGGAAAGAGGAAGAAAATCTTCAAGGAATACTTGGGCAAATTACCAGGCATAAGATAGGTGTGTCCCTGGCTTCGCTGGGTAGTGCTTTGTGCAGACTGGAGGGACTCTCAGCTCTTGGTTGTCCATCGCTGCAACCTTCTGTAGAGTTCCCTGTAGTTCTTGTAGCTCATAGAGAGCTACAGGACCCCCTCTGCTGGGGCTGAGGCGCTGCTTCCTGCTGCTTTCTACTTGGGACAGGAGTTTTTCATGCTGGAGAGAAATTGCAAACAAATCTGCTCTTGGGACTGATGAGCTGAGCTCACACTTGAGCACTGTGTGGTTGGGAGACATGACCTACTTGTGCCACGTTCACAGCAGAAGAATTAAACAGTGGGATGTGGGAAAATGGAGGAATCTCCTTCTAAGCAGTTACATCCTGTCAGATTGTGGGAAGTACCAGCAGTGGCAGTCTGCAACTGTTGTACTTCTGAAATAGTTTCTTTCATTGCTTATCGGTCAGATGCTCCATCCCAGACTCTGGGATGGGGAGTGGGAAAAGCAGGAGTCCCAGGGACAGCATCAGATGCAATACGTGGTGTGTCTGACACAGCAGTTGGAAATGTAAAGAGTTTTTACAGGGATGAAATGAGTATAGTGTCTCTTAATTTTTCCTTGGTGCCTTTTTTTTTGGAAATAAAATGCATTTAACATGCTTGTAATAACCTTTGATACTTTTTTTTCATCTTACCTAGAACTGAAACATGTTCTGGAAAACGTGGAGCTTGAAAATAATGAACTTCAAGGTTTGAAGCTACAGCATGACCAAAAGGTCAATGAGCTAGAAAAGATTCAGGCTGCAATTCTAGAAGTAAGTATTTCTTCTGTAGCTAATGCAGTAACTGGGAGAAGAGCTCTGCGTGTTCAGTGCTTCTCTTGAGATCTGGATAATGGAGTCCCTACACTTCTAATGATCGCAGCTTATCACAGAAAAGTCTTAAGTCTGCTTAGGCCCTTTAAAATAATGGGATTTTAAACTATGAAGGGACAAAGAATTACACCCCTCTCTTCCAGTCCTTGTGCTCGTATTCATCGTAACATTCATCATAAATACGCTCAAATGAACGGGCGCTTTCAGCAGTTACCCCTGTTGGAATTCAGTGGTTGTGGAGGGTGCTCTGCCTGCGTGTGAGCTCGCTGAATCACAGGGTTTTAAACTGCTGCAGCTAAAGATGTTAATAACTTGTTCTACTCCTTGGCTGTATAAATGCGTTGTTCACGATGCCTTCTTTTGTAGGAGAAGTTAAAGTTGGAGAATATTCAGCGATTACTTCAGTGTCAGCAAGGGGAAGTAGATTGGCAGGAACAACTCCTTGAGAAAGACCGTCAGGAAAATGAACATCTGGTTTCTCAAATGCGCACTTTGCAAAATAATATTGAGTCTTTGCATAAAGAAAAGGAAAAGCTTGAAGACGACTGTCAGAGTCTTGAAAAGAAATTGTCACAAACCAGAAGGTGGGGGGAATGTGTTTTTCTGCAAAGATGAGAAGTGATGGGAAGTGCCTTTAATGTCTGTTTATCATAATTAAAAATATCGCTATAACTTTGAGGTCCCCAATTATACAGAATATGCTGTTTCTTACATCCTGGGGGGGTTTCATTTGAAGCCTGTCTGTAGCAGACTTAGAGCAGATTCTCAGCGCCGTTGCTGATGAATGCAACAGCGTTTGTTATATCGTGGCAATGCAACGAGAAATGTTATGAAGAGCAAAACGTGAAGCCTTGGAACAGGACAGTGTCTCGCTCTTGTGACTGCTTGGGAGCATCCCCTGGAGCTGAGAACTTTTACTGAAATGCAGCTGGTTTTTAAGGCCTTTCCAAGTACCTCCAACAAACTGAGAATATGTCTTCACATTTTACAGAGACTTAACTGCTGCTGAAGAGAGCAGCAGAACTGCATTGGCCAACGTAGAAAAACTGGAATTGGATGTTAAAAACCTGCAGCAGGAGGTACTTCTATTGAACAAACAAAAAAAATCACTGAATGGAGACGTTATTGTTGTACAGAAAGATCTTCAAGGTAAAGATCAATTTTTGGTTTTAAGCCATAATATATTTTAAGAGAAATTTTGTTAAAAGACCCACTGTAACTTCTCTATGACATTAAATATCCAACATGCTCAAATATCTACAGGCAGAAAGTATTTAACATGTCGTAAAGATGGACATTTTAGAAAATGCATTTCTATTGTTTGTTCTTCATTTATGAGAGGATAATTTATAGGTGTTTCAAATTGCTGATTGAAAATCTGTCGCCAAATATTTTTGTAGAAAAAAAGGAAGAACTAGAAACACTGAGAGGAGAATTAAATGACTCCAGGCAGCAGCTTCAACTGGTAGAACAGGTTAGTTTTGGTGAAATATGTCCTTATTTCCATGTAGTGAGTAGGTTGTTGGGGTGTCATTTATCACCACAACTGATGGTCCGTCACCTGGATTTCGGCTGGGTACCCAAAATCAGACACTGCAGAGCTGATAAACAACAGCTCGATTACGTTGCTTGTTCTTGCTGAGTTTGGGTGGTGTGGAGTCCAGCAGGTGCCCAACCAAACGGGGTTTCTAATTCTGGGTTTTCTGTTTAAGTGGCAGCTGCGATGATTCTCTTCCTCACATTGTTATTACCACATGGGAGTGTGTGGCTTTTTGGTTTTGTTTTTGTGTCTTTCGGTTTGGGTGGGGATTTAGGTCTTTCTGTGGATTTGTTTAGTTTTGAGTTAATCTTCTTTCTAGAAAACAATCCAGACAGACCCAAAGTCACCCTGGTTTATTGTTTTCTTGGAAGAGGATGCTTGTGCTTTTAGAATCATAGAATCGTTAGAGTTGGAAGGGACCTTAAAGATCATCTAGTTCCAACCCCCCTGCCCTGGGCAGGGACACCTCCCACTAGAGC
>JAOXNO010000008.1:3610671-3627092 GCA_028565335.1 Limnodromus scolopaceus
GGGCAGAGACACCTCCCACTAGAGCAGGTTGCTCAGAGCCCCATCCAGCCTGGCCTTTTTTTTTTTTTTTTTTTAAAGTATCTTCTAGCTTTTTATCTGGTGGCTCCTCATATGTAACTCGGTGGCTGGTTTAAAGGGAAGGTCATCCTCCATTTCCTTAAGGGTGACCAGTTAATGTTCTTTCACATGGAGGCTCTCCAGCCAGAGAGCTGTTACTCTCACCAGCCGATTAAGTCATTTGATTTCATGTTTTATATTGCAGGATTTGAAAAATAATACGAGGCGTCAGGATGAGTTGCTTAGAGAGCAGGCAGCCCTGAAGGAGGATATCCTGCAGTATGTAAGGAAACGTAAGGATTGCCAAGAGAGACAGAAAAAACGAGAGAACCAATTGCAGCAGCTCCAGAAAGAGATGGAAGAGAAGGAAACGGAACTGGCCAAACAAGAAGCGGTAACGAGCTCCTCTTCTCTTCTTCTGTAGTATTTCTGTGCAAAGCCCATCAGCTGTTCATGAAAATTAGGGCTTAATCATATACTCCTGTAGTAGAATTAATTTCTGTTGGCTGAGCAGTTTCAAAAAAGTGTTAACCAAAAGAAAAACTGGAGGGAGCTAGAGTGAAAATGGGGGGTGAGAAAAACCAGTGAACTTTGATGTCAGTAGGGAGTAACAGCCTGCAGTTCTTTCCACCTTACGCTGCTTTAACCCCTACAGTGTCCTTTGGTGATGGTGTTTGTTCTCATGGAGTTGGTTCTAGTTAAAGCTTAAAGTGATTTTGGTTTTGGTGGGGTTTTTTTGGTTTGGTTTTTTTTTTTTTGGCAGATTCTTCATCACCTCAAGCAAAATTCAGAGCGTGAAGGAAAAAAACTAGAAGAATGTAGTGCTAAAGTGAAAGATCAGAAAATACTATTGGAAAAGGAATTAACAGATAAACAAAAGAAACTGGAGAAGGCGACGGCAAAACTAAAGCTGGTGGAAGAAAACATCAGGAAGCTGGAAAAGGAGGAGTCCCGATGTGCAGCGCTTGAAGAAACTGTCCGAAAAACCAGTAAGATTCAATACACAAATAAATTGTTCCCATCTGGGTTCTTGGTCTAATGAAACCAACAGGTATTTTTGTTAATTGGGCTTGGTTTCTAATGCAGCCCCTGGACTGACTCACGATCCTTAAATTGACTCGTTCAAAGAACTGAAATTCTAAACCCAACTTGGTATTTTGTCCCCTCTCACCTTGTGTCAGTGTTTTTACAAACAGAAATGTGTTTGAAAAATATCTAATGTTTGTGAAATGTGCCAAGGTGCTTCCATTTCTGCTAATCAGGATTATTTTAAAAAATGTTAATTGCAGAACATCAGGTCTCAGAAAAAGAATTACAATTACAACAAAAAAATAGAGAAATACAGTCTCTTCAAAAAGAACTGGAAGTCTCCAAGTCTGAGCTAAACCAGCTCCAAGATCAGATGGTGTCGGAGAGGAAAAGAGCAGAAAAACAAATCTCGAGTCTGAAAGAAGCAATGAAAATGCAAACGATGCAACTCCAAAGAAAACTTCAGGTAAGTCCTGGCTGAGGGGAAAATATCTGGGGGTCTGGGTTATTTTTAAACAGCAAAACGATAAAACGCCCATTTTTATCATAGGAGGAACAAAGTAATGCATGATCCTCATGCCTAGACAGAACTTGAGGCGACCAAACTCTTGTATTTCTAGATTGTGCTGCAGAGCCCCTCTCTGGTACACCTGTTTAATGCTGTTTTGGCCTTTTAACTTGAATAAAATGTGTTCTGGGGCTTCTCTTGATTCATGTTTCTGAAGTGGATGCTGAGAGTAGGAACTAAAGCATGAAACCAGCTGTTTGCAGGGTTCTGCAGCAGCTGCTGGACACGCAGCACGTGGTGACTCTGAGCAGGCCAAGCGCCCTGGAAAGGTCCTTGGCCAGATCCCACAGGATCTCCAAAGCCAGCCGTGATGGAGCGGCAGATCCCGGCGGCCTGAGGGAAAGCTGTGTCTTCCTGACAAGTTTCTGTTGTGTTGGGTTTGAATCCCCCCTCGTTGCTGTGTCACACTTAGAAACAGCCCTACTTAACGGTGCCATGTGATTTTTTCCCAAATCTGGGAGAAGTTAAGCTTTGTTAACAGTCAGGAGGATCAGGGCAGGTCACTAATCCCAGTTTAAAAACGAACAAACCAGCTCCAGCCGGTGGGTCACGTGCGGAGCTCTGGGTGCCGGGCTCTAACGCCGCGTTTCGCTGTCAGGCCCTGACCGTAACACCGGGACGGTGGCTGTCGGCTCCCTTTCGGCAACGCTCCAGTCGGGAATTAGGGCTCCGGCTCCTGTTGACGTTAAGGTTTGTCAGTAGGCACTTGGCATAACTAGAGTCATAATTTATGCAAATCACTAAATGTTATCAACGTTCAAAGCTGCTCAGTGGGCACTTAACAGCTTGTTTGTGCCAACCTGGGCCAGCGTGCTCTGCTCTTGATACTCATTTTAAATTAAAAGGTGATTCCATGTTGTCTGACTTGTCTAGTCCTTCACAGAATCCTTTATAAAATGTTTCTAAGCCCTTTAAAAATAGGGTCCTTCAGAGGAGAAGGTCGTTAGCAGCTGGAGAGCAGTCAGGGAAGACTGGAGTGTGAACAGGTTTGAGTTGACAAGTTGTGTCTCTGTCACCGTCTGAGGGGCTTCACAGGCAGAGTTAATGTCAGGATTCGGGCTGTGTCTGTTGAGAGGTTTTGTGATTTCTGGCTGCAGTAGTCAAATTGTAAACATTTTGGGAATAAGCCTTGTTCAGTTACCCAGGGAAATCCCTCTGGGGCGATGTGTTTGTAACGTGGCAGCACAACGCTGAGCCTGTCCTCTGGTGCAGGTTAAAACTCCAGACGACCTGGAAAAGAGACAAAGGGAAATGGAGAAGGCAGCAACGCTGCTCAAACTGGAGGTCGAAGATGAAATTAGGACGGGGTTTAAAACTTCCAGCCCATCTTCTCTGGAGCCATTGGAAGATTTGGAAGCATCTTCTGCAGCAGGGGATTGCCTGCAGTGTGAACCTGGGCACTTAGAGGAGACGGGACCCTTCGCTGCTGCTGACAAAAGACTCTTCTCACTGGAAGAGAAGTTGGATTTTTCTAAAGTCTTCTTAATGGTAAAAAGCTCCCCAAAAGCAGCTGCGGCTCGTGTTGGGGTTGGTGCCTTTAGCTCCCTTGCTGAATGTGCTTTTGTTTCCCAAAGGATGAGCAGTGGCGTGGGGAGGCTCTCCGGGAAAAGCTGCAGCATCGTGAAGATCGGCTGAAGGTGGGACATCTCTTCTGTCACACGGGGATCCCCTCAGGTCCCCACGGAAAATAACCTGGGGATCCTTCTCTGTCCATCCTGACTGGCTGCAGAGCACCTCTGGGTGGGAGCAGTAGAGGGAAGCCTTGCATGCTATAGCAAGATGAATAATTTTAATTAAGAGTTAATTGGATTTTTGGAGTTATTTACGTCACACTATTTCCATACAAATTCCAGCTCAGGAGCACCCGTGATCATTCCCCGTCCAGGTGATGCCAGGTTTAGTTAGAACGTACCCGTTGCTCTCTCGAGAAGCAATTCATGATAAAGCCATAAAATAAGAGTTTGTTTGACTTTGGGGGGGGCGGAACTACTTAAAACTAATTCCCAGGCCCATTGCCATCCGTGTGAGACCCGTAACGTCCCACCCCTCGGGGCTTGGTCCTGGGGCTTCTTAAATACAGCCCTGAAAATCCCACTGGCTGGAGGTAACGGAAGCGCTGGTTTGTTCAGGCTCAGCTGCGGCAGTGCCTGTCCAAGCAGGTGGAGGTGTTATTCCGGGGGAAGCAGCAGACGGAGGGCACCCTGCACAGCCTGCAGCGGCAGCTGGACGCACTCGATGACCTCGTCAGCAGCACTTCCTCAGATTCACTGTTTTTCACCCAAAGCTCGAGTCTGGTCTCTCTTCAGGGAACTCTGAATTTAACAAAACCACAGGTAAATGCTCCGCTCTGCACAGGAATTCGGAGTTGGTTCTTTTTTTAATTTTTAGCTGGCTGGGAGTGTCTCGGGGCCACTCGTTCCCCCCTCAGCAGCGCTGCAGGGGCTCTGCAGGGGGTGATCACGCTGCGCCCCCCATTGCTCTGCTCTGGCAGCAGCTGACTGGTTTGAAAAGGCTACGCTTTCCTCAAAGTGTGGTGTGGTTCGGTTGGGTTTTTCACTTTGTCTTACTGTTCGTTCTTTAAAATTCAGATTTGTCTTTGTTTTTTAAAGATGAATATGACTCTGTTAATTGAAGACATTAATTTATCACTTGGACTTACTTTTCCTCCTTTTCCCAGGCTGCTCTGAGGAGACCGACACACCTCCCCACCAGGGCCCTGGGGACATCGGTGGCGTTTCAGACCCCAAGTTCCTGCTCGGGAGGGATTTCTCAGAGGTGAGATGTGACCTCGGCCCAGTTCTGACCCAGTCGGGTGGTGACCCGGGGCAGGGGTGGGTTCTGGGACCACCTTGTCCCCTTCCCAGTGAAACCATTCCCAGGGCTGGTGTCCTCACACTCGATACTGAGATTCTACCTCACCGCTTTCCAAGCCTTTTCTCCAGAGGCCTTTGTCACCACTCGCCCCAGTGCCTGCTCCACTGTGAAGTTTTTGTACAATTAAGTAACTCAGCTTTATGTATATAAGTTGTTTTTTAAAAAAAATATTTTTAAATGTGTCCAAACCAACTCCTCCTATTTAAGTGTTCATTGAGATTTGTCAGTTTCCGTTTTGTAATGAGGACAGTTGTCCGTTTCCTGTTGACAAATGGGTGTTTTAAATACAATTATTTTTGTGTACTTCCTTAAAATAAAGGTCAGTGACTGATGCTTACTTTCATCCAGGGCTGGTTTTTTGCCTCTTTGTTGTTTTTTTGAAGCTGTTCTCCAGGACACGCAGTCCCGTGCAGCGCACTCACCCCAGGCTGTGGGTCAGGGAGGGTGAAGCTTGTCCAGGGCCGGACACTGGTGCTGGGGGTGAGCACTGGGCTGCGCTCCCTTCTCCCAGGGCTGGGCTGGAGCCTGTGTTTATGGTTAATGGTTTCATAAACAAAGTTCCAAGCACCTTCCTCTTAATTAGTAGTGGAAAAACCACTCTGTGAAGCCTTCGGGCAGCAGAACAACAAGGCACCCGTGTCCTACAGCCCAGCTCTCCCCCCTCCAGCAGGAACTCTCCCCCAGCCCTCTCTACCCTCCCCTGCCCCCTGGATGGGCTCTGACATCACTCTTCATCCTGCCCTTTCTCACCCACGTTATTAATATCCGCCTTCTCCATGCACCGAGTGTCATTTTGTCACACTCCACTGGGAATAAACACCCGGCTCCAGTGGCTTCTTCTGGACTCAGCCCTGTTACACCTCCACTTCTTGGTCTCCTCTTTACACCACGTAAGGTTCATGTTTAAAGCCCAAACACCATCGCTTCCAGGAATTCTTGCGTAAGCTCCGGCAGTGCTCACATTCCTCCTCCTCCACCAGTCCAAGGAGAGGCTTCTCCCAGGAATCCGAGCCCCAGGTGCAGGCACCAGAGCCCCTGTTTGGCAGCTCTTGCCCCCCGGCCCCCACAGTGGATGGGAACAGCCTCTCCCGCCAGAGCAAAGCACAGGAGCCGCCACAGTTTATCTAGATACAGGTACTTTATTTACAAATATTTAGATTAATAGCATTGTTACATCAAATGAGGAGTACAGCAGCCCAAACAGATCCTTTTCTGTGACAGAAACAATAAGACCAACTGTAAGTGACTCCGGGAGAACAGGCGTTGCCCCTCCGCGTGCTGCGGGTGTTAGAAGGGTGACCCCGCGGCAGCAGCAGGTCCTGGTCCCTGGGCAACCCCCGTGCGGTGCAGCCTGGGTTTAAGCGGGATGCATTAGCTGTAGATCTTCAACATACCCATCTACTTAAGAATATTAGTTAAAAAAAGGACTAACCAGACAAAACAAAGGGACAGTGCACAAGTTACCCAAATCCTATTGTCTGCACATTCCAGTTTTGGCTTGTATTTAACATTGACTGTACAATACTCTGGTACCACGGGTTACTTACAAGTCTGAACATTGGATAGTTTTAGTGTCTAAAGAGGGATTTTAGGACTACTTTGTATTTTAAACACTGCATAAGACAAAAATTGGACAGTTAAGCACTTGCCCCCTTCCTTTTTTACACCCCAGGTGACATTTGAGGAGCCACACGCTCCAGTGTGACAGCCCAGTAAACGCCCCCATCACCCAGTACCACCCCCACGTGCAGCCACCCTCCAAACAAGTGTTACAGGTTGTGTCACCCCATAAGAAATGGGCTCGAAGGCTCAATGGAAAAGCCCAAATCTTAAAAGAAACCCTCCCACGGGACGGTTAAAAAATACAAGAGTAGTTAAAAATCCCTAGAGATCAGGGCCTCCTTCCGACTGTCCAGTTCAGCCTCCCACCATCGGAAGTGTCCCAGGTATGAAAGCGTAAGATGTGCAGGAGAAGCAGCCTCGGGACAGGACGCCCGGCGGGTGATGAAGCCCAATAACGCAAGAAGAGCGGGGGGTTCGCACACAGCTGATTGCACACAAGGGGATGGGACACACCACGGGGCGGAGGGGAGAGAGATTCCACTAGTGTTAGTTCCTGCGGCGGGAGGAGAGCTCCCCCGGGCGCTGGCGACAAGGGAGAAAAGCCTACGGGAGTGAACTGCGGCTACGTGGATTTGGGGACTGACGGGGAGGGGGCAACGTGGTGACGTATAAGCTCATACTGTACAAACTGATAGTTTCTTATATACTGTTCTAATGCCAGTAATCATTTTCTTCATTAAAATCATATACACAGGATGTATTTAACTGTTAGCTCAGTTCCTTCAAATTTTATACATATTTACGTTCTGTTAACAAATGGAAAGGATAAAAGTGGCAACAACAACAACAACAAAAAAAAAAGAGTGACGTAAAGCTATGAGCACAATGGATTGTTTCCCTGTGCAAATCGGCCGCTCCCGCGCCAGCCTCCCCCGACCCCCCCGCACACACCACAGGGAATTCCGTCAACGCAAGCACATGGTTACAGAGCCCCTTCGCCACCATCCCAAGTCATCTCACAGCAAAAACTCAGCCTTCACTAGGGGACAGCTCTACACAGTTAGAGGTGGGGGAAGAAAGGCCAAAGAACCATAAAATTAAACCGTACAAGACAAAAGCCCTGCGAAAAGTGTAAAATCATGAGTCCAGCATCGGTGCTCAGTTTAAATTATGTATCGGTGACACTATCACAAGGACAATCAAGGAAAAACAAAAAAAAAAAAAAAAACTTCTAGATTTACCATGCAGGAGAGGTTTTATTACTCTACTTGCCTTTGATAACCTGATTACATCTAAAGTTGTTTAGCAGTTTAGTACTGTGTTAAACTTGTCTCAGAGTTTTAATTAAACCCAGTAAGATGTACAGAAGACAGGGAAGCGGTCAAAAAGCCCCGCTTCCGGCAGACAGAGGTGAAAGGTCAGAAATGGAGCCAGGGGGCAGAGGTCACTAGCAGCCACAGCCTTCTCTCTGGGGCTGGGGTTCGCTGGTTAGTCGCCCCCCCTGCGGAGCTGAGGGTTTGTGCTGTACACCCGATTCTGCGGCGTTCAGATCCAGGCTCCCGTCTTGGATGTTCTGGTAGATTTTCTTGGCAGCCTCCAGGAAGGCATCCTCCACGTTCTCCCCGCTGCGAAGAGAGCGGCAGCGAGAGTTACTGAGGCTGCGCCGGAGCCCGGCCCCGCAGGGAGGGGAGGCAGCTGGGTGACACCCTGGCTGGGGTCAGACGGGTCACCAGGCAGCAGCAGTCGCTGCCCTGTCCCCCGACACGCAAGAGGAGCTCACAGCAGCACGAAGTGCAATAACCTGTCCTCGGGAGGGCTGTTGGTAGGGCCACCCCCTCCCCGGCCATTGCATCCGTTAGGACTAGCCAGGGGTAAAACCTACGGGCCAAAACACTGAGCAGCAAAAATAATCCAAGGCACCGAGCCCCAGGCACAGGGAGGTTTTGAAAGAGGTTAAAAGACAGGGGAGCTACTATTAACCTAAATCTTTTTGTTAAGAAGCTCCACGGCACCAGCTGGACCCACACGTACTGGTGTCACTGGAGGCCTGATCCCCTGTGTTGGGACAGGCTGCCCAGCCCGCCACCGGCACGGGGCAGAGATTCCTCTCCGTGACCAAAGGGATGGAGCTCACTTACAGCTCCAAACACCCGAGGGAAGGAACGTCTAATTGGGAGCGACTCTTACCCACACATACACATTCCGTGCTCAAAGCGTGTCTTAAAAAGAAGTCAGTTCTTTTCAACTCAAGTCTTTACCTGAAATACCACGAGAAGTCTAATTTCCAAGTCGAGTCAAAGCTGACAAGACTGAACCCACTACACACACCTCGTTCTCCAAGGGAAATCAAAAATAACACTTTTTGCATTTGCAAACCCCAACTACACCTGAACCCCACAGCTACACTCAGTCATAACCAATATATTCCCCTTAAACAGATCACACCCGAATCATTAACCCAGGCAAAAGTAACTTACGTTTTTGCACTTGCTTCAAGGAACAACAAACCTGTTTGGAAACAGAGGTTCAGTCAATGCACAGCGTACCTCAAACAGCCCTCAGCCAGTCACGTTACGACCCTGATCACATGCAAGACACTATTTTAGTACTAAAAGCGGTATTTTATGACTAAGTGAAGGCACAAGTGCACAAGCTGATTGCTAAGAGTTAAACCAGACCATCCGAGGCGCAGTAGGAGCCTGTACGTATAATTACATTCCTTCGAAGTGTAAGCTTGCAGCTATTAATGCTGAGCATTCACTTTAACATCACTATATTGTAGGAAATGTAACAGCTTGAGAGAAAAAAAACCAAAACAACACACCATTTTCTTCAGCAAATTGTTTGGCTTCTTCATATGTAACATCCCTCTGTGCTTCCAGATCTGCTTTATTTCCTATGAGGATTATCACCTGGTTCAGAAGAGAGAAAATTAGTCTGGGAAAAGGCTTCTTAGCTTTTGCGCTACCACCCTCTTTATTAAAAAGATTAAAAAGGAAGGAAATAAGCAGAAACATTTAACTGCAAACCCCACTGATCTCCAGGAACATACTGCTGGAGCAGTGTCCCCTCTGGAAATTCAGGAACAGCATCTCCAGCTGTTCCTTTGCAATACTTCAGGCTGTTCTCAGGAGATGAGGTCCTAAAAAGCAGTTGGTCCTATTCTTTATTCATACAAGTTCTACTTGGAACCACTTCTTGTACTTGTTAAGTCATCTGCTAATCCAGCCAGAACCTTCATGTTTTCTTTCATTGCAGCGAGGAGTCCTGAAGTATTTTAGGAGCATTCAGGAAGAGACTGATGGACAATGGTGTTGTCGTACAGTCAGAGACACAGAACCTCCTTCCCCTATCCCTCCAGAAGACCTGCTCAGCTTTAGCTGGAGATGCAATTTATTTGCCAATCTGAGACAGCATTATACCACAAAGCAGGAAGATGTAGTAACAAGAGTTAAGGTTTGTTCAGGGTTAAATCACAATTTTGTCTCCCTCTGCTGAAAACGGGCCCCTGAAAGGCGAGCGGCACAACAAGGCTGTTAGAAGAACCCACTGCTTTCCTGCACAGGAGCCTACGCTTTTCCTCCAGTGGCAGTGAGGGAAGAGTCACTGGTACATGGAAAAAAGGGGGACATCAGGATAACTCAGAGCTCAGTAGCTGAGAAAACACAGGCAGGTTATTTAAGAGAACACTGATGCCACTGAAGGTGCTTTGGCCCAAGCCTTCCACCGCTTGCTCAGAGACATGCAGCGTTGCTTTCAAGCCAAATAAATTCCAACTTACAGTATTTGGATTGGTGAGGTTCCTTGCATCTGTCAGCCAGCTGCTTAAGTGATTATATGTACTTCTTCTGCAAAGAATCAAGCGAGGACAGTATTTTTTAAAATATATAAGTGCCAACAGCACAGTCAGCATCCAAACACGCCGACGTCTGCCATCCCTGCTCTTCTCCCCACCCTCAGCCATGACAAAGCAGCAGCATCTTGTCGGGACTCAGATCAAGATTTCAACCCCCACAGCAACTCTTTACGCCGCAGGGGGACAGAGCGATTCCCACTTCGAGCATGTGGCAGTTTCACTGTCTTCACAAGGAGAACAGAGATACTGGTTTGTACAGAACACATTAAAGGATTTCCTGTCAGACATCCTTACAGAGCTCTGTACGGTAGAATAGCACTTTGGTAATAAAAAGCACACAAGAGTATGTTTTACTCAAGATTTAAGCAAACAGCAGATATACCTATAAATGCAGGGAAAAAAAAAAAAAAGGTGCATCAAGAATCTCAAGAACAGCCCCAGATGGGAGACATGTGAAAGCAGAAGTATTTCATGTTGCACATCTGATTAATTATTCCTTTCACAGTATCTTTAATTTTCAGCTATAAAAGGAAGGCAGAATCGCTTCTGTGGGGGCTGTTCTGTTGGAGGACCGGCCTGTGAAGAGGCCCAGAAGTCAGAACTCTCCAGTGCTCCCATCCATAGAGTCTGTTGAGCACACTGACACCACCCACTGCAGCAGAGGCGATGTTCTGTCCTCTATCTACTCTAAGAATGTTTTTGCCAGGTAAGCAGCAATATCCATTGTCTCCCAGGAAGAGAAAAATCCATGTACCAAAGAGAAAATTTTAAGGAGAAAGCCAGTTCTTTAAACAGTTTCCCCACAGGCAGTCAAGGCCTGAAGTGGCAAAATCCTCAGGTCTGTCAGCAGTGACATTTTCCAAGAAAACCAGCTCACATCATTCCCTACCTTTCATTTTAAGCTTTAAATACTTAAAAGTATTCAGACAAAGAAGCGTGGTAAGCTTCACACAACAGGATACAGATCCATCCAGACAGGGAGAGTCCTTTAAGTCTAAGTCAAGGGACAGACAGGCCAGTACATGTGAGGTGGTGGCTCCCAAACAGCTTGTCACGGCACAAGAAGCGCAGGCCAGCAGCACCTTACCTGGTGATGTCGTAGACCATGAGAGCTCCTGCCGCTCCTCTGTAGTAGCTTCGCGTGACAGCCCTGAATCTCTCTTGTCCTGCTGTATCCCAAATCTGTAGTTTAATTTTTTGGCCACTAACTTCAATTATTCTTGTGCCAAATTCAACACCAATTGTGTGGGGACAGTCCGCCATAACTGTCATGAAAAATAAGAGCAAAGATCAGCCCTTTCTAGTACAAGGTCTCCTTCCTACAAAGATATTACTATCACCAGCTTTCAGTTATCTTTACTAGAGTTTTCAGTCTTTAAGAAAGCATTTTTACAGCTACATTACCCAAACTGTGCCACTACCAGACATAAGGTGAAGTATTTCCTGAACTGCTGTTAGTTTTAAGAACAGTTATAAAATTCCTTGCCTTCTCTGATGCATGAACATTGATGCTGTTTGGCCATAAATATCAGAAGGGATCAAGTCAGTTGATTCTCAGTCTATCCTTGCAGAAACGGTTAACTATTTTAATGCAGTAGGAAAAGATAACTTTAGGGAATTACCAAGATACAGTTAAAAGTCCGTAAAACAGCTTCAAAAAAACAAATATCCAAGTTGTTTCAGACAGGGTAATAGCATAACTGTCCACAGGAAAGAGCCAGTTTCACAAGTAGCTATCAACACAGCAGATCAAAGCCACACAGGCACCTTTCTGGCTATAATAAACTCATCTTAATAAGCTCATCTTTAAGAGCAATCAGGAAAATAGAGAAAGGATGAGCAGCCATTCAAGCTCTCTACAGTGAGCAGGTGCCTTGTAGCAGAGGTGTTTGGTACAGTAGTTTGTTCAGCTGTATTGCTTCAGCTTAATGCTGACAAACTAAGAACAAGGCACAACCACACCAAGAATTTGACTGTATGCAAAGTAGCATCTAAACAAGTGGCTGATACTAGATTTCAATTAAAAGCAACAGTTAAATAAACCTATTTCTACTAGAAAACAGAAGTATTTTAAACTATAGCTTCTACCCGCTTATTGTCACATCTTGAGCAGCGCAGGGTAAAGACTAACGTTGTACTAATAAATACCCAGGGACTTATCCATTGAGCAAGTGCTACATGGAAAGCTGTAAGAGTCAACAGCTGCTGCAAACACCATAACACATTATTAAGAATTGAAGCTAATTCTTCGTTAGTCATGACAGCATACATGAAAAATCATTACAGCTGAGATAGACTTAAAACACCATCACACAGGGCAGCCCAAGCGCCACGAGTCACAGCAGCTACAGAGAATGACAGCACTACTTAAGTCTGCAAACAAAGAGGCAAAGAAAAATGGAATCTTTTATTTTTGTTTTGAAGTGCTTAAAAGCACTAAAACACCTCCCCATTGCTTGTGTTCAAGCTACACCAATACTGAAAACATGCAAGTTTCAGCCACAAAATTTCACTTTGTTCTATATCAAAATCCCCTGGAAAAGCTGAGAAACCAGCCATGGTCTTCCCACTCCTCACAGGCAGGACTGGCCAAAGCAGCACTTTGGCCATTACTACAGCAATATTTTATTTCTACATCTGCAGGAGTCAAAACAAAAATCTGACTAAGTCCCACACAAACCCCTACAGCTTAAGACAGACACCACATCAAGCTCATGCAGATGGAAGCAGAGAGGCAGGAAAGAGGGCAGAAGCATAGCAGTGAGAATAAATATTGTGAATTGAAATACTCACACTTCTTTTCTGTAAACTGATGAAGCAAACAGGACTTTCCTACACCCATGTCCCCTGTTACAGAAAGAATAGTTAAGGCTGACACCACATCATTGTTGCAACAAGTATTTTCATCATCCCACATAACAAATGGTACAGAGAGAGGCAGCCGTTCCCTTCCCAGGCCCAGTGAGAAATATTCCATACCTGGCTACAGACAGTAAATTTATCAACTTTTACACTACAGTTTTGGTAACAGGTACAGGGCAAGGGTGGACTAGAAAACTCACAAGAAATTAATCTGTATTACCAATTTTACAACTGTATTTCACAAGGTACTATGAGAAGCAAACCTGTAAGAAATAGAGATGTAAAATGCCCCTTCTGAATGGCTGCCCTGCTCCTGGCTTACTTGCAGTTACTGATAAAGACATCAAAACCGCTGACGGCCAAACGGAACACACCGAAAAATTGCTTCACTTCCACTGGTCCCCTTACACAATGCCAACAGCAAGAAGCAGCAAGATCTTTTAAGAATCAACTTTTCCACAGGCTGAGGCTGTCACAGCAGCCTGACTTACACACTATTAGTTTGCTGGTCACTTACACCTACACTAGATCATTAAGAGTTAAACAGTGAACAGCAAGACCAGTTCTTCCAGGACAGTAATAAATGCAATCAAGGCCCTGACTCTAAACAGCCAAGGAAGGTGCAGCTAAAAGCAGCATTTAAACAGAAAAAATATAGCCTAACAGAAGTTTATAAGCCCATCTGAAGCAATGGATTCCAATTAGTACTTGTGTCTTAAACACAGATTCTAAAACCTTTGAGACTAATGATGCAGAGGCAGTAAACCTGAACCACCACAACAGCCCAGTTGTGTTGACTCCCATTACAGTTTTCCCCCCCACATTTCCAATGCATTTAGCAGTTTTTCTAAATACAAACTTGATTTAGGGAGAAAGGGACCACATGCATCCATTTTTAGAATGCCTTGTTTTGTAGTGCTATGCAGAGGGCTAGGCATTATAGCTCTAACAGTGAAGATATTCAAGGATACTCGAATATATATACAACAAAGAACAGGTATTTTTAACACTGACTCTGCAATAAAGTGAACTCAATAAAGGCACTGGTACTTGCCCACACTCCCAGTTCACCTGTCACCAGCCACACAGCTCTAGTTCTGGGGCACACAAAGGCATTTGCCTTGATATTGTCAGCTGCTAAAGGTTTAGAGGCAGTGTGGTGATCTGCGAGGGACTGAGGTGGGCCAGGAATCACTACTACACAGCGAGTAACATGCAACAGGAGTCCCCCCAGCACAGCCCCAGGGTTGTGGGTCGCTGTCATGCACAGACAGACAGGAACGGGAACACACCCAGCGATACTCACCAATGATGATGTACTTAAAGATGTAGGAATAGTTGTAAGGTGCGGTTGCCATTGTGGCACTAAAACAAAAAAAAAAAACAGAACACATCAGAAACGCTACTTGCTCCCCAAACTTGACCCAATTCATCCAGTTTAGTTCATAGGAGCAAACAAAACACTCTTCCTCTCCCCTTGCCCTCACAACTATCCTTTCAATCACAGTTCAAGTCTATGCGCTCCCCCACAGGCACCGAATTAGTGCCAGAGACATTTGGCAAAAGTCCCACATCACTTGCTCTGAACCCCATCAGTAAGGCCTCAAAGTAGAAACATACTCTGTGTAGCACCGATACTCATTCCATTTTATGCAGAAGGAAAGACTCAAAGCCACTGAGAAGCTCCAGTAGCTTCTTGCTTTATACAGAATCACCCAGTGGAGCAGCACTCACTCACCAAAGAGCCGATACATGAACTGAAAATAAAATCTGACTCCAAGTGAAAAATCTGAAGAGGTTTAACAAAACCAGCGATTTGGAACTATTACCTCACACTTTTGAGACTTGCAACAGGAACAAAGGAAAGAGCACAGCTTGCATCAACAGCTAAGAATTACTTAAAAGAATGCTGCAGTAGCCTTAACTGGGGTCTGGACTGCTCCATGTCAGAAAAGCAGTTCAAGCCACAAATCAGATGTTCAGGAAGTTAGTTACATCTCTGGGGCTTTGTCAGCATCGTGGCATTACAGCAAGGCTTTGCAGTTTCTCTTTTTTAAGTGACAGAATTAGATTGAGGTAAGTATTCCAATATTCCAGAGTTTTCCTAGATGTAGGAGGAACCAGAACTGGCTTCAGCTGTGTAAACCTGCAAGGAGCAATAGCTGGCTCAGCAACTAATACGGCAGTTAACCAGGGTTACAAGTCCATACAGACCACATATTGCAGTACTATAATAGAGGATAATATAAAGGATGCAAAATGCCTGCTTTCACCCCAGGTTTTAAGTTAAACTAGACATAGTGTGATCGCTTAAACAAGTGGAAAAATTTCTGCTAGGAATTCACCATTTCCTTTCCCTCTCCTGCATGGCAGATAGCCAGCCACTAGAAAAACACAGTACTTTTAAAGAACACGCTTTAGCCTAGAAAGAAAGATTTTCATTCAGTCACGTGTCATTCACATGACAAGTGAAACCAGCACTGTAAAGAAATAAAAATGCAGGAAAGCTTACAAGCCTGTAACTTTTTCAAAAGCAAAGTATTGTTTCCTCAACCACAATCCATAACAGTGAACTGTGGTCACAAGCAAGAAGGTGAGTGACAACAAATCTCATTCACAGAATGCAGCCACCAGCCACTGCTTCCCACAGCGGAGGTTTAAAGCAAACGCTCTTATCTAGACCTTGGAGGGGGAACAATTCCCACAGGCTAAGGTTAGGAAGGGTTTTCTGTGTGCCACTCGCTGAGCTGCACCTCACCCTTCCTTCACGCTTGGCTCATGGAAACTCTTAAGTCCTTCCACCCCAAGCAGTGTGCAAAGCAGCTACACTAAATCCTATATATATATACACACACACAGAGTTCTATTAAACCAAGTTTAATCCAAGATAGTAAACAAAACACAATTTTGGACAGTAGTTCTTGTGTATGTTGGCAAGGCAGAATTCCACAAGTGCTGCACAGGTTCCAAGAACAGTCATTTCAATCAAGAAAATGTTAGAGGAAGCTCTTCTGCTGCAGTAGAGGGAAATCGGATGCAGCCATCCCACAGCATCTTCATCCTCCACGGTCTCTGGCAAATAACCGCGCAGTGGACAGACCAATTCTTATCGCTGTACTGTGCAAGAATTCACATTCAAGACCAAAAATTCACTGCTCTTCACCAATCAAGGCAGCAACTTCACTGCTTTATTTCCTGAGCGGAAGGTTCCAGAGTTACAGTACCACCTTCAGTATGTGCACTGATTATTTTCAACATCAGCAAACAGACAAGTAACTGCTCCTCAGAGTTCCAAATTAATGTCTCGCTGTGGAAACATCCAATACTTCACATTTTTTGAAGACCTCTTAACACATTATGTTCTTCCTCTTCTCCAACTCGTCCCAATAGCAGTAACATTCAAACTGAGCACCTTCTGATCCAATGCACTTGTTCTTATGGGATCTTTGACTTGGCACTTGGGGTCTCAGGAAAGGCAGGAGGACTATGGTCATGGCTCAATTCAGTTTGAGAGCAGACAAGGTTAAACTGGAGGATTAGAAGGCACGTAAGTCGAAGTACAAAAAAAAAAAAAAGCTTGAAGAGGGCAACTTACTTGTACAAGTACTTCAG
>JAOXNO010000008.1:3642322-3673412 GCA_028565335.1 Limnodromus scolopaceus
CCCGGGGCTGCCCGGCCCTGCCCGGCCCCGCCCGGCCCCGCTCCCGGCAGCTGCCTCCACCCGGCGAGCGCCAGCAGCAGGTAGGGCCGGGGGCGCGGGGAACGGGCCGGTGGGGCCTCGAGTTGCCCATCCCGCCACAGCGCTGAGGGGGCCGTGAGAGGGAGTCTCCTCCCCGCGCCCCCGGGGCTGAGGGGAAAAGCGGGAGGTAGGGAGGGAGGAGGCGGCGGTGGCCCCCCGAGGACCTCAGCCCCTCGCAGGGGGGAGGCGGGCGGCAGGTCCCGGCTGGGTGCGTTCCGGTTGTCGGTGACTTCCATCAGCACAACTTTGCGGTGCCTCCGGAGTGACAGTGACCGTCCCTCGGCGAGCCTGGCTCGGCGCCTTAACCCGCCCGCTGTGTCGGCGGTATCCCCCGAGGAAAGAAGGGGAAACCCTCCCCTGAGAGGCCGCGCTGGGCCCGGGGGGCGGCGGAGAGGAGCGGGGCCGGGCGGGCTCCGCCACTCCCCGGGCCCCGGTGAGGATGGTGCGGGTCCCCGACGGGATGGGAACAGCGGGGCTTTTGTTTGTTTTGTTCTTTGGCCGGGGGAAGAATGTCTGAAAGCTCTACTTGAATAGAAATTCCAAAAACGTAGACACTTAAAACCGTATTTAAAATGTTTCCTAGGAAGAGTGTTTTAAAAAAAAAAAAAGTTATGGGGATGACTTGTTTCAAGGAGGCCTCATTAGTAAGTAGATCCTCTTTGAATGAAACTGCTTTGAATGTTATTTGCTTTTGGATGTGAAAAATCCGACTTTTGCTAACAAGGATGATACTAGCAATGTTTCCCTTCAAGTCTCTTATTTTTCTTACTGATCATTACAATTTCCATTTTCCACTACCAACTTTCTGCATGATGCAAGTTTATCAGCAAAAAAAAAAAAAAAAAAAAGTCTTTTGCTGCGATATGGCATGGCTCAGCTGAGGGTGTCCGGCTCCAGAGTTGAACGGGGGTGGGGGTTCCTTAAACATCTCTCATCCTTTAGGTTTCTCAAGCTATTTTACAGAATAATGTGTAACATCTGTCTGGGCAAATGAAGTGAAATCCGAGTGCCGAGGAGTGGGTCTCACACAACCTTGGCTTTTGCAACTGGTTTTTCTCATCTTGTCCATGAGAGAGTTTATTCCGTAGTCCCTGCTACAGAGAGGTGAGAGATGGAAGTTTAATCCCTGCCGGGAGCAGAGAGAAGCAGAATTTGCCCCGTTTAACATCTGCTCTGCAGGATGGCTGCTGCTGGCGTCCCACCCCAGGCTGGGTGTGCTGGTTGTGGTTCCAGGCTCTGGATTGAACTGGGCGGATAATGAGAATGCTGTCCTCTGCGCTTCTGCTCCGATCCCGGGTGTCAGCGATAGTTTATCTGTGCCACCGACGGGCCCCTGTTGCAGGACTGACTCGCTGGAGCGGTGAGAAGTGCAGAATTCAGTGGGAAGATAGGGCAGGGGTTGTAGTTACATCTTATCAGTGGCACAGGTGGATGGCGAACTTCTTAAATATTAAGTGCTTAAATACAGGGAGGGATTTTCCAGTGTTTGGCTGAGTGTTTAGGTAACAATTTGTTTTTGTGAGAGCTGAGTACCTGCAGGGTCCCCAGAAGAACGTCTCCTGCTCTCAGGAGGATGGAGGCTTTCTCCAGCTGGATGAAATTCCAGTGCTATGGGGAAAACACTGGGGAAATTGAACCAGCCATCAGTCTTTGGCTGCTTCTCAATGTCTAAAGGGTGACAAAGCAAAAATGCTACTGCTCATTTCAACTTTGATTTTACAGGCACAAATCCAACCCATTTGTGAATTTGTTCCTTTCATCGGCAGAGCAGGGATGGGAGATAGCGCTCCACAGGCGAGGTTCAGGGGGCTGATAACGTTACCAAGGGGGGTTGCTGCCAGCTCTGGCTAAAAGACTGGCTGCCTGACATCTTCCATTACAAGGCTGGTTTTATAGATACTTTATATATTTTTGTGAATGCTTCAGCCACTTCCTGAGGTGGCCGTGTAGTCGGCAGTGTCACCAAGGGGTGTGGGGGGGCTGCTCCTGTGGAAGAAAAAAGGCACGAGCCTTCCTACAGAACAAGCAGCAGCAGCTGTTTTCAAAGACCCACCTTGAGCCAGTGTTTCCCCCCTTCCCAAGTTCAGTTAAAATAACTTTTTATTGTAGGTTGGGTATTTTCAGAGTCCCAGGGGGAACTAAACCTTTCTTAAAATAGCACTATGACATATTTTATTACTCAGGATTTATATCTGCTTTCAACTCACTTTACAAATACAAGCTTTCCATTTTAATCCCAGTCTCAGACATTAGCATTGCTGCTGAGTAGCATGTGTGGGAAAGGGGATGTCAGACAGGAATATGCAGCTTCACAAACTAACCGTTTCCTAGTTTTGCTTTGGAATCCTGACACCAAAAGAAATAGGTTTTATCTTCTTTTTTTTTTTTTTTTTTTCCAAATATGAGCTGAAGTGATGAAGTTGAGACTGGTTGCAGCAAAGCAGAACGTGGTTAAACACAGATATAAAGTAGCCAGGGCACAATAACTGCTGTCTGGGAAGTGGCAGCTGCTCTTGGGTTTTGTTTGCTTTTGCAGCACTTAGGAATTGCCATGTGAATAATCTAGTCCTGAAAATGTCTCTGCCTAATTGCTATCAAATGCTTTTCATGAAGAGGCAGACAATTCTGACATGGGCAATTTATCAGTAACAAGCTGTGTATTATTTCTGTTGATTAGTGGTTGACTCTCCAAATACATTTTTAGAAGGGAAACTAAATACTTCAAACTGAAACCCAAGTTGTATATATTGTTATTTTTATATGTCCACTTGTAATCTCTTTTGAATCCTTTTAAACTCAAGACTCAAAAGATGTCCTGTGCTGTGGCTTTCAAAGGTCACTGAGTTTTTACATTAAGAAGAAACCCTCAGGTTATCCCTTTTTTGTGCAGCTTACCACTTTATGTACCTCTGTCATGTCATTTGTTCTGCTTCTCACAGCATTAGTTCAAGTCCTTGTCTTCTTTTCAGCCTCTTAATCATTAATTAATCACTTCAGACACTAAGACGACTGAGGGAATTGGAAAGAAATGCTCTGGATGATTAATTCTTTTCCAATAAAAGCAATGAGCTTGCCAGAGATCTGAGCTATGAGCCATGCTGGAACTATTTTTCCCAAATCAGACACAAACTCTCTAGGTGGGGATAGTGCACAGCAGTTGAGCCTGAAGCCGTGGTTTGATAGTTTGTGAAGCATTTTTCCGTAGGAGGCTCCCCAGAACAATGGCCATGTGAAAAGGCATTACAGTTGGACACCATCCGTGGGGCACGGGAGTGGAGAAGCAGAGAAGTTGTCATACTGGTTCATTCATATCTCGTCTCACAGCTCACAGCAGAGGTTTAGGCAAAGGAAGAGAATGGAAAAATCACGGGCGCCTTTTCTCAGGTCTGTCTTTGTGACTTTAGGCAGTCAAGAACTGTCGTGATTAGGGATTTCCTGAATTGAAGATTGCATTCAGGTTGTAATGATTAATAGCTGCTAATCAACCCTTCCCTTCTGAATTTATCTCGGCTTTTTTACCCCAGTGGTAGTTTTGTCCTCCTGAGCATCCTATGAAAATGATTTCAAGTCTGTGCCTGCAGAGAAGTACTTCCTTTGGTTTCCTTTATCATTGCACATGTAGCACAGGAACCGGGTTCCACCTTTTCATACAGAAACACCACCTCAATGTGATAATTTCTGTTTTCAACCTGCACTGCTGCCTGTGACACTATCATGCCCAAACTGAAGTCCAGAGGTGAGTTTCCAAAGTAAAGGCAATCAGGAGGCTGCTAAGCCATGAGGCAAACTGCAAAACCTTTCCTGGCCCATGGAGCTGAAAGATCTTCAGCAAGATTGCCAAGTAGGAGAGTGCCTTCAGTGAAGCACTTTAAAAGGGATGGAAAAAAAGTAAAAAATGGAATGAGACCCTGAGATGGGTTTGTGACCTTGACTCAGGCTCTAGGTGTTTGCTGCTCGCTTGTCTGCTCAGAGCAGGCCAAGGGGAAAATGGGTAAGGAATGGTGGTGGTGGTGTTTGGTGTTTTGGCTTTTGTTAAGTAAGGAGATTAGAAGTAAATGAACTGGCGTTATGAGCATTTGAACAAACTTTATACGCACCAGGCCTGGATTTCAGAGGATATGCTTCTGCTTCCCAAGAAGTCATGGATGTTGGCAGTTTTCCAATATTTACACTACATCCTGCAGTCTTCAGCTCCCTGATAGCTGAAGTACACTGATTGCCAGCGTAGATTCATCAGCCCTCTTATTAGCTGCCTGGCACGCTGCTGGGCAACCCTTTTTCTTGTACACAAACCAGTATGTTCATACCCTCCAGATACGGCCACGCTGCTGGTGTTTGCCTGATCATAGGAGCCCACGCTTCTCTTGCAGTGGCTCAAATCCTGTTACATCCCTTGCTGTCCAGAGACACTCAGAGCATGGAGTCTGCTGGTCTGGGTATGTGTCCAGGGCAGGGGGAGAGAGGTGCCTGATCGTACGTCACTGTTAAATCCCGTCAGAGGTGAAATCAGATCCGACAGTGTTCACAAGATGTCAACTTTCAGCACTTCCCACCAGCTCAGTGAAGGAAACGTGGTCAGGAAAGTTAGGAAAGGAAGTAATAGCCTTTAACAATAAGCGTTTGGTTCTCATCAGGATTGCCAAGTATTTATCTCTGATTATCCACTGATGATGCATTTTCGAGGTTAAGTAGAGCTCTGACATTAGTGGAGTTAAATAGAGCTCCATCAGCTTTTTCACGGGGTGCTTTGCAGTGCTTGGCAACCTGCAAATGCCAGACTGGAATAGCCATACCCGGGCACTGACACGGATCTGAGAGGGCCTGGTGATTCTGTTGGTGTTGGAGTGGTTGATCTGCTTGGTATTCTGGGGATTTCTACATCTTCACACTTCCCTCCAGACAATAACCTTTGTTTTAGTTTATCTGTTTGTTTTTCCCCACTTCAGGTGGACTGGGACTTCGCTAGTAACTGCATAGGCAGGATATTCAGGTTGTCAGACTTACTGATCAGAATTTGGGATGTGGTGGTAACAGGATTAGATGGTATAGACTCTGAAGGTTTGTGTTTTTTTCTCCTTTCACCCATTTGAAAGCGTTCTTTTCTGACTTCAGACTGTGGTTTTGGTCTTTCTCTTCCTCTTCTCTTTTGTCCCTCATCCACCTCCCGCTGAGAACCTGAAGAGCTGGATCCGCTCTCAGCTGATGTCCCAGCACGACTAGGAGAGGGAGAAACAACTGTTTGCCTGTATTAGGAGCTAGTCAGTCAGTAGGACACCATCCAAAAACAAAGTTTAAACATATGTTATTTACTGAATGTTTCCACACACAGTAAAAATACAGCTACAATTCAAAACAGCATCTTTAAAACACTGGAGGAAGTGAATCATCCCGGGATCTTTCAGGATGGACGGGGGCTGCTGCGCTGAGAGCTATCACAGTAGGACTTCCCTTCTCCCAGGCTGTCAGCTTTGAGAATGCTTGTGGTTCCTCAACGCCGAAGCCTGAATTCTGCTAAAAATAAAATAAAATAAAACCCCCTCTTAATCACCAGCAGCAGAGCTGCAAACGCTTTGCTGTGAGGAGGAAGGGAGTATTTTGGCCTGTTTATAGCATTGCCCTCTTGTGGCTGTGACAGTGGAGATGGCAGCAAAGATGTGGTAGCAGTGGGTTTTGGAGCAGAAAACAGCCTTCCTGAGAAGGTCTGTCCCCTCAAGCCAGAGTCATTAATGCAGTGGTCACACTTGCGTGCATTAGGAGAACTGATAGTGAAATGGAAAGGGGAACTCTAATAACTCTGTCTCTCCACATTGATTTCCTCGTAAGTGGGTGTCTGTGAAGAAAACCACTTTGTGTGAAATAGGGGAGTCCTGTCTGCTCCCAGGGCAGAGCTGCTTGCACTGGTGTGTGCTGGCCAGGGCTGGAGGAGGCTTTGGATCACAGCAGAAGATCTGTCTTTTGCCTGGCAGCAGGGAAATGCAGGTACCAAAAACCTTGTAACTCTCAGCCGTGCCTTATGTTCTGGTCATTGTCCCTGATCTAGGAGAACGCATATAAAGTGAGCTAATTCCTGTTAATTCTGAGTTGCTCCATGTCTCATGCAGAAGTTTCTGAGATGGAAAGAGAAATTCTGTGTGGAGCTGAGCTGGAAGGCAGGGGCTCAGGGAGGCAGTTCCTGTGCAGACCCCCCATGGTGGGTTTGCTGTGGGACTCGGACGTGCTGTGCTGCATCACAGTGGCACAAGACAAAGTTTTATCTACGTGCTTTTTAGTCACAAATCTTTTATACTCAACCCTACTATTTGCATGTACTTCTCTTGTCCTTATCAGAGGGGTAGCAATGGTTAGTGTAAGCCCTTCCACCCCACCACCTGTGTCTGATGCTCACTTCCCCTGCAAGGCCATGTTTCATGCTTTCCTTTCGGACTCCTTTTAGTCCATCTCTTCTGCTTTCCAGCCCTTCTTCTTGGGTAATAATGTATTACTTTATTCTTCTTTGGGTTATGGATAATGGATTGAACAGGCTTCTGTACCAGAGAGGAATGTATTGGCTGGTTCTCAGGGGAAAAACAGTTTGCATAAAGTTGCAGCTCATTTCCCCTGTAGAGTCAGGACCTGGTGACAGGAGGAAGAACATCTGTGTCATTTCCCTGGAGCTGACCACAGGCAGGGCTTCACCGCCTCCCTTGATGTGTTCTGCCTGTCACCACCAGATCCGTCTACGGGACATGATATGGGATGGCAGTCATGTTTTAATGCTCTGGATTATGTCTTCTGGGTTACATAAACACCCCTTTAAGACATGTTTTCAGTGCTGAGCAATGATTTGTGCTTGGGTATAATTCAGTTTTGCTCACAGCTCAATGAAAGTAGTCCGTGGTTTCCACCGAGCCAGGCTTACGTACGCCGTGTGTGTTTGAGTGCATGATTCAGCTCTCACGTATGCTCTTAAGGTAGGGCTTTTAAACAGCTGATTGTATCAGCAGATTTTCTCTGGGTGTGTTGCAGATGGGAGACTTATATATTCTCCAAAACTTTCTCCCGTGTAAGTAACAATCTTCCCAATTTCCATTAGGGCAACTGAGAAGAAACTCAGGGTTTTGTGTTGAAGTTTTTAGCCTTGGTGCATTGGGCTGAACCCTGTGTGTTTACTAAGTGGATCTTATTCAAAAGGTAGAGAGACCAGAATAGAGCTGACATGACTCATAGTGCAAACAAACAGCTGGAAAAAGTGAACAATACTCAAATCATCTGGGTGTTCTAATTTGCTTAAGTGGTTTAGTAGGAATTTTAACTTATGAATGCAAAAACCTACTTGCCAGTGGTACAGATAATGCTGTACTCCGTGTCCAGGACTGTTGATCCAAGTTCTTCTTGGAATCAGATGCAGATTTTAAAGGAAGGGGGAAGCTGCTGAAGGGACAATGCCAGTTGGAATTTTTTTGATTTGTGGCTGGCTGCATCTGTTAAAATGGAGCTGCTCGGAATAGCATTAATGATGCTCCTCATATAGAGAACTGAAATAGTTTATGTAGTCACTGTGGCTGAGGTAGGAGGAGGCTCTTTCATGCCAATTTTTTTCCTGTCCCAACCAAGCTCTGTTTACTGGCTTCTTCAAGGGATGGAAGGAAAGGGTTGTTTTTTAGTTTTATGTGTATATGAATTTAGGGCTGTCTGGAGACTAAAAACTGATCTAATCTATCATTTTAGATATTTTTCTATGCCTATCAACTTGGCAACAAAACTGAAGTCCCACCAGATTTATTTTCAGTGGCTTACTGAGGAGTTAGTCATAGTATATACTGTTTTGGCACGGAGGCTATGAGGAATATACAAGTATTTTCATTTTCAGTATGCTCTGTCATCAGCTGTTAATACTGTGCTGAACTGTCTTCCTTTCTCTGTTTTATGCAGCATCATGTTTTGAGGTGTTTATTGTCTGAACTGGAGTGATCGTGTAGTGTTGACTCTCACAATCTTTGTAGATTCATCAGAGTTTTTACGGGTCAGCAAAGGATTGGAGAGAAAAGCAGTGGCTGTATGGGTAGTCAGAAAGTACAGATTCTCTCCAAAGTGCAGAAATAGCTAACTAAACCTGAAGCCAGCAAATAACTTTATTTGTGGTACATTTGATCTCTTCAGTGTCATTATTTCAGAGAGTGACCTGGAGAGTCAGCTCTTGCCCTGGGAGTGTTACTGTCACAAGTACAACCTGGTGATTTCCTTGGGATCGATCACACTGGGAGGATTGTACAACTTTGTTGCTTACAAAACACAGTGAGTTACGATTTTGTTGTTGTTGCAGTGGAAATACAGTGGTGATTTACTTCTGGCATTTGATATAGGAGGTCTGGAATGCTGAGAGACAAGGGAGTCTTTCTTTTCCTGAGGAGATATATTATTATTTCTTTGGATCAGTCCGTATTCTCCAGGCAATTTTTGGCAAATAAACAGAGGGAAAGAGAGAATTCACTGGGTCAAATGCAACTGTTTGCCCCCAAGGTACAATAAGGATTGGTGCACAAAAAGCATTTTTGCAGCATGAATGTTGTGTGGGTACAGACTCTACTAAGATTTACTGTTCTCTGTTAGAAATTCAGTCTGTATTTGGGAGTTATTTTGATGCTGTGTAAGTGTTACCCATTAAAATAAAAAAAATGCAGCCTTTGCCATCTAGAAATGCAGAAATTGTTCCAGAAGTGAGCAGCAGGTGGTTTAGATACTCTGTGGTGTAATACTGTGTTGGCTGCAGACCTTCCTGTGTGGGTTTTGTTTATGCAGCAAGTTTAGACAAATTAACTGAACCTATAATGGACCAGACGCTGGAGCTGGAAGTGAGAACAACCACACGGTGATCTGGCCAACCTCCACTTATTTCAGTGTCATTTAATTCAGCCAAGCTTTCCTGAGCAGCTCTCTGCAGGTAAGTCCTGACTATATTTGTGGGTATATACATGTATGAATTGCCACAAGACAACTGTAGCTCCAAAAAAATGTTATGCTCATTTTTGTCTTGTAAGTGGCCAGATACTGAATAAAAGCTGCAAGGAGATTAAACTGCTCATCAGGGGGGTTTCAAATGTGAGGGACATGGCGTAGGAAAATAAACCTCCTCACCCCCAGAAACACTGTTTCTTTTAAACCAGGATGCTGTTGATGTAGTGATCAGACCTCTGGGTTCTCAGTTTCATGTAAATATTCACTTAAAATATCTCTTTCCTTTGCAAAACACAGACCTCTTTACAGCTGAGTCTATTGAAATGCACCACTGAAAGCACTTCTTTTCTCACCCACTATTTTTATCAGCAATTTTTCACCTCTTCTTTTCCAATTGCCCATCGTCTAGCAATTATCCAAGGAAAAAACCACACCCAGAAGCATTGAGTGGCTTTAAAATATATGTGCTCTTTATAGTCTTATCAAAGTACAAAGTGTCATGGGGAAAGCCCTGTAAGCTAATATTTGCTGTGTTGTCCAGAGGAGTTGGCTACTAAACATTTACACCCATTCCGTTGTATTTAATCTTGCTTTAATAATTATTTACTTTAAAACCTGACAAAATATTGTCATTACTGTCTTGTGCATTTTGTTTTCTGAAATACTCTGGCAATACCAGAAGTCAGAGGATGTTTGGGGTGAGTGTGTGCATTCCTCCAGCTTTGGTAAAGCTGCTCGGAATGTTTGAGGTTGAGTCAGGAGCAAACTGGAGCCTAACGGAATAATAAGGATTATTTTTTTATCCCCTTTCCCCCGCCCTGTCAGTTTTGGATGATATTGTCTTGTAGAAAGATACTTTAGATAGCATCATTAGACGCTTTAGATGGTGATAGGTGTGAAAATGTGACAGTATATCTGATGTGGAGGAACTAGGCATTAATTATTCCCTGTAATGGACTTTATGGCATGATGAGATAGAGTAGGAGATTCCGGGCTCTGTGTCCACAGGTTTTTCTCGGCTGGAACAGGCTGTTCCTTTCAGAGCAGTTGTGCTGGGCCACATGAGTGGTGCAGAACTGGGCACCTCCTTGGCAGAAACAAATTCAGAGGAGAGTAAAGACAAATGGTGAAAGTGCTGATGGCATCAATTTGTGAGGGCGTGGAATGAGTCTGTAAGAGATGAGTGGGAGGCACAGCCTTGGAGATTAATTTAAAGAACATAAATTGAAGTATTTAGGGAGGGAGGCAAAGAGAACTGTTTATTACAGGTTGCAGGGTGAAATAAGAAAGGTGCTTTGGATTGGATGCCAGGAGAGAAAACTCCCGAGTCCTGGGTTGGAGGTGGTGGAAGCTTCAGGTGCTGGGACTTCCAACAGCACCGTGGCAGAGAGGATGCACCGCAGGGCAAGAATGTCACGTTTGCCGAGCAGAGGGACTGCGTGGTCTCTCTGACTTCTCTGCCCTTTCCTCTGAAACAAGCAGCTTCCAGCCTCAGGAAAATCACTTAATGCTTTTTTTAAGAAGCAGTCTCTAAATTCTGCCATTGTCTGAGGGCCAGACAGATGTTTGCAGTGTCAGGTTCCCCCACACACCAAGTCTCCTGGTTTGTGTTTGGTAAATCGGGGGTACATCCCTGTCATTGTTTCTATAGGGCAGCCCCCACGACATGGCATTCTCAGCGAGGCCAGTCAGGATTGCATTAACTGCACATCTGGACACCATAATAACTTGTTGTCTTCCACTGTTTGCTCAAGTCATTGGACTTCTTTTCTTCAGCTCTTGTTTTTATCACCATGCAGCCAAGTGTCATTTAGAGGATCCATCTGCACTGAAATTCTGTATTCCAAGCCCTTTCCTTGTTTTCCTTAAATAACTTTCCTTTGCATAAGCTGTTGGCTCTGCCCAGCACCCTTTCTGTGAGTGAGCTGCACAGCTTTATTAACATCAGCTTGAAATTTGCCTTTTCCCAATGTCTCCAGCAGATCATCCTTTTTGGTAAGGTTCTGGCAATCCCGTCTGGCACATGCCTTTGGTAAAACATCCAGAATACAGATTTCTGTGGCTTGATTTAACAATGCAACACTTGCTGACAGCAGAAATAAGCCATACCGCATGTTGGAGTGTGTTACACTCATTCCCTTCTGACATGGTTCAGATTAATTTTTACCAAAGAATACTATAATACACAGTTTATTTATTGTAGCCCTCTTTCCCTCTTTTGCCTGTATTTACATTCTGCATCTAATTGGTGATGCAAGTTTGGAGTGAGAGCAAAACTTATAAAATGTCAAGTTAATTGGAAGACCAAATAAATTGTTTTTCAAAAATGTATTACATGCTTATGAGCAGATTAGAATATATCATAAAATGGGATGCTAACAAAGAAGATTATCCTAGGTCTTTTTGCCTTCGGTCTGTGAAGTTTGGTGAAATGTGGCACTATACAGGTTTTTATTAATGAAAAGTGCAAAGTATTTTTCCATTTGGAAGGGACCCATTTCTTTCTAACATTGTGCAACGCGCCCGCCCTGGTTTGGGCGCGCTGCAGCTGCAGAAGCTTTTCACAGCTGCCTTCCTCCGTGTCAGGGATCCAGCATTTTTTTTTCACTGGGTCTTAGACCTCTGACACTCTGAACTTCCTTCAGAGACATCAGAAATACCAGCCAGACTAAGACATTGTTTTTGTTATCTGTTTCAGTTTGAGAATTTCCAGTGAAATTCAAAGGCACATTAACCAAAGCAGTTTCCCAAGGTGACATTTCAAAACAAAATGCATCATCTTGGACAACAGAGAAACAGAGTGTTCTAATGAGAGAGACAGAAATCAAATATTTCATGGAGAGCAGAGGAAGCATAGACAAAGTGGGGTCTGATTTTTCCCTTGTGAAAGTTTTGTTGTGGGCTTTGGCGGGTGGAGGGTTTGGCCCCTCATTTAAGCAACTTTTGAGAGATTCTGAAAGTGGGAACCTCAGACTGTTGGTAATTCATCCCTGGGAGTGTTAAGGGCAGCAGAGTAACCAGCAGCACAGCCACATGCAGACATGGGTTACCTTCCTCCCAGCTCTCTTCTCTGACCCCCCAGGACGTTGGCAGCCCCCAGTGGAGCGCTCAGCCCAGGGCATCCCTTGGGCAGCCTTTGGCAGATGCTGGATCACACACTGTTTCTTGCACCGCAGGAGCCAGCCCACCCTCTGGTAAAGCACGGGGCTGTTCCTGGGGTGCCGCAGTGGGATACAGCTCTTTCTGCACAGTTTACTTACTGCAAACACTTGGAAAATACGATATATTGGGTCACTGAAGTGTGAGATTGTTGGAAGAACAAGCTCTTTATGGGTGGCACATCATTGGTATGCTCTGATCAGCCATACCGGGTTGTAATTTCATTGAAATGAGTAGTTTGATGGCTGATATATTCCTGTCGCAGGGTCTTGCTACACCCTCAGAAGTATTTGGTTCTGAAATGATTGAATTAGCTCTTGTTCTGTCACCTACGGGGCTGCTAGTGTCCTGTTGCTAACGTGAGCTGAAACACATTGGTCCATCTCAGCCCCCTCCAGAGTGCATGCAGCACTCTGAGAGCAGCTTGTGTGGAGATTGCGTTCGGTGCAGGACACACAAAGGACATGCTGAATTTTGCATCTTGCTCCTCTGACAAGTTCAGAGAGATGAGGGCAGTTCCCTCCATCCTCAGGTTATTCAGTTGTGTCCTTTCAGTGCTTCTCTGCTCTTCTCATCTCCAAAATCTCTCTCTGCAGCCCTTGCCATCTGGAACAGCCTTTCTGTTCCTCTGCGTCTCATCAACTTTCCATTTATTTGCAGGAAAACTGACAAAATGTTGCCTCTGTGGCTGATGTTCTCTTAATTTCTTCCTCTCTCATTGGCCTTATGACTAGATACTTGGCTTGTTTGAACGTAATCGCTGGCTGTAATGGATAGCACATTGTTTTGAGTTATTGCCTGCTGGGATCAAGTGTCTGTAGATGGTTGAAGGAGTCTCGGAGACTTCCAGCGAGGACTGTTTGCACAAACACGTTACGCCCCTATATTGCGGAGGGGGTGGGTGTGTTTGTGCCAGATAAAAGATTGGCTTCTGCGCTTCATCTTCACCAGCAGCGAGAGGAAGAGGGAGCTGGGACTCCCTGCAGCTTCTGCAGGAGAAGGGAGAAGCCTATTTGCTCTTACAAATGGGCAAACAGGACTTCAATTATATTTTTCTCACCATTTTTTGCACGATGGCTCTGAAGCTGAACTGTGTTAGCTCCATGTCTCTTGCAGGGCTTGGATATGTTGTTACAGCAGCTGTTGTGCTTTCAGCTGTGGTAAGTGATTAACGTAACAATTAAACATTGAAAAACTTTTGTTTTTCAATTATTTATAAGAGTCACGTTCTTTTAACTCTTTGTGAGGAGTTTGTCCAATTTTATAGTGGGAGTTTGGGGGAACCGAGTTCAGGCTGAGTGGAGTCATGCTGATAAAGTTCATTGTTTTCCATCTTTGTTTGGTACCTGATTTCGGCTCAGGAATCACCTTGGTAGCTACTCGCTATTTTGCTTTCTAGTTTGTAACATTCTTCATTTCTGCCTTGAAAGCTGAGTGTATTGTACTTTTGTCCATCAGCTACTGTGAACTATCTTCTTTGTCAAAATCCTGGATGTTTCTAAAATAACATTTTAATTTTTTCTCCTCTGTTATCTGATCCCACTCAAAGGCATGCTGTAATAGACGGACAAACTTCCTTTGCCAACATGCTATAAATGTTTTATTTCCTTTCAGTATTACCAAAGTGAATTATTTTATAATATAGTTATAGAAAAGTGTTCATTATGTTTGATAAAGGAATGGATTGCATATTGTTAATACATTGCATTAGTACGACAATAAACATATTAGACCAAAATTGCTATGTCTTTAGGACAGGATGTTGTGTGTATCAGGGTAATTCCTATCAGGGAGCAGCTACACAGAAGTACTGAAGTAATGTGGCAGAACAGAAGAGATGTAAGAAACCTGCTCGTTATCTAACTCTTTGATGATATTCACAACATTCTGGGTAAGATCATACAGGTTTTAGGAAAATTGTAAATGAGCTTATGTGGATGTACAGCATCTATAGTTAAAGGGGGTTTATTTGTACAGTCTTGAATATCATGTGCTATTTATAGAATGTCAGCATGGGTACGGATCTTTCATTTATGTACCACATTGAAAAGCTATAAATTAGTAAAGAAAATATGCAGAGTAGAATCAAGAGAGGTAGAGAAAAACCAGAAAAGAGAGTCAGGAATTAGCCAGGAAGTAAAGTTGATTGGAAATGAAAATTAACAGTGATCAATTGAGAGGGATTCTCCTCCCCCCTTTTTTTTCCTTCATAATTCAGTGCAAGAGAAAAAAAGGAAACTTTCCATTTGTTGCCTGGAACAATAGTTAAGAGATCAGAAGCAATGTAATTTAAATATGTGCTTCCTTGTGCTCTGCCTGTTGAACAACACTCTCTGTTCGCCCCTAGCCTGTCAGCATGGTGGAACACGCCGAGTTTGCCAAGGCTGGGAAGGAACCTGGCCTGCAGATTTGGAGGATTGAGAAATTTGATTTGGTACCCGTGCCAAAAAATCTGTATGGAGACTTCTTCACAGGAGATTCCTATCTGGTGTTGAACACCATCCGGCAGCGGAGTGGGAACCTCCAGTATGACTTGCATTTCTGGTTGGGTAAGTCCAGTGGGAGTGCCCCTGCTGAACTGGGAGCCCAAAGTGAACTCTGTTCCTCTCACTTCACCAGCCTTCTCCAAATGTTACCCAAGGAAATAAAAAGCAGAACTGGCAGGACAGTGAGAATGCTGCTTCAGGTGCATACGGTGCTGCTCACCTTAAATATTTGAAATGGATTTTGTAATAGTGAGTGCAGCCATCTCTGTACCTAGAAATAGCTTTTTCTGATCAAGATGACAGACTAAGGCCCTGTTCCCCAGATGCTCACAGGGAAGACAAGATCTTGAATGAAAGAAGTGGCTGAAATCCTTTCTATTTGAAAGGATGGAGGTTGGTTGTTATCTTCCTGACTCGGTGAGTGGGGCTTTTCACTTTGAAGCTGAGAACTCCTTCTGCAGTAAATGTCACCGAGTAACAGGGCAAGGCTTTCTCCACATCCTGCAAACCTGAGATTCTTTGACAATATTGTAGTTAAAGCTGTGTGAGATGCTTGTATGATGGCTTGTCCTATCTGCCAATAGGTTTCCCACACCAAAGAGCTCCCAAGAGGCAAACTGCTGTGGAACTGGTGCTCCAGTGGTATCCACAGCCTTCGTAAAGCCTGGTAATGTCTTCCTGCAGGTTCATCTGTCTGTGTTTGCTCCACAGCAAGTTTCCTCCCAGGACAGGGGGAAATGGCAAAAAAAAGCAGATGATACTTGTCAAAAAGACATTGGGAAGCAGTTGGGCTGCAGCAGTTACAATAGTATTGTAACCCTCCCAGAAAAATGTACAGTTTATACTGTTTGGAGTCATGATTAGAAAAGTTTGGAAATGGTTATTCTGCAGACCTTCCAGGAAGCTAAACTTCCCAATAATCTGCTTTCTCCCTGGTGTTTTTGCACAGTTAAATGTAGAGTCAGAAACCTCGCATTCCCTCCAAGTTGTTGTCTTTTCATTTCTTAGGAGATGAAAGCTCTCAGGATGAGCGTGGGGCAGCTGCCATATTCACTGTCCAGATGGATGACTACCTTCAAGGGAAGGCCATTCAGCATCGCGAGGTGCAAGGCCACGAGTCCTCAACTTTCCTGGGGTACTTCAAATCCGGCATCAAGTACAAGGTAGGTGATGACTGGGTCTTTATCCTGCCAGGCTGAATCAAGTTTGCAAGAAATGGCATCCTGCCCACTGCCCAATCCTCAGAAGAACAAGAATTGCCATTTTTCCAGTTGCAACCATTCTCAACCAGATGTTTTCAATGAGTTGGAGCTGACAGGGTGGAGAACAGCAGATCCCAGCGGGAAAGCTTTGGCTGAATTCATAATACACAAGCAAAGCCCCAGGAAACTTTAGGAATCGAGGTTTTGTTTTTCTTCGAGAAGCAGAGGAAAGAACAGTCCCAACACGTCTGGAATGAATTTGAGAAACAGCAAACTGAGTTGATGGAAACGCCTACCCAGTAGATTTAATTTCTCCCCGCTTACATAACAGAGTTTGACCTTCCCAGTCTCTTTTCTGTGTTCAGCCCCCACCTCCTTAGTACACGTCAGGTTTTGGGAAAGTAGAGGAATGGCAGTGGGAGTTACTCTTCCGTGCCATTGCAGCAAAGTGGAATAGAAGTGAAAACATACAGTCAAGAACAGCTCTGTTTGTTGGGAATCCAATGGCACAAGGAAAGCAATATCAAGTCAAATGCTTGTGAACTGCTTACATTTCCTCATGTCTAAGACTTCCCTAGTCTTTCTGCTTTGCTTATTTCCCTCTCATTTGTTGTTATTTTCATGCATTTGAATTTGGTTATGCTTTTTTTGAGGGTAACTGACGTGAGTCCTGTTGCCTGCATTGATAAGTAATTCCAAGTATCTCTTTATCAGCAGAGAAGGTGAATCCTGAGGCTGGGATAATTTCTGGCATATAATGCACGTGGAAATACCCTCTTCACCCCCCCAGTCCTATTAGATCCTATTAATACCTAAGCTTATTGTGATCTTCTTCCACTTTGGAGATCTGCAACTGTATTGCATCGGTGTCCCTTAGATGCTATGGGAATGGATAGCTGGGATGTATCAATAGATAAGTGCTGTAGGAAAGCCCAGCCTGGGAAAACTGGCTCTCTCTGCAAGCTGCTGCTGACCCTCTTTCTTGGGAGAGACAAAAACTGCTCACCGGTAGCAAATCTGTAGGATTTTCATTTTTTCTGAAGCAACAGCACAAGCGTGAATCGTTGTTTCTTCCTTTTCCCCAGGCTGGTGGCGTGGCGTCTGGCTTCAGGCACGTGGTTCCCAATGAAGTAACTGTGCAGAGGCTTCTGCAGGTGAAAGGCAGGCGAGCAGTCCGGGCCACGGAGGTCCCTGTCACCTGGGAGAGCTTCAACACAGGCGACTGTTTCATCCTTGACCTGGGCAGTGTAAGTACCACATAGAAGACAGGACTTTGAGGGGCAGGAGATGTCTGATTAGCTCATGTAAGGATTTTTTTCCCCACTCTGTTGAAGCTATCTCAAGTGTTGAGCATTCTGGAACACTGTCCAGCCAGTCTAACATCTTTCAGTCCCAGCCATGCTGCAAGCTTGTCCGGAGAGGGTGGTGGTGTGCTCTGGTAGTTGCATGGTCTTTCTCTTTCCCCCAGAACATCTTTCAGTGGTGTGGCTCTGACAGCAACCGCCAAGAACGGCTGAAGGCCACTGTGCTGGCCAAGGGGATCCGCGACAACGAGCGGAATGGTCGCGCCAAGGTCTATGTTTCGGAGGAAGGATCAGAGCGGGAGGAAATGCTTCAGGTTGTTCGCTTTGTCCGTTTATTTCTGCTGGAGTGGGCAGGGCGGTACGTGGGAGAGTGGGTGGGATGGGTAGACAGGCTTGGTGGTGGGAGGTGTTAGCGGTACAAACACTCAATTCAACGCAGACTCAGTCCTCTGCGTCACTGGGACATCAGGGTATATTTTCACTGTTATTGATCTAAAACTTTCTTCTACTTGTTCTTGTGGCTGGAGCACCTGAGGAACAGAGATCTTCTTGGAATGGCTCGTAATGTTCCTTCTCTCTTCCAGGTCCTGGGACCAAAGCCTACTTTACCACCAGGAACTTCTGATGATGTCAAAGCCGACACTGCCAACCGGAGGCTGGCCAAGCTCTACAAGGTAACGAGAAACCCTGACAGACACCGGGTGGAGAACGGAGTAATTTTTGCACAATTAGATGGAGCAGGAATAGCAGAGAGGAGCTGAGCTGATCAGAGGACTACTTCTGCCTCACTCTGCTATTAGCTTTTTAGGAAGTTTCATGTATGAACTGTGGTTGTTTGTCCAGCACGTCACCTGCTTTCTGCTGTTTTTATCGCCACGGGCTGTAGTGAGACAGCTGGGACTTTCCAGGAATTTTTGAGGGTGTAATGAATGGGGAAAAAAGGGAGTTTTTCTTTGTGATATCAGGCATAGTGTTAGGAAGCTGACAGGAAAGAACTAGAAATAGCGAGCCTAAGAACCAGGATCTACCTCTTTCTACATGCAGTGAGCGTGATGGAGCAGTGATTCGGAAGGCAACACAATAAGTCCAGGAACTCAGCCTATTGAACCCACTTGATACAGGGTTCACAGCCATTCACAGCTACCAAGACTGACCCCTCCAGTTCTGGAGAGCAGCTGGTTTGCTTTAGAAGATATTTCTTGGTTGCTTGTACACCAAAGATATTTACCGTTTTGGATCAATCTTTCTTTGGTCCCAGCAGTATCTGCTTTGCTAGAAGTTCTTGAAATCTTCAGAGTAAACGTTATGTTTTTGTCATATTGTAGCTGTGTCAAAGGTATCCTGTTCGAAAAACAATAGTCCCTGAAGCAGCCAGTGCATTCAAATTTATTTCCCTTCCACTCCCTGAGTTTTGGACTGTCGCCACGAAGCCGGAGGGGGACAGAGGGTGCCTTATCTAATCTCTGTGCTGTGTTATCACAGGTCTCCAATGGGGCTGGGAACATGGCAGTCTCTCTGGTGGCAGACGAGAACCCCTTCTCCCAGGCAGCCCTGGGCACAGACGACTGCTTCATCCTGGACCATGGAACGGATGGAAAGATCTTTGTTTGGAAAGGTACCATTGGGATGCAGGAGAAGCTGGTTCCACGTGCACAGGGGCTTCAGCCAGTTATCAGTCTGTTTCTTTCAAGCTGGGCAGGGGAACATATGCTTGGTGGTGTTGGTGCTTTTCAGGGCAGGTTGGGACAGCTATAACAATCTCAGGAAAGCACTCTCCTCTGAAATATCAGGTGCTGATGTACAGGGTCTTAGTGTAGAGAATTAAAGGGGGAGGATCCTGGAAAAGAGGAAGAAAAAGTTAATTTAATATCATAAGTAGTGAGGCAGTTGTGCCCTCTCAGCCATCATAAAAGGTATAAAAGAGATTGAAAAATTGTCATGTGCTATTTGACATCATCTGGCTGGAAGGCTGGGCCCTTCTTCTGGTGCAAAAGCTAGAAGTACCTGGGATAGATTCTTCTCTTTTATAAAAGTTGACCTCTTTTCTCTCTATTTTCATTAAAGGCAGGAGTGCCAACTCTGAAGAGAAGAAGGCAGCACTGAAAACAGCTTCTGAGTTCATTGATAAGATGGGTTATCCAAAACATACCCAGGTGAGGACGTGGAACCCAGCTGTGGCCAACCCCCCGACAGCACTGGGGTTACAGGCCATGGACTCCAGACCACGCTTGTGTGAATTGTCACTACCAGGCTTTCAAATAGCTCCTGCTTTGGGTGATCTGCTCTTCTGCAGGGAGATATTGCAGTGCTGCTCCTGGGATTACACTGTCCTTAAAATAACATTTACCCCGACACAACTAGTATTTAACATTTCTTCCTCTCAGCTACTTTTTTACTTTTTCCAGGACCTTCTCCAAAGAGTAAAAAAGAAGGCAGAGATAAACCTGCCCTTCCTGTTCTTAGGGAGATGTTTCTAAAGGCTTCACATCCCTTCAGCCTTCCTTAGAACTCACCCAAGGCTGACTCTGCATCCTACAGCAGATTGAGTCCCATAGTGTTGCTTGTGATAGTAGGGACCTTCCAGCTGTAGTTACACAGAGGCTTAGAGACTGAACAATGCTGGCTTGAAGACAACAAATCCCTTCAAACTAGTGGTCACAAGCAGCAGAGAACAGATGGTTTGATGTGTCTTTTCTCTTGGGAGAGATCTGTCCGGTATGGGAGCAGCTGGAGGTACTATTGATTGCTGTGTCTGATTATGGGTCAGCGAGACCTGCCGATGTGTTTAATAACTCTCTTGTCACCAAGCATTTCAGTGCTGTCATCACAGAAGACCTGTCCCAGCAGTTCTCTGTCAGCTGGAAACCAGGGCTCACCTGAAGTAGGGAGCAGGCGGAGCTGGAGCTGTGTGGGACGGGGGACAAAGCTCCTTCTGATGAGCTGGCACATTTCTTTCAGATCCAAGTCCTCCCGGAGAGCGGTGAAACACCTTTGTTTAAGCAATTCTTCAAGAACTGGCGGGACAGGGACCAGACAGAAGGGCTGGGACACGCTTACGTTTCTGGTCACATTGCCAAGATCGAGAAGGTCCCTTTCGATGCCGCCACCCTGCACACCTCCAAGGCCATGGCTGCCCAGCACGGAATGGAGGATGACGGCTCTGGCAGGAAACAGGTGAGCAGGGTCCCAATCCCTTTGGGGAGGTTTCCAGAATTTTCTTTGCTACTTGATGCCATTCCTGCAAGAGCAGCGAGACAAATGGAGGCCTGAGAGCCACCAATGCTGCAGTTTTGTAAATGCTGAGGTAATTTTTAACACCAGAAATACCAGCACGGTCTTGAGAACCTGCTGTAGGTATAGACAAGCTCTTAATTTGACCCAAAAATGTCCCTGGGGGCAATGCTTCACCCAACAGTGTGGACCCAGACTTGTGCCTCATTCCTGCTCCTCCATGATTCTCACTCTTGCCATCACACGTGTGATGGGTGGTTGTCTCACAGCACCCATCTCACGCACCTGGATGCGTGTGTTTGTGTGTAGAAGCAGTGGTGGAGGAGGGCTTGGAAGAGCTGAGTGCTGTCCCAAAGCTCACAGAGCTCCTGGCCAACATTAGACTTTTTCAAAAGTCCCTGGTAAAGCCTAAAAGCTCTATTCCTGAGCGTCTGACGGACAGAAATTGAAACGATTGTACGATTTCGGGTACAAAACAGGCATCAGTGCTGGTGGTGCTTGTGGGCTGACTCACGATTTCTCCAGTGATTCTGAGGGTCCTGAGGCTCCGAGGAAGGTTTGGGAGCTCCGAGGAGGAGCTGATGTCCCCTGCAGCCGGGGCCGCTGCGGACCGTCCCCAGCAGGTGGGGCTGCGGGACCGCAGGAACTGGGGGAGAAAATGGAACTGCTCTGCCAGGGAAGGGCTTATTCTGCTGCCGCCTCGAACTCGGGCTATTTCTGCTCCCCTCCTTTTCTAGATTTGGAGAATAGAAGGCTCAGAGAAAGTGCCGGTGAATCCTTCGACGTACGGCCAGTTCTACGGTGGGGACAGCTACATCATCCTGTACGATTACCAGCACGCGGGAAAACAGGGACAGATTATTTACACTTGGTAAGATGTGATGTCACTGATCAGGAACCGTGGGGGCCCTGTGGGGCTGAGAGTCCACCCTTCCAAAAATGGATCACTGCTGGTTCCCACTCACAGAGAATCCTTGGGGAATAAAATGTCACCCTGGATAACCTTCCCTTGCAAACAAAAGACTGCCAGAGGTCTGGAATGTTTTGTTTGAAGTAGGACAATGGGGGGAATTACTGTGCTAGTATTTTTTTTTCCCCAGTATAAGTTACTCCCTTCTTTGGATCAAGCTCTAGTTCTTTTTGCAGAGTTCTTACATCTTTTGAGACCACCATAACTAACTTTTGATACTCTGCCACCTCGGCTGTGGCTTGGGACTGTTAAAGTTCCCAGCTCGTGCCCGGACGGAGGAGTTTTTCAGCGGGCACCAGGCTCAGGGCGAGCAGAGAGGGCAGGGGCAGGTCTCTAACCAAAACCAGAGCGGGTGCTGTCTGTGCAGGGGCTGTGTGTGTAGTTACTGGTAATAGTAACCAACAGGCACGTTTTGAAATTGGCTGCTGGAAAGATAATGGGGAATAGGCAGGAAGATACTCAAGAATCTGTGCTTATTACCTAGAAAACATTCCCATCTCTCTCTGTAATCACCGAGTTACAATAAAGGATAATTAATTTCTCTTTCATGTTGAGTGAAGCGCTGCAGAGGTTTGGCAGCAAAGGGTTTCCTTATCTCTTCTTGATCTCTGTCGGGTGTGTGTGTGTGTTTGTGTGTGTGTCTGGGGGGAAGGGCTGCAAATAAAACTCAGGTTTTGTCTCGTTTTTCAGGCAGGGGGCTGATTCCACTCAGGATGAAATTGCAACCTCTGCGTTCCTCACAGTGCAGCTGGATGAGGAGCTGGGGGGCAGCCCTGTGCAGGTAAAAACCACACACAACCAAACAAAAAACCTCAAAACCCCAACACAGTGGGAATAAATAAGATAGATGTGTAGTTTTGTGATACCGATTGGCAATGAGAAACCTCCTTGTGCAGCGACAGCCTCCAGCTCTGTGGGTGTTGGGGAGGCCACGTGCCTGACCTGCGCTTGAGCATTGTACTGCTCAAGAAAGTTTTACGAATGGTCTGTAGGAGACAGGAGGGCTTTTGTTACCTCTGTGCCAGTGGATCACTCCTCGGTTAAAATGGAACGGGAATTGTGAGAGCTCTGTTTAAACGCTGGTCAGTTTTTGCGTGGGAGGTAATAGCTGAGCTCCCGTGACCAGCTTGGTATTTTTTGAAGATTCCAGCTGGAACGATGGTTGTAAAGGCCATTTCTAGCACATCTTTGCTACTTTTTTAGCAGTAGCTTAAAGCTGACAGCAAGTTTCTTTTTCTCTAGAAACGAGTCGTGCAAGGAAAAGAGCCGCCCCATCTGATGAGTATGTTTGGTGGAAAGCCCTTGATTATTTACAAGGGTGGAACCTCCAGGGAAGGAGGTCAGACAGCACCCGCAGACACACGGCTCTTCCAGGTCCGGTCCAGCACCTCGGGAGCTACCAGAGCGGTGGAGGTAAGAGGGAGTCAGCTTTGTGCGTGCGCACGGGCTGCGAGGGGAACAGAACAAAGGCCAAACTGAGCTTTCTTCTGTAAACTGAAACACACCTGGAAAACTCTACAAACTATCAAAAGATTCCAATTTTTTCATGGATAAGGAGTGATAATCCTTATTTTCTAATTAGTTCATAAATGAATGCATTTAAGCCGTTCTCTCCTCACTAGATGCTGTACCCCGCATACTATGACACTTTTCAAACTGTTGAAAACTGTTCGGATCTGGGCATTGTAGCCTGTTCTAAGGCTGTGTGACAACAGCGCTGAAGACAGAACGTGCTAAATATCCCCTCTGCAAATAGAACTTGTGCTGGGACACGGGTTCTGAGCCCTGCCCCTTTGAAAGAAAACACACACATAAAAACCCCCAGTGCAACAATAAAAAGAGAGAGTAAATCCTGGTCAGTAGCTATGGGTGAGACAAGAGAATTGTTCTTTGTCTGCTGCAGGGTCCTAAGTTTCTAGCTTCAAGATGGCATGTCCTTGTTGACACAGAGGAGATTACGTTAATGATTGCTCAGCCTCAGCAGCGGGGACGCTGCTCCACCACCGCCTCCCCAGCCACTTCTTACGTCTCCCGTCATAACCATAAAGCCTGGCAAAAGGACAGATTGGGGTGTTCTTGCCATAGGTCAAATATACACACAGAGACACACATTTATTTACTCTTCTCATATGAGTCTAAATCATCACTCAGATACAGGCAAATACACAGCGTCTTACAGCCTTGCGTGCTTGCGGGGAACACTTGGTGGCAGTTTGTCCAACGATAGGTACTGAGTTTTATTTTGAAATAATGGGCTTTATGTAGAGAACGATTACACCTGACACGGGCGGTGTTCCTTCTTTTCAGCTGGATCCTGCCGCCAGCCAGCTGAACTCCAATGATGCCTTTGTCCTGAAAACTCCCTCCGCTGCTTACCTTTGGGTTGGCCAAGGAGCCAGTGACGCTGAGAAATCAGGAGCACAAGAGCTGCTGAAGATACTGGGAGCTCGCCCAGTCCAGGTTTCTGAGGGCAGAGAGCCAGGTGAGGGAGACACGGGGGAGTCGGACCATTTCTGTGTAGCTGCGTGTTCCCAGTAATTATTTCATGGATATTTTCTTTCGCCTCCCAGAACAATGAAATATGGACACAGGCCACAGTAGCTTTATTCTGCTTAACAGCACACTTGTGTTTGTTGGCCTTTGGGACTTTCTGACATAGAAGAGTGCTTCAAGTCCTACCCAAACCATGGTTTCCACAAACAGTTGAAGCACCAGCATTTCTTTCTCTTTTTCAGATAATTTCTGGGCAGCTTTGGGTGGCAAAGCTCCTTACCGTACCTCTCCCCGGCTGAAGGACAAGAAGATGGATGCTCATCCCCCTCGTCTTTTCGCGTGCTCCAACAAGAGCGGACGCTTTACTGTGAGTATCTAAGACGACAGTCAGTTAATTCAACATCCATCTGACAAAGCCGGGAGAAACTGGGTCCCATTCTGCCCCCAGCCAACCGCCAGGCTGCTACAACTCCTCTCCAGAAGGAGAGTGTGGGCACCGTTCTTCCGCAGAGACCACAGACCACAACCGTTGCGCTGTTGTGTCAGCCCAGCGATCTTCTGAAGCATCAACCTGGCCCTCCCCTGGTTAACAACCAGAGTTCAGGCTCCTCAGATTTTAACTCATGAATCTTTCAAGTAGAAAGAGGCAGCGTTACATGTCTTGGGCATGAATGAGAGTTTCTCTGGGGAGAGAGAGACTGATTTTGTGTTCTGTGGTATAAGAACACTCGTGTGACACAGCCGGAGTCTGGCTTAACGCATCTCACTGACAAGAGGTGAAACCAGAACCTGCACGAACTGGATTTCTCCTGGAAAGCTGGAATGGCGTTGGAAGCACAAGCTCATCTTAACCTTCTGTTTTCCAGATTGAAGAAGTTCCTGGAGATCTCACTCAGGATGACCTTGCCACAGATGACGTGATGCTCCTTGACACGTGGGATCAGGTACGTCCCATCGGCCCCGTGACGAGAGGAGCAAAGAACAGGCACAAACTGACTGTAGATTGAGACCCAAATCACAACAGCTGCAGGAGCTGTGGTATTAGAGAGCCCTTTCCTTCAGGTGAAAGTCACTGTGCATAAATCAGCCAAAAGGCAACTTAAAGATGCATTTTTTATGCTTTATGTAAAAATGTTCAAAAATCTGCGTTTTTCCTGGTGTCAAGCTACTGTATAATTGGTTCATGCAGATAAAACACAGTCAAAAAGCTTCTTGTTATTTACCAGTAGCTTTAGTCCCGTAGGTCAACAAGCCCAGGTACGGTCTTGGTGTGTGTCACACACTGTTCACTGAGACTCTCTAAATTATCCTTTCTCTCATAAAGAGATTGATTGTTGCTGAAATAATTCATATGGGCTTTTTCATCTTTAGGTCTTTGTATGGATTGGGAAAGATGCCCAAGAAGAAGAAAAGACCGAGGCTTTGAAATCTGGTAACAACACATTTTCCTCTCTGAACTAACCGTTTCTTATTTCCCACTATCTGATCGTGAGGCAGGCAATTTAATACACTGAGAAACATACCTTAAGCACAACGTAAAATTCAGTGTTGTGACCAAAGAGATCACATCTCTCAAGAAAGTAGGATCCTGAGGTCAGCGTGCAGGGGGGAGCATCTATCCAGCCACACTGCGCTCAGCCCCCGGCAGGGAAAAGTCCCCTCGGGTGGAGGCTCCCACTGGGTTACAGCATTTTATAATCCTAACGTCAGTTTCCTACAAACACCTTCTGACAGGTGCAGATAAATCCAGGGAGTGAGAAGTTTTACACAGTCACAGAGTGATATGGGGTTGGAAGGGACCTCTGGAGATCATCCAGTCCAACCCCCTGCCAAAGCAGGTTGCACAGGAACGTGTCCAGGTGGGTTTGGAATGTCTCCAGAGATGAAGACTCCACCACCTCTCTGGGCAGCCTCTTCCAGGGCTCTGCCACCCTCACAGGAAAGAAGTTCCTCCTCAAGTTTAGATGGAACTTCTTATGTTCAAGGCTGTGCCTGTTACCTTGTGTCGTGTTACTGGGCACCACTGAGAAAAGACTGGTTCCGTCCTCCTGATGTCCACCCTTTAAGTATTTATAGGCGTTGATCAGACCCCCCCTCAGTCTTCTCTTCTCCAGACTAAAAAGACCCAAATCCCTCAGCCTTTCCTCATGAGAGAGATGCTCCAGGCCCCTCATCATCTTTGTAGCCCTTTTGTGGAGTTTTTTTTTTGTTTAAATGAACAATCTGCAATCATCTCTCTAACACCCAATTAGCTACAACGGGGCTGTTTCAGCTCTTTGCTCCCTGACACCTGGACTCTCTGAGAATCCCTTCTACTTGTGTGTTTCCAGCTAAACAGTACATCGAAACCGACCCCTCCAGCCGAGACAAGAGAACTCCAGTCACAGTCGTGAAACAAGGCTTTGAGCCACCCACCTTCTCTGGCTGGTTCCTGGGCTGGGACGATGACTACTGGGCTGTGGATCCCCTACAGCGAGCGATGGCAGACGTGGATGTCTAAGGAATGAGGTTTTTCTTTTTTTTAAATGGAGCAAGTTTAGTGCCTTCAATGCCTTCATGAGCTACTTCCTCCCGCAGGATGCATGTTACTAAGGCAATGATGTTAATAGCCAATTAGCTGTGCAATAATTACTGAAAACAATCGATCATGACCAGTCATTGACCCTACTCCTTGCTTTGATTATATTTAATACAATAAAGCTTGTATGGAATAGGTGAAAAATAGAAATGGTGGGGTTTGTTACGAAGAAAACATTAAGCGGAACCTGTAGATCCCACCTTTGAACTTGTTGGAAACAAATACACCTTAGAAAATGAAACCTTCTTTGTGCCATCTTTTGCACATGCACTTTTTACTAAATGGTTACAGAAATGATTTTGGGGGTTCTGGAATTGTTTTGCTTTCCCTTCACCAGAATTATTAGCACTCAAGAACCTGATAAATAAACCATATTCTGCTCTTTCGGAAAGTCACTCATTACTCATTAGTAAATAGCACGGGTTTTTTATTCAGGATGAGCACAAGAAGTCTGCTCCTGGTGTCAACAAGAATTCCCAGGGGTGGCTGCCTCCGGAGCACCGTGGGAGTTACAGAGTCACTCGTCTCCCCAAGGAGTCCCCTCCAGCTCTGTAGTTACCGTTTCCCACTTCCAGTGCATGAGCACAGTAACGCTAATTATTACAGCTTTGTTAACCATATTTCTTCACCCCCTCCCAGCAAAAAGTTGAGCTCAGGTCCCATTAACTGAAGCCGCTGACTGTGCACTGCCTTCATGGTGCAGAGGGGAAAAAACAGTCACAGCAAAGGGGCAGAAGAGGAACAGCCCAATGGGGCATCAAACAGCACCAAAGGCACAGTGAGTGAAGGTCCAGTTAAATAGACCCATCAGGACAGAAGTGAGCGGAGAACAGTGATAAAAACCACGTTAGGAACTTTATGCTGGCCCGTGGGAGAAGGGCACTCCTATCATTGATCTTGGCTTTTCATTTCCACCTCCAGTAATTTAAAGACCAGATGCCAACTCAGTGATGGTGGTAGCTGAAAGATCCTCCCCACCATGTAGACTCTTAATTCTTCTCATTTTAATCTGTTATTACATCTACTAAATAAGTACAAAATATGAATACAGTTTCACAGACTCGCAGCTCAAGACTAGAGGAGCTGGTGATTATGTGCTTTTGGTATGAAGTGTAAGCCCTCAGTGTCACGACAAATACAAATCTGCTCAGAAGCAGCATCGACAGGTAAATCACTAATTGGGTAGAACAGATAAAAGCAGCGCAGCACCTTCTGCTATAATCACCCCTCTGCCAGTTACAGAGATCTCAAGGCCTAGAGAAGCAGGTTTTTAGACCTGGATAAAATGCAGGAGATAGACAGATAGTACTTTGGCTTTTTAAAATCCTTTTAAAGAGACAGATAAAGGCATCCAATAACTTTTCAGTACTTTAAAGAATCATAAATCTATAAGGGACACCCCCATCCCAAGAGAACAGCCCCTGGGTGACTGCAGGCATCTTGTATCCATGACTATGACATGTTTATACCATTTGTGTGTGGCAGAACAGAGATGGAGAGTTCCACCAACAACTGTTTCTCATGAATGGGGGCTTTAGGGAGCCTGAGATGGATTTTCAGAAGCGCCCAGAAGAGTATTCTTGCTCCTGTATCAACTTCCATCACTTTCCTTGTGTAAGAACCAGGCCCCACGACAACAATCTGATGACTTCCATCACATACAGCTACATCCCAAGAGAATACAGTCAGGGCTGTTCCGCTTTCCCTGCGGGGCTACAGACCCATTTATTAAAAGGAACACTTCTCTTTCCCAACACTGGATCTTCTCATCTTCACCACTGATGGTTTTAGATACTATTTAAAAGGGGAGCTTATAGATTAAAGGTGCCCCATCCAGGGCAGTATGGATATCTGTACCTGCTTATTTGACATCACAATCTGCTTGTACTTATTTTGAGAGGTTTTCAAATTTGAAAGTATTTTGATTGTCCATATTCACAAACATTATACATAAGTTGTATAACAAACATAACAGAAGAGGTTCCTCAGCAAATCCACTTTTTTAACACCTCCATAAGCTATAATACACAGGGAATTCAGCCTTGCAAAGATTTGCTGTAGCTAAAAAACCCACCCCAAGCTCACTCCCCCTACTCCCCCTAGTGTTTTGCACCTATGATGCCCTGCAGCATATCGATGGGCAACGGGAAGACGATGGTGGAGTTCTTCTCCGCAGCAATAGTGGTCAAGGTCTGCAAATAACGAAGCTGAAGAGCAGCAGGGGACTCTGTAATGACCATGGATGCCTCTTTGAGGGCCCTGGAAGCATTCATTTCACCCTCAGCTGCAATCACCTGGGGAAGCAAAATGAACGAACTTGAATTAATTCTGGCATAGTAATAAACTAGAAATCTCTAGGCTGACTTCAACCTTAAGCCGTAAACCAAAGACACTGCTCATCACTTTGGAGTGACCTCCCTGTACCATGTTCTTTGGCTGGTTTTGCCTTTTCTCTCAGACAGAAGCAACTCCTGTTTGCTTCCAAGGCCCCATGTGCCCGTTTTCCTCCCATTCTGTGTCACAAAAGCTGGCACCACGTCTTGAAGGTGCAATTGGTGCACATTTTCATAAGCTTTTGTGCTTCTTTCAGTGTGGCCTCTCAAGAACAGAAGGCACTCCCCATAGAGATCCGAAAATACTTTTTACTTAAAGCTGTATTTTTTTGTCTCTACAAAGGCTTGACAGGTAAATGGCACGTTTCTTACTGGAGAAATACCTTTTTATTCCCTTTCTTTGTGGTCACGCATTTCTTTACAAGCAGGGCCCTTCTACATTGAGAAGGCATTTTGTGGCATTACATGAACTCCAGTAAACCACCCTTTGCCAAGACAAACTTTTAGTATTTAGAATGTGGAATATGAAGAAACAAACAGAAAACAAAGGACTTGCCGACAACCAAGGTTAGTTAGGAAAAAGCTGGAACTAAGTTTGGCTTCTAACTCCCTGCAGGCTCCAGCTAATAACCTCTAAATTGTTCTGTTTATGATTTGCTCTTGGAATGTGGGAAAAAATTGAGATTCTGCTTTTCTGAAGGAAATCTCACCTGCACAAACCACAATGAAACAGAGCAAGCACTTGGACGTAAAAATCCTGCCTTGGACTCCTATTTGCTACAACACAATCTGACTGAGAATCTTCATCCTCTCCATCACCACGTTAAATTATTCATGAAGAAAAACCCAAATGTTATTACCTTAGCTCTCGCCTCCCGGGCAGCTTCGGCTTCTGCAGCCATTGCTCTCTGCAGCTGCACAGGTAACTTCACATCCTTGATCTCCACACGTTCCACCTTAATGCCCCAATCATCTGTTGCCTCATCAAGTGTGGCCTATATAGAGCAGGACAATTAGTTAAGCACCTGCCTGGCTGCAAACAAATCTCCAAATTTGAAGAATGATCAATAAATTACAATGCAGAGACTCTAAGGGTTTTTATATTTATACTATGATTTGATAAGGATAAAAACATAACTGTTGTAAACAAAAAAACCCCAGAGCTTAATATATTGAAGGGATTCTGTGCCATAATTTCCTTCAACAGCAGAGCATTGACATAACGACCTGGGGAAACCCTCCTCTCCCGTAGCCCCAGTTCCCACTTGCTGACCCCACTAGTCCATTATTGCTTTAGTTATTAGTTTTTATTATCCAGAATGTAATCCAAACAGCTCTGATAGGGGCTTGCCTAAAGCTCCAAATCACAGCTTGGCTTATCTCTTGGAAGGCAAAATAAATCCTGACCTGGAAGTTTTCCATGGGACCATGGGATTGCTGTGCAACTGCTTGTTTGATAGACTGCTCAAGTGAAGCTGCTCATACCTGCATGCTGTGCGCGATTTCCTCACGATCAGAGAGGATCTGAGAAAGGTTTTTGGTCCCCAGAACATTCCTCAGAGTAGTCTGTGCTAAAAGACGGGTGGCTGAGTCAGCATTGGTGATATTTGCTACAGCAAGGGTGGCATTCTGAACTCTGTAATACACCACTCCGTCCACATTAACCGTCACAGAGTCCTTGGTCAAGATCTAAAAACCAATGGGGAAAGCATGTAATAATTAAGCATATATTTATTGAATATAATGATAATTACATATTTGTTTTACTAGACAAACTCCTAGGTTCTCCGGGGCAAAGCACCTGTCTTGAAAAGAAAAGGTGTTACACACCTACGCTGCACACAAAATGTCTGTGTGCAGATAAACAAACTGTCCAGAGTAGCTCTGTGAAGCCAAGACTAAATATGGGATTAGAACACTTCCCAATGAAAAACATTCCATTAGTTTGCCATAATGTTATCTCTAACTCACTTCTTCAAATTCAGAGGGATCTGCAATACATATGGGTGACAGAAAAAAAAATAATTTGGAAATAATTTACACCGAAACATATATGGTCTTTACATCTGGGAAACTTTAACCTGTTATTCTGAAACTAGCAACGTACAATAACCCAGTGGGTCCCCCAGCTGTATTTCAGTGAGGTGAAGAGTAACAGAGGTGTAAGGGGCAGAATGAGGGCCCAGGGTGCAGGAGGTATATGCTTAGGGAAGGACCAAGGTAACAGAAAAGGCTCGCAGAACATCAGCTCTCAAAGCTGTTTTGTTTTAACACAGAGATAGCAATATGGGACCACTACGTTCAAAATGGGTTCAGATGCTC
>JAOXNO010000008.1:3685084-3721746 GCA_028565335.1 Limnodromus scolopaceus
CCGGAGCCTTCTCTTCTCCAGGCTGAACAACCCCAGCTCTCTCAGCCTGTCCTCATAGGGGAGGTGCTCCATCCCTCCTTTTGTTGCTGGCATGAACTCCTACTGCCACGCTTCTGCTGGTTGATTTCAGACTGCAGGCAGGTCAGAGCACTCGTTCCACAATTTTGATGAGAACATGTTTACAGTAGAATGGAACAAAACAGTAGAATATATGGTATTGAAGCTCATAGTACTATAACAAAGTTCAGAGTGTCTGCGATTTTATCATTCTTTTTTGCTGGCCTTAGGGTCTTCTGGCAAATAGAGTGCTTAGAGTGTCTCAACATTCATTAAGAAGGAAGGAAGGATGTGCTTGAAATGGGAGGAACAGGCTCCGTAAAAACATAGAGTAGATAAGCTATGATGAACCCTCATCACCCGCAGAAAATTGGCACTAGAAAAATCTAAGCTGGTGCCAATAATAAGATAAATGCTTTTAAAATTAATATGAATAGAGCATTAAAAAATGTATCACACTGGTTTACTTTATTTCAGCAAAGAAGAGGAAACACCTGTTCATTTGCCCTGTCATTGAAAGTAAAACAATATCCAAAGAATATGTAAAAAAAGACCTTTACCCTTCACAAAGCTGGCAACCTTACATCCTCTAAGGCTGCAGTATTTCAGCCACACAATGTTGGCGTTTTACTCAAGGAAGAGAAAGCCTTCTATCTAATTTTATATAGGCCCTCATCCCATTTGTTTTACTGCCTTTGGGTGTTTGCCAGTGAAGTTGGAACCCCCCCGGGCGGGGGTGGGCAGCGGTACCTCTGCTGTGGGTTATTGCTGCCATCTGCTGTTTCCTGTTGTGAGCTTCGCACGGCTCGTTTCTAGAAAGTTAAGCAGCGTGGTAAATCCCCGCACCCCTCCTGTCAGCCGTGGGAACCGAGTGATGGTATCACGTTATTTAATGCCATTTTAGTTTTTCCTTAAATACTGAAGTTAAGAGAAGCATCGGGTTTAGTAACCGGTGACTCAGGAGTCCTTTGCCACACACCGGTGAGATGCCTCAAGGGGTCCAAGTTAAAGCAGGTTGCTTCTGCAGACTGTGTAGGCTCCTGAAATACCAAGTAAGTACGAAAAGAATAAAATGCAAACGGTAACCTTTAGTAAAATATAATATCTGAATGTCTTCTTACTCTAATTTTTGGTTCGATACATAAAGGAATTAAATAATTTGATTTTTGTCTGGCTAGAAGACAACAGTGGACTTGAAAATTGATTTATTAATCTATAGGCCTCATGAAGAGAAAAAATTCATTGGATTTTGCCTCTATCACTTATGTAAGTCAGTTTGATTTCAAGTATGGAAGTTCCTGTCAACAGTAACTCCTCGGTATTACTCTGTGGTAAAGCCTGTATTTATTTAATCTTTCCTTGAATTTCCACTAATGTGTCTGGTAGGCAGTTAATTAGAAAGAGCATTTCTGTGAGGTGTGTCAGTCTTGGAAACATCAGTTTTATTTCTTTTGTGTGCAGAATAGCTGCGGCTTTCTGTTGTTTTGCCAAAGGGAAATAGTCTACAATCAGTATATTTATTTACCGTATGTTGTTTATCAATATGTGATTTTTTTCTCAAGTAGAAACACCTGAGAGCAGTATACAAAGCGACCATTAGATGTCAGCATGATATTAACCACAACGCCTGCCAACAGGGTCTAACAGCCTTGTTAGACGCATGTATTAAGTAATACTGATCTTTGTCACCTCGGTCCTTGTTTTAAAACCCTTTCTTACAGTAAAGTAAATTGTAGTCCGTCATGTTTATGGAATAATATCAAAGGCTGTTCCTGAAACTGTCTTTGATTCTTACCTTAAAAAGCTGCTGGATGTGGAATGTTTAGCTTCTGAATCGAGTTTGCAGCTGCTCACACTACACTAAATTTTATGTGAGACTTCAGTTATACACGCTCTCTTTTAAGTTCATAAAGTGTGATGTGTTGTCAGCTTCCCACAGGGATTCTACATGACAGTTTGGGAACAAGATGTGTTATTGTGCTTTATTTTATTGTGCTTTCCCCGGTTTACAATAAATTTTAGAGGAGTCTCACAAATGCTGTCTTCCATTGCTGTTTACCATTCAGAGTTTTTAAGGGTGAACTTTTAAGTATGTTAGGAAATCTACCATATTGTTACTGTATATGTGTTTAAATATTTTGTTGAATTTTGAATTGGAGCTTTGTCTCTTTCTGTTTTACTTGACATTATACGTTTGCAGTAGCTCTGTCTACGTATATTTTAGTTTCATTCTTGAAAAGCACTGCTTTGAGTCAGTTTCGCCTAAAAGGTCTAAAAGTAATCAAAACCAGAAAACTGGTTCAGGAAACATTTCCCACATTATAAAAGTCTGCATTTCATTTAGTTGCCTATTTTTATATCATGGGATTATTTGTTTTCAGTGGAAACTGAATATGTATATGTTGGAATCAATAATCCCAAAATAGGATTGTTTAAAAATCGGGTTTCTTTAAACAGAATAATTTCTCCCACATTAGAAGATACATTGTTTAAAATATCTTTGAGTCTGGGACATTCATTATTTTTATGTTGTTTACCCTTAGAGACTGCATACAAAAGAGCAGTCAGAGCAGAGCTTGTCCTGAGGGAAGGCCGGGTCCTTGTGATGGCTGTACACGCACTGGGACGGGAGAGAGCAGGCTCTGCAGCGCTCTCTCTCCTCTCGTTTGCTGCTGCTGGGGACATACGAGCTTTGAATCAAAGTAGTATGTAAGATAATACGTACAATATTTTTTTTTTCTGACCTAGCATGCTATCATTATTAAGAATATAAAGAAAATCTGGTTAAATTTTCAGCAAATTATTTTATTTCCAAACTACCTATGCACATTATATGTATTTTGAAAATCCAGCAAATTCTACAAAACCAACTCCTTTAAATTCTCCCATACATCCTGTTAAGGGATATTTGTGTTCACAAATACACATCAAAGTCAAATTAAACTGTCTTTGCTGATGATACTTGCCTACAGAGAATATATTGGAAATAATTATTTTTTTTCTGAAGTACTTATGATTCAGAGAGGTGGGAGGCTGGATTTTCATGACTTGTTCACAGTTGGAGATCTCCCATCATGGCCCTGGAGCCAAGCTAGGGCGACCTGTTGCTCCTCACACCACGCTCCTCTCATCCTTTGGCTGGATGCTGTGGGGAAAGGGCTGTAGGAAGCTGCTTTGTTGTCATGGTGTTGAACTTCCCCTTCAGAGGGAACTGTCAGAAAAAAGAAGGGAAAAAAAAAAAAAGAAAAAGGGATGTAACATTTGCAAATTTCCCAGTGCTCTCAGATAAGTTTCTTGTGAAACGTTTCTCCTATTCCCTCTGCCATTTCATATGCTAGTCGTGTGCGCAAAGGTTTTACTTGTCATTCTGGTCTTACCCAGAATCCATCTGGCCAGCCACTGCTCTTTTTGATTTTTCAATATAATGATTTCTTTGCTTCTGTAGGTTTGGCAAAAGAGAAAATTTGTGTTTAACAAAACAGAAAAAGCCTTAGGTAATACAAAAAAAAAAAAAAAAGTAGACCTACTAGAACAAGTCAAAGTCATCAAGGTGCCTTAAAGCAGCAGTGGAATGTCACTTTACTATTCAAGCAACCCAGTGTCAGAAGAAATCTACTTGTAGTGTGTCACTGAAATCGCAGGTTTGTCTCACACTTACATAGCCTGGAGGTTTTAGCACTGCATCCCTAGAATTCAGGAGCAGAACTGCATTCCAAGACACCGGCATGCTTGAAGGAGTTAGTTGCAGAATAAGAGATTATATTACCCAAAAAAAAAGGTACTGAAGTGCTGCACATTTCACTCTATTTGTGTATTTAATAGTTCTATATTTTAGAACAAAATGACTGTGTAAGGTACTGAAAGTGTTTCAGGACAAACAGCACAGTCTAAATCCGATGACAAAAGTAACAAAGCCTACGAGGACATTTTCTGTTGCAAATACATTTCTGGCAGCAGTGATTCAACTATATTGGATTCATAGAAGAACTAAAGGAAACTTAAAGGAAATAAAGACAAACATTTGTATTACTTCACTTGTTATCTACAACAAGATTGACTCTGAGCCGGAGGTCAGTGGCAGTAGAGTGTATTAGTCATGTTAATAGACGGCAAAGCTGTGCACATGGTGGTTTTTATTTTCCATACTCACACGAGCCTCGCTGCTAATATAAAGGGAAATTGCCAGGTTAACTGTAGAGAACATAAACATTGTCATGGACACTACTCTTTCTCAGCCTGTTGCCTATCGGAAGGTGGTCTGGAAATTGATTGTAAATCCATGGGTTGTCCAAATAACTGTGCATATGCAAAATGGGAGAAATATTAAAAGCCAAGACAAGGATTCCATAATATTTGTGTGCTTTTGTGGAAGGAAGCACCCATGGCAACAGCATGCAAAATGGAGTTTTTGAAAGGATAGGTAGTCCCTGGGTTTAAAGTAGAGATCGGTTTCACACCTTTTATAAACACAGCATCATTCTTGATTTAAAAATATGGTATTTTTATACAGAATGTGCTTGTGCCAGAAGGTTCACAAAATGTCCTGGACCTGTGTTCATCATTTGCATGGCATTTCTTTTTTCCATAATCAGTGTTCATATGAGACTTGAGTATCTCTAACTATCTTTGCTGGGACATTTTAAGTTCAAATGGGACTTGACTGACAGAGATTTTACTAGATTACCAAAAAATATTATTTTCCCTGTTGCTCCCTTGTCCCCGCAGCTTTTGTTCTTCTCTTGCCTTTTTCTTTTCTGTTATTGGTGTGTTTCATCCAGTGAGACAGATCTGTGCCTCAGATCCAGATTGCAATAACAAACAGTCGTGCAGGTTTTTACAAATAAAAGCTTGTATCTCACTGGAATGATGACGACACAGTTCAGATACTGTCCTTAGACTCTGAGGAGCGTTAGTTCTGGTGTGTCGGGCTGTGGGAGGGGTGAATGAAGTCCCTGCCCTTTATTCCCTTTCTTTACTACTTTTCCACCTCAGAGATGCACCGTAATGATCAAGCTGAAAGCGAGACGCTCCATGTATGAGTGACATGGTTCAGCTCTGTCTCTCTGTACTCCCTTCACTTAACGTAAGCACAAAAGGCTGGAAGAGCACTAAATAATGAAAGAGCTAATTGGTGTTTTTGAAAATTTAGCATTAAGTAAAGCTGAAAGTTTATGAACGTTTGATAGAGAAACCGAGAGACCCATGATGTGTTTCTATGGAAACTACAGTTTAAGGTTTTATCTGATGAGATTCTAAAAAAAGTACAATCTGCCTCTTTTTTTTTTTCTGATTTGGGTAGACAGGGGATAAATACAGCAAAATCAGTATTGCAAAGTGATCTTTGGAAAGATCGGTAATGAAGTGCTTCAGGATGAAAACTGGTGTATAAATGTAAAGTGACATTTCTGTTTTAATCATTGCCTTAAATGATGAGATTTTTAGGACAGATTGCTGGTGAGAAGCTGCAGCTCAGCAGTCAGCATATTGGTATGTGTTTCCATTCAGCTGCTGCTCTTGTTGAAATATTTAATTATTTGTACTTAGTCTGAATATGAGAGCATTAACATCTTGCGTAGGTCATAGGTTGTGGAAATTTTCTGTGCGTGTCTCTGGTGATTTCCAGTCCGGACTCATCACATTTCTACTTTCCTCATTCTGCCTGGTCACCTCTGCTGGTAGACGTCCCCACTGACCTCCAGAGGTTCCAGATTGCCACCCAGCTCTGCCAGTGGCCTCCTGGCAGTCTGCAGCGCTGACCTCTGGTTGCGCGATGCTGAACCAGCCTCAGTACAAATGCTGTGATACGGACTGTAGTGCAATGATGGCACGGCTGGGACTGTACAATCTATTCATCTAGCATAAGTGAAACACACTGCTCAGAGATGAAAGCTGTGATTCACTAAGCTGTTGTGCCACTTCTGTCCATGCTTTTATTCACTTTGATTTCACCTTCTTAATCAACATAGATCAGCTCACAGCCTCAGAATTCATTATGTACAATCTATTCATCCCCACTTTCTACCAGATCTTTCAGTAGTTCATGACAGAGACTGATCCTCACTTAATCAAGTTTTTGTTCAGAAGTCAGTGGCACCCTGTGCTAGCTGTGATTAATTCCTTCACAATTCCATGGGCCATACAAATAGCTTCATTATGAAAATAGCATATGGTCATGTTTAGAACTGGCTGAAGCTGAGACATTTTCATCTTTGACTGTCTTCTAATATTGACTGTCAGAGAAAATGAAATAACATATGTATTTTTACTTTCACTCTAATGAGGAAAAATACTGAATTTAGGCTGTCTGAATAGTAATAAATGATGTCTCTCTTCTCTTGCACAAAAGGAATCCTACCCTTCTGCATGGTGATGGTTTCTTACCGAGCAACAGATGGCCCTGGCAGCCAAGAACAAAAGCCCCAGGACTTGACTCTCACCTTTTGTATGTGCTGCACCTTCTGTATGTATTGTAAAATCTCAGTACAGCTAAGGTGCTTGTAGAGACTGTAGTAGTAGAATAAATACTTTTGGAGTACATTGTAGGTATGCAGAAAATAGCCAGTTCTAGTACATTTCTCTTGTATGGATGTGAGTATATTATTAAACAACCTCATCCAAAATCTAAGAGAAACCTTTTTTAAACAAAGCGTCTATTAACTTACACTTTTTATTTGGTCTCAAATTAAAAGAAGAAATACAAACATATTGCACAAAAAAAAATAAGTTTGCCTGTAAGCAAATGGGAGTCCTTTTTGGTCAGGGAGTAGTACTTTTCGCTTTGCTCATTATGCAGCATGTTCTGGGATTTCTGCTGCTGAGGGAAATCTCCTACGTCCCCAGAGAGGTCAGCTTTATTATGCCCATTTTACAGGTGGTTAAAGAAGGAATTTACATTGATTTCAGACACCTACTACAAATTACTAACAAGACTGTGTATGAAGTAGAGGGTCACCGATTTTAACAATCACCCGTGTGTTACATCTAGCAGCTCAGACTCTCCCTCGTGATGGAGGGTATGGTTCCTTAGCATCTAAATCTTCTGTGTTTACCTCCATATATTTTAGGAATTGTATTCATACTATCAGTGTGATTAACTACAAGTCCTTACTGAGCTGAAATTGTGACTGTAATTCCAAATATATTATGTACAGTATTATATAGTAGAACAGGAGAGTTACAACAGAATGTTTACGCCACAGGGCCAGCAATAATATTATTTAGAAAGAAAATAGAAATGGTTAAACCGTTATTGTCTCTGACCATCTCAGTTTGTTGACAAGGCCTAGTTGGTTAGAAGGTTGGATAAATTTGATGACTATGTTTAAATTACTAGATATGATGATAAACTTTTTAAGAGGATATTGATATGTTTACTAAATCTCTCTGATAAAGCAGTGCTCCTAGGAGCTTTTACTCAAGCTTTCTTTAGAGCTGTCACAACGGCTCTTTAGTCAATGACTTTTTATTGCTTGCCTCTATGCAGTGTTTGCTGAGCAGCTGATTATCTGGTAATAGAACCCTTTCTGGTATGCTATGTGATAGAAATATTTTACTTTTATTTCTACTGCTTCAGCAGGACAATTTCATATCGAGTACATCTGTTCTTATTAGTCATAGCTAAAGTAAAAGGAGGGAGCCCCAGGAAGCTATATAGATGTTGTTTTGAAGTTTTGTGACAGATATATTGCTTTATGACTCCCCACTGGCCTGATTTTTGCCATATATTGAAACTTGTTTAGCAAGAAGCCTTTTTTAGGGTTATTACTGTTAATTATTTTATTTAAAGTAACAAGATGCTTTTTTCATTTTCAAAATGAGAGAAGTTGGGGCTTTACATAAAACAGAATAATATGACTTCAATGCTATTTTAGTATCTAGTTTATTTTTAATTTCTAGTTGAACTAGATGAATTAGGAGCAATTATTTAGTATGATACGCAGTACAAATGTTCCTGAAAAGTGGCTGTTTTTCTTGGTATGGTCTCTTTCCTTACATTTAACCCACAGCAGTTGCTATATACTGGACGGGGCCTGGTTTTAGTAAGAAATCTCTAGGGAACACCAGAGGCCAGGAGGGAACGGTGCTGTGATTTCAGTAACTGCAAATGTTTATTGGTAGTCAATACAGAGCCACAGTTAAAAAGCTGATAGTGGAAGCATAGAACTATCCCTGACATCTTACGCTCCATTCAAGATCTGGTGACATCTCCTAAACTGTTGGCCTTTGTCTTGTCTGAATTCTAGTCATGAATAGTTTCACTGTGTCTCACTAAATTATCTTGCTGTGTCAAAGGATTGATCTGTCTGTGCTCTTGGTAGGAATATGACTGTAAGTCACGTGCCTCTGACTATATCACAGGGTATGGTATCTTGAGTTAAGAGTGAGATATAGTAAATTAATATGGCTAATAGGGGCAATAGGGCCCTTTTAATCTGTCCTGGTTTATCTGTGTCTCATGTCCCTTGGATACAGTGATTTTACTACAGGCATTACTACTAGCTAAGCGGTTGCTGCAGTGCACCCCAGTGGTGGATGAAATGATTCCAGTGTAGCTCGTATGTTGCATTAATTCTGCAAAATACAGTTGAGTTCTCTGGCTGACCGTGTGTTATCACATCGTGTTGTATTTTTACTGTAATATGTATATACCTACTTGAATGGTTGGTGTAATTAGCAATCTGGCATATGACCAGCTCATTGCTTCTCACCCAGGCTGGGTCTGTGCTGTACGCAGAAAACTGCATACTCTAGCAAAAGTCCATTAGATTGCTAATTTTTTGGCCCTTACTGATATTCCCACCTATTTTTGTTCTGTATCGAGGGAGTGGGCATTAGTATGAACGTCTCTTATACAGCAGCTTAAGATGCATTTCCTTCTAAGCCTGCAATCTATTTCCTAAATGACTATTTTTGTTCAATTTGCAAGACTTGAGGTCTGGTTCCTTATGAAGTTGTTAGTAAAGCTCCCTCTGACTTTGGTTAGAATGGAATCAACACGGACAATGGGTGAAATACCACTGCTTGCCTCTCCTTTCATCTGAAGGACTGGGTCTTAATGGGTTGCAAGCTTTCACAGCTGAAGTCATCATGTGTTTGGAAGGGATTTATGTTTCTATTTCTTGCTGTATGGATTTCTTTTGATTTTTTCATGTAGGTTTAAAATACACTGGAAGTGGCTGAACAGTCTGTCCACAGAGATGCCTGTTACACTGAAGTAATTAAAGTTGTGCCAGTGTTTCCACTATAAAATGCATTTCTCCAAGTTTTATTACTCAACTGCAGTAGTTTATTCTTGCAAGCAAGATGTACGCTCAGACACAAATTGTTTTGAAACATGTTTTAAATGTCCATTTGCAAATTTTTGAGCTATAACACAGCTGGGGAGAGACCTGAGCAGTCAGCTGACTTTTGGCTTTCATAAATCATAGAGAAATGTATTCTTTTTCTTAGATGGTGCAGCTTGTACCTAATGAGCCTCACTGCTAGTGGGGATGTTAGGCTTAATATTTGTTTCTACTATGATTGCAGAGAAACACAGAAATGATAAACATTTCACATGGACTTTCAGCCTTCGTGCCCCTCCAAGCAATACACATACAAGGATGTACTTTACAGTACCTTATGAGTTTTTTTCCCCCTAACATGCTCAAAATCAGTGTTGATACACGTTTTCCAATTCAGATTTTGCAGCTGATATTTTTTTGCCTTCAACTTTTCACATGATATTGATGCATTCAACTTCTATTGTTATGCATAAGTTAAAAATTATGTCTAGGCTTAGCTAAGGGGCATGGGACCAGCTGATCAAAAGTTAGACAAATATGACATAATTTTCAATCATATCCACATGCCATTTACACATGGGGATTTCAGGATTTCAGTAGTCATTTACACTAAACATAAAATATAAGCTCCGTGCTCCGTGTTTGCATCTGTCATTCAGCAGTTCCAGTCTTCAGGTTGTCGTGACACAAGGTTTTCACCTACAGCACTGTCATCTGCCGTTCCCCAGGGCTGTGTGACACGCTCTCACCTGAATTTCCCGCATTCTGTTCAACAACATTGTCTCCTCAGACACTGATGCTGGTTTTAGCTGTAGCAACAGTAAGTGGATCCCTCCTCTGATGAATGTTCCGTGATCTGTAGATAAGGAAGGAAATTGAGGTAAAAGGCAAGTGCAAAACATGTTAACAGGAGGAGGCAAAGCATGGAGGAGAGCTCTAATCTAAACTTTCAGTGGATGGTAGAAAAGAGGGAGAAGAGATTTCTGTCTAATATATACACACATACATAGCTTTGGTGTGGTATGCTAGAGTTTGCTAATTTGAAGGTTTGTAATCTCTTTTTTGTACTTTTACTATTTCTACTGTACCCAGTGATTTAAGAAGTGGAAAGTCAGGAATGGTATCAATTAGAGCCTGTCAAAATGGAATAATAAGTATTCATTTGCATAGACCAAATCACTGAAAGGATGCAGTTGAAAATATCTGTTAAAAAAATTACCCTTTTCAGCTGTCATTTTGGTGTTGCAGATCCTAGCAATCCACAAGCCAAGTGCGCTGGCACAGCGGAGGAGACGGTGACCTGCAGCATGGCGTGGGAAGAAAAGGCCCAGGAATGGAGAACTCGGGAGCAGATGGCATCTTCAGAGTTGGTATGTTCTGCATTGTCTGGCTTTTGAAAGCTGGCACAGGCGGCAGTAAGTACTTGTGAAAGTATCAATATTGCTGTAGAGTAAAATACATTACTTATTCTGATCTGCAGGAGCTATTTTCTTTACCTCCTGTAGACCACACATTAATTCTCTCTTGATATATTCTTTCTGTTGGGCTATTGCCAATACTACCAAGAAGAGACATGAGCTACCATCTTTTTACAGTTATTCAGACTTCCTTTCCTTAAGGGTAAATAACAACTTCATAAGACAAAAAGAAGACTTTTGTGATACGAACACTTAAAAATAGAACTATACAAATAATCAAATGCATGTTCAAACTAAAAAATGTCCCAAAAAAGCCAGCTTCTGTTTTTTGTGGAGAAACAAAAAGGTGGATTGAAAGAAACATATAGGTTGTTTCAGCTGTCTGATACCAAATTGAATGTTTCTTTTGTTTTATTAATTTTCTTCTAAACTATTTTAAAGTGTACTTAAATTTAGTCTAAAAATGTTAATTGGTTTGGAGAAAAACCAAAATGTTTCATCTGGAAATGGAATTATTTTCCCCCATGTTCCCATTCTGTGGCCAGTTTGGGCTACTTGACATATGCTGCCATGAAAACGTATTTGTCAGAAACATTTTGTCCCTTTGACCAAGTATATGAGCCATGCTTCCCTGGATGTCATTGATAAAATTATTTCATTAAAAGTTGGGAAAAAAAAAAAAAAGGAGAGACATTCTGCAGTTTACTTGGGAACATATTGCTCTAAATGATGTTGTTTATTCACTCTGGGAGAGTAAGGGGGAAGAGTGCAGGGATGAGGAGGAAGAGTCTTGCCCTTTGGTATAAATTATTTTTTTACTTCCTTCTCCCAGTTTTATTCTGTGTCCTTTTGCTTTCTCTGTCTAACGTGGCGAAGCCTGGCAATAAGCCTAATGTCAGTTCTCCTCTCATAGCTGGAGATGTCTAATGAGGCAGCACATCCCAGCATTAGCTGCTCTCCTCCCCTGTGCTCCAGTCAATTTTTTCAGGGTTGGCAGAGTCCAAAATCTGAACAGGTCCATCTTTTGCTCTTAAGGGACATACTTCTCTGGGGGTTTAATTACCAGTGAAAAGCTCTGTTGATAAGGGAAGAGCACCTCAGTTTTTCACCTAAAGCCGCTCTTTATATGGAACTTCAGTCTTTGCAGTCTTAATTCTTCTTGCCTTAGCAGCTGCCTCTGTGCCAGCACTGCTCTGCTGGCTGCTTTAGTGCTGTGCTGAAAATTCAGAGGAGGCTCGGTTGCATGCAGCGCTCAGAACAATTTTTGCACAAAGTTTTCAAAGAAGGATTCCTTTCATCACCCTGTCTCCAGGCCCCTTCTCACACACCAGGATGTAGGTATGGCCAGAGAGGCCCCCAGTCATCAGCACGTTGCTGCAGATTTTTCATCCGTTTATTACCACCGCATCTATATGTAGCCAAAATGTCTCAAATTGTTGCAAAGCACACATAAACTCATTTTCCCTTCACAAATAGAAGCAGAAGACAAACTCTTTACCCTATAGGGCTTCTGTCCTTCTGGAAAGATGTCAGTAGCCAGCTTCCAGCACTCAGCAATCTTAACAGGTGTTTGCTGTAGAGACAGCACCGATGCTTCCGTCTATACAAATTTGGTCTGTTGCTATGAGTATATGTGTATTTCCTATGGCCAAAAAAGCAGCATCTCTTCATGTCACTACATACCATAAGTAGGTGCTTCCTAAGTGGTTTCATGCATCCACCTGGCTTGATGTGAAATAGCTTTATGTTTCAGGGTACACTGCAGTGTGGGGTCCCTCGTGCTCACACTCTAGTGATCTTACTCAGTCTCAGGTTTTGTCATGAACCTGGACCCAGCCAAAAGTAATTAAGTCTGAAAAACAACAACAACAAACCCTTGTAAAACTTTATGACGCTAGAGAAGTTCAAAAGACTTGAAGGAGAAATATAATTTCAATAGATTAGATGTTGTCAAAAGTGGCCTTAATGGCTGAAAGGACAAACAGATGATATTAAAAGTAGGATATAAGATCCTTTCCTCTGAGAAAGAATGTACGTGCCAAGAAATGCACATTATTTGCACTGGAGCTGGATAAGGCGAGTAAATTGCCATAGAAGGTTTGACAATGTGAATGCAGTTGAACAGAAGGTAAGGGCATAATCTAGAAACTCTGTGGATAGGAGCAAGGTGAGGAAGCTGCAAAATCCAGGTCTGCCAAGAGGAAACACTCAACACAATTACCATTACACATTATATTAAATAACTTTAGAGGATGAGGTCAAATTTTAATTTATGAATGGATACAATCTAGAAGGATTTTGATGTCATCTGTTCTTCTTTTATTTGTTCACACTGCAGAATTTGTAAGCTTATAGTGCCCTTTGCCCACAGTTGAAATGGAAAGCTGGGTTGTTAAAAAAATAAAAAAGCTGGGTTGTTAAAAAAATAAATTCAAGGACAAGCAGTTGACTCCAGTTAAAAATGTATGCAATGAAGGGGTATAACTGTACTGGGATAGGATTTTGACTACCATGGCCTTGATATCTTGTTTATGGTGCTGTAAAACTTTATTGTAAGAAATGACTCAAATGCTCTTTTTATTTCTTGAGTTTATTCTTATATATAGGCTTTGAATGTGAACATTTCCTGAGTGGTAAATTCTGTTTTGCCTTTGTATCTTCTGTACCCATCTCTGCCATCTCATAAAATGTTCATTATGTTGCACCCACAGCAACTGGGCTGAACTTTCGTTAGATGATTTGAGCTCAACAACAAAGCACAAGATCCAGTGCACTTGCCTGATCTCATATCTCTGAGCGAACAGTTGTAACCTCCGTGGATCTGTCGGGCTCCTCTGACTTTGTAAAGTACTTTTGAGACTTGTGGATGTAAAACATTATGTAGATGTGTTGTTTTATTTATTTTTAGAAAGTAAATATTGATGTTCAGAACTACACTAGTATTTTAAGAATTAGGCTGTGGTGAATCAAAATCGTACTTTAGTGTGCATATGACTGAGTTCACAGTTTGTGGTTACTTTGGGGTACAGATATAAGAAAAGGCTCTTGAGATAATACTTCAGATGTTGCTGTTGATGTGTTTCAGCCCTATCCTCTATATTTGTTTGTAATTCTGTTTCATTCTTGGCCTCTCTTCATCTGTCTTGGGAATTAGGACAGTGAAGTACATTTCCTTGTTTTCTATAGTAATTTGCCTAAAATCTTCAACAGCAGATGACATCAACTACATTTGGAATGAATAAAATGAAGAGTAGTATGAAGTTCCTAATTTCCTCCCATACTTCTTTTTTCTCTTCTGTTGGGGTTTTAGAGTATGCTTTCTCCTTTTCGTGTGTATAGGATCATAGGAATATAGGGTATAATACAGGTTGGAGGGGACCTCAAGAGGTCTCTAATCCAACATCCTATTCAAAACAGGGTCAGCTCTACGGTGAAATTAGGTTGCTCAGGGCTCTGTCTTGTCTGGTATTAAAAACCTCCAAATATGGAGACAGTACAACCTGTTTCGGAATGGTCAGGAGACACAGTATGGGTAAAATTGAAGATTTAAAAGAGAGAGATTGATTTCTGGCAAACTCTGCTATGGTCTTTCTGTTACAAACCAGATTTTCTCAAATTACCCACAAGAGGGAGTTTAAGCCTTTTCTATAGGGAAACAAAAGGTAGTACCAAAAGGCGCCATCAAGCATTGGTACTGAAACTGGTTTCTTTGGATGATCCCAGTTAAAAAGGTTTAATGCTTCGATATCCATTACCCCAAATCCCAGGCTGAGGGAGTCGTAGGTGTTCACATCGTTGCTGCACTTTGACCACGGAGTCTTTAGGGAAAGCTGTTTTCTTTGGTGTGTCTCCATGGCATATATTTAGGTGCTCGCTTGTCACCTAATTGTGCTTGTTGGTAACCTGTGCATTAACGATGATGAGCCTTCCTCCTGTGCAGGCAAGGAGCCGCTGGAACACGAGTTCATCTGTTAGCTCCAGGTTTGCTGTAGCCTTTGTTGTGTGGTAGGTAGGTAACTCATGCCAGGCATTTGCTGGGTGTCAACTCAGCACTTCTTTTGTCATATGGCTGGTGAAAAGCCTGTTGACATCCTCATCCTCTTCTCTGAAGGGAAACCATAGTAACTTCTTCACTGCTGATCTACCTCTGCAACCGCTCTGCTGTTCTTGTGCTATGGACACCAGCTTAGTTCTACTTTCTCTTGTAAAGACGCAAATTAATCCCATCAGCAGTTACCTGAAATGGCTCCTTTGAGGAGTTCTGTGTCTCCACAGAAAAGCAGTAGGATAGAAGTCTTTTTGTTTGTAAGATTCAATCCAAATTAGTAGTAACTGAGTTTTGTTCATAAGGTACCTGCTCAGAAAATATTGAAAAAAATATAAACCTCATGCTAGTCTTTAAAAAAAGGTGGCCATTTCAGAAAGTAAATCATCATCATAAGCACTAATATGCCTCAGCAAGTTCATCAGAGAGACCCTAGCCCAGGTGGAGTCTGGGATTTGTGTCGTTAGCTTCAGAGTATTTTTTCAGTGTGTGGAACTGTACTTGGTTACACTGAAGAGCTGTGAAAAACTGTTTCTTCCTGATGAAATCTTTTTTCTTGACATTTTAACTAGAAATGAAATGAAGAGTTTCAAAGTGCCTGCAGCCATTCCATAGTCTCTGTGCCTTTTCCTGCGTTTTTACATTTTTTGGTACACAAATGCAAAATGCTCTCAGTTAGATCACTCTTGATAAATCTCGCTGCGTGTAGCTCTACAGTCATTCTTTTAGGAAATGCAGCATAAGAGGAAGGTCTTTTGGTGAGAGTGTTAGTCTGCAAATGCGAAGGAGCCTCACCAAACGTTGGTCACTTCTGAACTTTTACATTGGAGGCAGATGCAAACACCATCTGTTGTTCAGGTGTGTTTTTCATCCTCTGACTAGAGGGAATTAGTCCAAAAGCTTAGCTTAGTCAGAGGGAAACACAAGGATGAATATCAGATGGGTTTGTGGCCTTGAACTGACAAGCCGAGTAAATGATGTTGATTGATACTGAAAGGCTCAGCTGTGAGGAAGCCAGGAATGGTCTTGCTCTTCACCCTTTAACTGTAACTGTTCCCCACTTTTGGGTGCTTCCAGAACTCAATGTGCTCAGGAAAGTGAAAAATGTAAGGGCAGACTTTGAAAGTTATTCTGAGCAATTGATTATGATAATAGGGGTGTTACTCTCCTTGCTAAAATTATTTGTACAGAGAACAAGACAGAATGCGGTTGTATCGTGCCAGCCAGCTTCTCTGGTTCTGAGCTGAAAATTGTTAAAAATAATATAAAAAAATTGAAGAGCCTCAAATTTTAGTGAATTTGAAAAACCTCTCCTCAGGATGAAAGTAAGGAATAAAGGAAGAAGTCTATCTCTACTGAACTTCTCTGAAGCACTAGATCCAAAAAGGGCTTGCATTAGTAAAAGCTAACTGCTTTCAATCTATTGTAAGACTGCACTGTTATGAAAAACCTTCTGGCTGAATTATACATTCACTTATGTTTAACCAGAAAATCCATTAGAGGCACAGAGGCCACAGAATAGATCTTAATTTCAGATCAGATAAAAGAAAGCCAAGGCTGAAACACCAAGAATATGTGGCAGAAGCTTAAAAAACTAAGTTAAGGGAATCAAATTAAGGAATTCAAAGACATATGAAATGATTCAAAGGCCAAAAGAAGACTGTCATGAAAACATTTTATTTCTGATGCCAATGAAGAGAGATGACCCATACACTGTTCTGCATTCACTATTTTAAATTATCAAATGTATTATTTTCAGGTAACAAGTATTATTTTTGGAACACCGCCCAGTGATTAGTTTTGACCTGTGTAGACTTTCCTACTTTCTTTTCCAGAGAGGAAATACTGTGTTCTTGGGCACGTTAACACATGGGGAATAGCCCTTTATGGGCCTTTCTCCAGTGCAGTCTCTCTGGAACTCCTGCATCATGAAGGGATATTTATGTCCTTAACACTGTGTATGGTGTGCACAGTGTGATACAACTGGTAGCTGTATGCTCAGGAAGGTCTCCACAGCAAACGCTTCTCTTTTCATATGGAGAAAACCACAATTACTTGCAGCCAAGTGCCCTCCCTGCTTAAACAACTCACTTAATGTTGCTTTAGGGGAATGCTTATTATATATCAAATGCATACTCATTGAGATCAAAACAATATTCCTCTTGGCTGAAGATGAGTGAGGCTTAATACAGGGTAAATCTCCCCATTGGTACTCCTGTATTTATTTGTGGTTCTGCTCTGTGGGAAGGAATTGGGTCCTTCTCTAAAGAAATCCATACTCCATGTGTTTATGCAGTGGGGTTTGTTGGTGTGTTGGAAGGGTATGGCCTGCTTTTAGCTTCTGTTATACGGTTTCTTTCAACAGCACAGTATCTTTTATTTTGTCCATCTTCACGTTTTTAATAAAGGCAAATAACTTCCCATGTTTATTGGTCATACATACACCAACAAAAAGAAATGTTCTAAACAAGTTTTAGGAATTCTTATTTTAAAGTACAAGGTATCGCTGCCTACGAGTTTAGAGAAAAGCCAGCACAGATTCTGTGGTAAATCAGTTTATGAGATTTGTCCAGAGATTCTGTAACCCCACAGTCAGTGTAACTCAACATCTTTTCTCTTTGTTAAGGAGAGTGCTCAAATCCATTAGTTAATTCAAGCTGAATAAACTCTGTGGTGTTTTTCTGCCAAATACTATAAAAGGGAATATTGAATTGTTCCTTGGAAAGGCCCCTAGGATCTGTCACATCTATTCAGTATTTTTTTTACTAAGATGCAGATACACTCCTGTGTCTTTACAAACCGTTATAATCTGAGGTTTGTTCCATATGCCAAAAATAAGAACACGAGCCTGATGCTTCTTCAAATTACAAAGCTTCTAGTGCGGTGAATCCAATGGTAATGGTTATAAACTGCAAAGGGCTGGAGTTTAGATTCAATCTGATGGGGGTATATTTCCTGTGTACAGATTTATTTTGGTGTATTTTCTCTTTACATTGCCAGCATCTCCTTCAGGGTCCTGGTAGCAGCTACCTTGCCAAAAAGGGAGTGGTGATGATGGAGAAAACTTCATTGAATGATATTGGTAGATGACCCGTGATACAATTGTGCTCATTTCCTCATAGCTGTGCTACAAGGAAATGCTTGCCCTCCTTCAGCAGTGGTCTATGGCAAGAGTAGCATAACGCGTGCTGACATCTTTTGGAGAAACCCCTATTGCAGCAGTTCAGAGGAATTCATTACTGTTGGAGTTATTAATGACACTATCACGCTAGCTCATTTGCATGCCATTTCAAAATTACTCAATGCCCTTACCAGTGAAAGGTGAACATAGGAGAAATTAGGCAGGAGGAAAGAGAGTATCACTGGAAATGCTGAAGTTTGAGTGTTGCAGCACTAAGCAATGTAGCAGTGCTCTTGTATGCTTCAATACACAGGTCTTGGCAGCTGCTATGAAGGTCAGGAAACAGATTACCCAAGCTGTTTTCTCTAGCTAGTTAAAATATGGTGAATGGCTGGAAGATGGGCCAAAGAAACATTACAGGGCATGCATGAAGACAAATCTTGGCAGAGGCTGTGACAGTGGGGCTGTCAAAAGCAATCAGGCGAGAGCAGATTGACACTTTCTATGCAAAAGGCAGCAGAGAAAAAGCAAGTGCAGTGAGTACAGGAGGGTGCGCCCGTGACACCTGTAACCCCTGGTGTGCTGTGAAGCCCAAAAGGTGAACATTCACCTTTTCTAACTGATAAGAGACCCTATCCTGTAAGCTCTTTGTAGAAATCCATCTTTGCTTAGTGGTCCTCCTTTTGTCCATATCATGCTCAGCCTGAGTAACCAGTCCATGAGAGAACAGAACTTTTCCTCCAAAGCAAAACATCGGAACAATAAACAAGAGGTCTTTATCTGGTACTGATGTAGCGGCATTGGCACATCTATGGACTCGGAGCTATTCAACTGTTAGAGAGTAGTTACTCTACAATACTGTGTATCATTTGCGAACATAGCTGTAATGAGATTTTACAGATGTGATTTCTCCATGTTTAATTTATGCTGTGTGTATTCAGATAGTGAGAGATCATCCAGGGAGACCTTTTTGCCATCGGAATAGCAATGCCTTTTCTTTACAGCCTTCTTCCTCTTTGTCCTGTTTTGAAACTTTATGCTATTTTTCTATAACTGTGTGCTATCTTTATATAACCCAGGTAATATTTCACAAGCATTTCAATGGACAATGGTGCTGTCAAGGACTGTGGTGCTGCTTCCCACATTACATTGCTAAGCAACATACAATATAACAGCATGATATCCTCCTGCAGTTGGTAAGAAGTCAAGCTCCAATATTCAGTAAAATTATTCTGAGCTACTTTTCCATCACACAAGAATATACTTGTTTCAGTACATAAAGATTTGTATTAATAGTAACAAACTCATACAGAAGTTGGTTATTTTTTAATTTCCCAAGTGCTAAATATGTATATATTCATATTTTTTCCTAATTTACCATGGAAAAGTTGGTCCTTACCTTTTTGCCAGTTGTGTAGCTTTCACTGACTTTGACAAGACTTTCTTTTATCAAAGCATCAGTTAAGTAAAATGAAGGAGGAGGAAACTGTGAAGGAGGTTTGTTTGCTTACCTGCTTAAAACTACATGTGGGCTCGAATACCTTGAGAGCAGAGACAGGATGTCAAATCTGTTCAGAAGCAAACCAGTACATTTTCGTAACATCTGCCTGAAATGCAAACTACAATATTTGATGAGGTGAAATCTCAGTTATTTCATTTATTCCAAACTCCTCTATTTAGTGCCAAGTTAATTATGAATTTGAAAAAATCTGATCTGTAATCCAATTTGTAAATTCACATATGACATTTCTTAGTGGAGATCACTTTCGCCAGCTGATCTCATCACTATAGAAACAGATGCATATTTCAGTTCAATTTTTGTTTATATATGTATTTTAAATAATTCAATAGGATCATCACTCAAGATGTTAGCCCTCTTTCTCAAGGATAATGTGTCTCTCAAATATTTCAGTAGATCATGAGAAGAGAATTCTGGCACTTGCAGATTTAATAAAGCCTTTCCTATTGGTTGTTTTGCGCTGGCTTTGTAAAAATATTGATACTAGTTACGCTTATTGTGGCTGAGTGTGCAAAACTTTCACATTGTTGCTACCAAGAACTGTTTCAGCATTTGACTATTAGCATTAGCCACTCTGATAGGGAGCAAAGGAGACTTTGTATTATTCATCTTGTGTCTTAGAGGGTTGGAACATGAGGTCAAAATCAGTGTTATTTTCAGTAATGAAGTCGTGAACTGTGTAATATCGAGCAAGTCCGTATTGGCAAAACCAGAAGTGGGGAACAATCGTGACTTGGGGCGTTTCAAGGAGTTACTGCTAAGAATGGCTGGGCTGGTCTGGGGGGGATGAGGGATTCTGGTCCACCCAGAAGCTGGTTCTCAAGAGAAAGCTTTTTCTGCACAGAGGTGCTCTCCCCTGCCTGGGTCTGGAACCTGTGGGTTTCAGTGCTGCTCCGAGAGCCAGAGCGGTGTCAGGACCTCCTCTTTCTTTGTCATTTGTGCCAGCATTTCTGCTGCTTCATCACTGCTTGGGAGTGAGAGAAAGCCTAAATCTGGACCTCTCTCTTCTTTCCCATAGATCCGTGTCTTATTTTTTTAGAAGAAAGACAACATTTTTGGAAGATCTGTACCTCTGGAAGGGTGGTTAGCTCTCTAGGTGGCAAACGGAAGAAAATGTGGGCTTTGAGGATAATAATAGTGTGTATGGGAGTGAGACAGAGCAGCTCAGTGTGTGAGAAATGGTCTTCATTTGAACAAGAGCAGAGTAAACAGATTGGCTGATAATGCTGAATACCATGCAATTTCCTTTTAAATTAGCAGATGGGGAGGGAAAGGAATATAAAAGGAAGTAAGAGAAAAAAAGAAGCTAATGATGAATGTTGAACGGGAACAAAATGTTGCCAAGACATCACGAGAGAATGAAGAATTGATGAAGAAAGGGAAATTAAATTGTTGCTTCAGATGGGAGCTCAAAGAGCTTTGAACCCCTGGCTCCAGTGTCTAAGGTGCACTTTATATAATCCTGCGAGAGCCTGGTTTTACTGATGTGCCCACTGTGGCCAGAGAATCAGCCACAGGGAGGATTTTGTTTGATGATGGCAGAGACCTGCAGCAGAAGAGAAGCCCAGCGGAGGATATCATTGCCTTTGCAGGCTGCAGGGCATTTCCTAGAATCAGGCGAAGCTAGTTTCATCTGACACTAAAATTATTCTATCAAGTGATGGGAACTGATTATAGAAATCTGCTGTATCTCCCAGTCAGAATAAGAAGGCAAACCAGGACACCGCTAAATCAGATAAAAGCAGGCTGCCAAAAAGGAGAAAAAAAAAAAAAGTACTTTAAATTCTTCCAACTGTTCTAATAATTTCAGTTACTCTAATTTAGCTAGAAGAGAAGACTGGAGAGTCTGAAGATGATACCAGCGCCCAGGCAGAGGAGTACACATGTCTGCAGATGATGCTGAACAGTTAATAGCATCAGCAACAGAATCTTAATGCAGTTACAGACTGCAGTGAGTCCGCTCGGTAATCGCAGTGATATACCCCCCAGTTACAGCACACACAGCGTTCGCGAGGTCGTGTGTTTGTGGAAGTAGAGCAGAAAAGCTGTTGGAAGGGGTTTGGTTTTGAATCTGCTTGAAAACATGCACGGATATCACAGGTATTTTCTTAAAGTTACGCCACCCAGAGCAGAGTTTCCCAGCCTGTGTGGTCTGTGGACTGCTCATGGTCTGGAAATTAGCAGATGGTGTGTGAAATAGTAGCAAAAGGCAAAGTTACGGGAAAAGTGACATGTACTATCTCCTAGATTTGAGTTTGGAAACACACAAAGGAGAGGGAAAATAAAATAATAAATAAACATTGAAAGTTTCCATGAAGTTTTTCTTGTTTGTACTTGAAAACCATGGTGGTTAGATGACAGAAACAGTCCATAGCTTTTTCCAGAAATGTTACATGTTCCTTAAATTTCAAACAGATTGTGAAACGGTGACCTGGGGATTGCTTATGTAACTAGACATTGAAATTGGGTTTTTTTGGCTGACATGTTAGCAGTCGGTGTTTTCAATGTCTCTGGTAGCTCGTAAGATAGGTACGTATGTGTCTATAAATATATATATGTATAAGACCATTCTGTATGGCCAGCTCTGTCCCGTGGGTAGGTTCAGCTTGTTTCTGGCAGAGCAGAAAGGCAGGCACAGGTAAATCAGGGTGCAGGTTTCAGCTCCACCCTGAGCATCTCAGGCCTTCGGGTGGAAGAGGAGGTGCCAGTCACAAAGTTGGGGCGCCCCGTCCCCCCCCATCTGCTTTATAACCACAACTGGCCTTTGCAGAGGTCTGAGTGACTGCTTTGCATATTCACAGGAGGTCCTTTATAGAGGGAGATTTGACATAAAGTTATAGCAAAATGAATGGTGAAAATTAACTGGAATCAATTGAGTGGAAACTTTTTTTTTTTAATTTATTTATTTTTTAAGAAAATGAGGCAATTTTCAAAATAAAAAAGCAGATGGGGATGATACACTCTATTATCACTGAAACAAAATGAAATTGTCAAAACAACAATTGAAGCTTCTGCAGTTTACCAGGAACCATATGGGAAAAAAACAACGGGAAACCACAGATAGGCAAATTATTAAATAAAGGTGAATACAACTTAAAGCTAATGAGAAAAAATAGATTTAAAGTGAGCAATAAGCAAAGCCAAAGTTACTGGATGAGTGTTACGTTTTAAAGGATTGTTCAGATTCTTCAAGAATCGCAAGAGTGTTGCGTCTCTGTAAGTTAGATTGGGAAGGCTAAAATCCATATAGCTTCATTAAAAAATTTCCGATTTTACTGCCTCATGTTATAATCCATCAGTTTAAATGGCAGTTGTGTTTATTAAGAAGGTAGCAGTTTTACAGAACAAAGTAGCCAGAAAAAACAGAGACAGAAAAAACAAAGACTAATCCTTACAGTAGCAGCATGGACTAATCAGGGAAATATTGTAGGGGTCAGGAAAGGAAGAGTGTGGCAGATGATTGATTATTCAGGATTTTTTATTCATCAGGGTAGTGAATAGCGGGTTTAAACCTTGCAGTCTCTTGTCACACGCCAAGATGAGTGTTTATTTTCTGTCTTTTCACCTTACCCTTCCTCTTCCTGTTGGTTTCAGTGAAGTTTCTCATTTTCTATCCAAGACTGAAATGAGATTTGCTGTATATACTTCATACCCACACCAATATCTCAACAATTCTATGGAAACATTGGGTTAAAAAATGGTTTATCTGTGTCAGATAGTTAGATTTATTTCTGAAATCTTGGCTCAGGCAAAACTAATTGAGTAGGAACAGAGACACTATTCTCATACTTTTGTTCCGCCTAAAGCAAGAAAGAGTATTGAAAAAGTGAATGTGAAATCAGAAGTTACTGGACAACAAAAAGGAAGAATGACAGTAATATTCCAAAGAAGAGACATTATAAGCCTTTTTTATCGGAAGCAGATTAGAAACATGAGGAAAGAATAAGACATCATTTATCTTGTGTTTCTCTTTTCAGGTGACAGCAACAAACAAAAGTTAGTTCAAAATCTTTGCTATTTGTTGTGTGAATTTCACATAAAGCAAGAGACCATATGGAGTAATTCAGCCAAAAAAAAGCTATTAAAATGAAGAGACTGCTTGATCTGCCAGGACAGCAACTGGCTGAATCTCTAAACAAAAAAAAAGGAGAGAGTAAGGGAAAGACAGGCAACAATAAATGAAGGAAAGAAAAGAGGATCGAGCAGGCTCAGAGCGAGCAGACTGACAGCCTTTGAGGACTCGGAACATGTCTCTGTCTCAGTGCAGTAGCTTTGTTCATGTGCCTAAACATTGGCTGGGATTTTTTCTTCTAAGTTGCATGTATTTCTGGAGAGAACTTGCAAATGGAAAGAAATACATATTTTGATACAGCACATCTATGCTGTAAGTCTAGATGTATGGGAATAATCTACTGATTTGTGGTAACCAGGATTTCAGAGGAAGACATCTGGATGACACTTTTCTCTCCCATTTATGCTCAGTGTGACACAAGCTTTCATCTGGACAGCTCTGGTTCCATACAGAGGCAAGGCCTTATCCATGTCACTTACCTTCCTTCTATCTGTTTTGGAATCACATAAATTAAATAATCTGAGACACATCTGAACCTTATATTTGCTTTTTTTAACCTTTCTTATTTTTATAAAATTTTACAGATGTAGAAGGATGTACCAAAAGCCCTGGGAGCCCTCATCCAGCCTGGAGAGACAAATACAGTTAGTCTTGGTCCCGTCATGCTCAATCAGCACCGTGCAGAAATAAGAGCAGAACAGCCCCTATCTGGAAGAGGGAAGAAAAGATTATTTTCAATGTACAAGAAGAGATTTATATACTACAAATGCTCCACCAGGGCTGGTTTTTTCCAGCAGATGTTTTTAAGGATATATTAGTTGATTGGGACAGTACATTATTTTAGCCTGGACCTTTACAGAAACCTCTAATGGAAGGTTTCAAGAGTCCACGTTTCAAGAAACTGCACTTACTGTTCCCCATTTTGCTGTTCAGTAAGAGATTCTTCAGAAGCTCTATTCACTATGAACTTAGCTTGATGCAAGAAGGAGGTATGTGTAACTGTTCAGCATCTAGTCTGCTCTTGTAAGATTATTAATTCAATGTTTGGATAACCTCAGGAATCTGGTTAAGTATCCAAATGTTTGTGTGGGTATTTCTTTGAATTGGACTTTCCATTGCTACTTTTTGTCCAAGTTTTTATTAATGATACATCGTTACGCCAGTTGCTATTTTATGACATTTACATAACATGGTATCAAAGAACAACCCATTCTTTAGGGCTGCCTATTGATTACGGAAATACACATTGATTACTGGTGCATCCTGAATGTGAAGAAAGCTGTTGCAGAGGTTTTCAAAAGAGCTGAGAAAACAGCAAATGCTTCTTGTTCCTGTTTCTAGGAGACAACTGCAGAAACATAGTTAGGAATCTGTAAAGTCAGCTAGGGTGGAATCTCAACAGACAGCTCAGTAAATTGTGCACAGAACTCTGCGTGTTGCAGACCTTTTGTTATTTTTGCCCAAGAGTCAGTTTAGTTTTATTTTCCTCCATTAAACTGCCAGTAGGATTTTACTAAAGAAGTTCAAAGACACTTTCCTCAGTCTGAAGTGTACAGTAGCAAGAGGTAATGTTATATTCTAGTTACCCTGAAACAATGTCCTGACAGTGTTATTAATTTTGGGGGTCTTAAAAATATTTACTACACTAAATAGATTGTTGGCTTTTTTCCTGGTAGAATATTTGATGTGTACTCCTTTCATAGTCATAGTTGTATTTTCTGATCGTGATTACTCTAGAGTCTGTAAGTGAAGCATTTTGTTTGGTTTATTCTTTAGAATTTTGTTTGCTAATGATTACAGGATTTAGTAGTTTGTGGCAGAGGTTTGAATAGAGAGAGAAGGCTCAGTCTTTTCAGAAACGGAAGAACTAGTCTATTTTAAAGTTTCTGAAGTTAGAGATGGCTCATTAAGTTACATGTTTTGGGCACGTATCAGATACTGAAATGCTCTTACACCAGAAAATGGTTTTATAAACCCAAACTCCTAATGGTTCACAAAAGCAGAGAGCACTGAAGGGAGGGATGTGACAGACACCAGTGCTTGCATTGATGTCCTCGGGAATGTCTTTCACATATGCTCTTTCTCCAGCACAGGTCTTCCAGCTTTTCACACTCCATTTAATTGTTACACCTTTTTTTTTTTTTTTGCATATACTTTTTCTCAATAGTGAAGCTTTGCTGAGTTCTGGATGAAAAGCTGCCACCTCAGATGTGTGATTAGAGCATCATCCTCTTCAGAAAATTATGATAAAAGTCTGCTGCTGATTTAATAGTATAAATTTCCACCTCCCCAGTCAAAGGATCCTTAGTGGATGTCTGTCCCATTGCTGCGGTTTATATGATGCGTATTCCAAAAGGGGACCCAGCTGGGAATAGAGGCTTCCGTGTGGCACTGGACAACTCAGCAGACAGATTATCCATTTGAAAGTTCTTGCGTAATAAGCTTAAAATAGGTTATAGTCTTCTCTTGACCAGACTTGTCCTTGCTGGCAGGAGTGTGCACACGTAGAGTCTTAGTAACTGGGGCTGCTCTGCAACTGGGGCTTCCTGAAGATCCCAGTTATATTTGAATTTATTAAATTAAATGGTTAAATTGCTATCGGTTTCTATTGAGGCGGGGGGGATTCTTCCTACCAATATGAAGTAACCAAGGATGTGTCATTTTTCATTTGTGCTTGTGTCATATTGAAGCACATTTATGATAGATGTAGTTCAGTTCAAGCAGAAAACCAGCACAATGGGGCTTTGGCATGAACTTTTGGAGTCGGATGATCCTTGCGCTTGCTGTCCAGGGCAAGATAAGCTGTGTCTCAATGGGAACAGACCCAGCCATGAGCAGGGACTTTGAAAACTTGCCAGGTAAAGCCAAAGAAACTGTGAAGCGGGTTACTTGGTATGAATTGTTATTCAGCTCTCACAAAAGAGGAGGCTTTGACAACACCCCCAGTAACCTTGGCAAACTGTTTTGTTAAGCAGGTCTGTGCTTCACTGGCTTTTCAACTTGCAGGCATTCATTGCTCCCTCCTACATATGAATTTATATTTGAAAGAAGGACTTTGTGGTGGCGGGCAGCTGTGGCATCATGCTGATCTTTTACACTGGCTAACAACGACCGCATCAAACAGCAGGCAAAATAATGTACCGCTCTTCCGTTTCTCAAGGGGAAAAGCAGCTGAACCTCTTCTCACTCATTTGTGTAGATATGCAGCCTAAAATCTTTTCTTCTTATTTTAAGTAACGGAGATCTTGGAGATCCAACCTGGTCTTCTCACATAGTGTGACGTTACTGAGGGGGCATGCTGAGAATGGATCCTCAGGAATAATTTTTGCACAGATATTAACAACTAAAATGTAACTGCTGAATTTTTTTACCTGCTTATACTGGAAAAAACTCATTTTAGGGCTATTAGAACTTTAAGTAGTTAAAGCTCTTCAAGTTTTATAACTTTAAACTATGTCACATTCATGATGGCAAAGAAGGTGTCCTCCAGCTCGGTGTTCTGTGCCTCATTACAATGTTTTCTTGGTATGAGCAAGGCCTGATTAATGCTTGTGAGGTACTTTGGTGTTGTTCTTAAGCTGTTAGAGATTGGCCTTATGAGAACAAAATGGTGTGTTATGAGGAACAACAACGAAGAGCATTGACTTTTCATAGTCTCCATTGGCCGTAATCCATTGCCATTATACATAAAGTAGCAAAACCTGGTTCAGACAGACCTGAGAAGCAAATCCTATCCCTGGAAATAAATCCAAGACCAGTCCTATCACCACATTTCTGCTACTTCAAACCTAGACTGTATCATTTAATCTGGAAATATTCAATTACTTTATGAAGAATACCAAACAGATTCAATGCAGATCCGTGTAGCTGATAAAAAGAGAGGAGGTGATTTGCCCAAAGTTTTACAGCAATCTAAAAGCAAGTGCTGTATTTCTTGTTTACAATTTTGTGTTACAATGTGAATTAAGGGCCAATGTGAACTGTGATTCCCATCTTTTATGAAAAGAAATAGGAGTTAAGAAGTAGAAGCTACCAATTCCTCCAAAGTGAAGTCTTACTCTTACTGAGAACAACTGGAATCTGGTATATTAAAGATGCTGAGGCAAACATAATGCAGACATTATGCAATTAGATATAAGTTCTTTTTTGTCTCAAAACTAGCCATCTAGGGGCATGCGGAGATGCTCTGATTAGACAGAAACAGAGTACATTTAATTTCCACTTCCTTCCAACCATTTCAAAATTCCTTCCTTGAGGAGTCAGCTTTCCAAAACTCTAAATGTTGTGTTCTACTTAACCTCATAGGTATTCCAGAGACTATGCTAGCGAGACTTCTCTTTCCACACTCATTAGTTCAGTGTGTTTGGCTCATTTCCTAGGATTTGGTCTAGCACAGCCTCTGACCGTTCAGGCCATTTGTCTGAAAATCATTTCCCTCTTCACTTCTGCAATTTTCCATTCAGCGCCTGAGCAATTAAAATCCCCAGCGATCAAAGCCCTGGTCTTCCAACTGTCCCTTTCTTTTCAAAATCATTGCATGAGCTACTTTTCCTAACTGCATGAGCTGTGCTCTCACAAAGAACATATGACAATTGCTCAATTGTTAGAAATTGTGAATAGCGTCTTAGCCAAAATATTGACATCATTCTGACTTGCACATTAAGGATTAATTTTGACTAGGGCTGTAACTACAAATGAGCAAATCATTCAGATGACATTAAAATCAAATCAGTTGTCATATAAAGTCTTTGAGGTCTAATAACTATGATTTTTCACTTCGCTAATTTGATTTCTTGATCTTAGCTATTCTGTAGCATTCCTGGGTTATTCCTGACCCTCCACAAGGAAGGATTTCACAGGTGTTTACTCTTTTCGGGCACTAAATTATCTGTGGAAAGTATATTATATGTGTGCAGCATCTGTTTCATGGAAGAACAGAAATTCTTTCTCTTTATATAATTTGTCTTGACTCAGGTGTTCATTCCAGAACTATGTAATCCTTTACATTGACAATTGTGATTCTCCCGACGTTTCTAGTTCTCTGTGGTCGGGGTGGGCTGTGCTAATGACTCCCTGTGTGCCTGTGTGTGTGGACCTTTATCTCCACATCCTGAGATGCAGAATAGACAGATGATATCCGTTCAGGAATCCCCACCCTCAAAACTTCTCTAAATCCCTTCTATACCTGTTATTACCAGCTTTTGTTCATTCAGATTGGGATGCAATATGTGTGAGTCGAGAGTTAACACACTTTTTTCTATCATATACCAACTCCTAGACTGTACACATGACCCAAACCAGGTGGAGGACTGTTGACAGGCAGAGTGCCGTGTTCCTGTAGTCACAGAGTAGGCGGTTTTGTGGGGAAGGTGGAAAGGGGGAGGTTTTTTGTTTTGTCAGTGAGTGGGAGAGGTAGTGAAGTTGTAAAGAACATAGGGAGCGTAGGGTGCGAGGGGAGAGAATACAGGGTTTGCAGCACTGTAATTTAGACCAAGGCAGAGATCTCAGCACATTATTTAATCGGGGCTGTGTACTGTGCAATACTTAAAACAAATAGATGGAAACGAGTTGTTCTTCTATTAATATGGCATAATCCTCAGGAACAGTGCTGAAGTGTTTTTGCAAGGTACAATTACAGCAGAGTCGTATCAACTGCTAGGTTAATTTCTCCGTACAGAACTGCATGTTTTTCTCCCTTCAGCCAGCCATTCATTTGTCCGCCTCCAGCTTGTAGCACCAGGCGTGAACAGGCGGCTCCAAAGCGCTCGTTAGATGACTCTGTAAAGACTGAGCTCCTCCGGCAGAAGCATTACCCAGGAGCCCCAAAATAGAAACCCCTGCCTGCCTCAGAATCCTGTGTCATCAGACGTGACAAACCCAAAATGCACTAAATCTGTTGTAGATGTTTAGACTCATCCTTGCCTTAGGTTTAGACAAAAGCGTTCCTTTTTACACAGGATACATTTTAACACTTTAGCTGGAGTATTAAAGAAAGAATTTGAATTGTGGGTTCAAAGTAAAATTGATCTGGAAAATCTGGATTTGGAGAATTGTTTCAGGATTGTTGTCACAGCAATATGAATTTACCTTTCAGAGACATATTGTGATTTATAGTTGCATACTGATGCCTTTTTCTGTTATTTTGTGGAGATGTCTTCAGAGAAAAGAAAGTTTTGTATTCCTCAGCCAGGTGACAGGTCTTCCTCAGCCAGGTGACAGGTCTTCCTCAGCCAGGTGACAGGTCTTCCTCATCCTTGTACCGTATCATTTATCCAAGAAGTTCGAAGCACGTAAAGCTGGGAGGTTTCAGGTGTATTCCTGTGAGATAAGACATATTTCAATGTCACTATCACAGAAAATTGAGGCACAAAGAAGAGTTATGAATGATGTGAGGTCTCAGGGAGTTAGTGGCAGAGCCAGCAGCAGAATGAAGGTGACCTGACTTCTGCTACTACAATCCAACAGTCAGCTAATAGTCTCTCTGTTGAGAGAGTCTGCAGTTGCAGGCTGATCTAATTTGCCATATGATTTTAGCAAAGCTTGCCCCCCCTCCCCAGCTCATTTGCAGAAGGTTTTTGAAACGCTGGCTTAGCGGCAGCTCCTGGCTTGGCCGAGGAGGGGAATGTGGGACGAGGTCTCCAGCCGAAGGCTGTTGCTGCAGCAAGTTCCAGCTGCCCAGCGCGGAGCCACGGAGTTGCCTCCCTGTCAGGCAGCGGCTGCTCTATTCATTCTGCAAACAGCCTCTTTCCTTTCCAAGCCAGCCCCAGGGACACGAGGGAATGGCAGAGTTTATTATAAACTGAGTAAAGGAACAGACTATTGCTGGAGGAGATCCAGGGTTATAAAAGATTGTAGGAGAGGGGGGGAGGAGGAGGAGGAGGAGGGAAAAGGACATAATTCGTGTTTGTATATGAGGGGGTGCGTCCTGGTGGCTTCAACAAGGCATTCCCCAAACCCTCAAGACCTTTGCTGGTTTTGGTGCGATTTTCTGCAGCGCGTAGTGTACTGTGTCAAACCCCACTTACTTTTTATTGTATCAATCATTCTCTTTATGCAGCAACACGGATCGGAGAACGCTTGCAGGTCCTGTTCTGAATGAGCTCCGCTCTCTGCCAGCTCAGCCTAGTTACTGCTGTAACTTACTCTGGGGGATGGGAGAAAAAGGTTGCTGCTACTTTAAATATAATGCATTAAGAGGATGCTGGAAAAAGGCCTGCATGCTGTAATACCCAGCCATCTAGTTGGAAAAGGAGCCAGATGTAATACAAAAGAAGAAACACAGTCTCTTATGGATGCAGCACTAATTCATAAATCAGGTGAATCAGCTTAGGCAACTGCTGTGTTTTTATGCCTCTGCTGCATGGAGAACTGCATGTTGGATGCTTTTATTTGAAGTAATGGAACCAGATAATCCTTTGGACCAGGACAACTCCAATGGTAAGAAGTCGAAAACATAGAAAAGAGAGGAAAAAAAAAGGATAGTGAAAGAGCGTGTGGGTTACACATCCTACTAAAAGCGCAGGGTTAGGCATGTGTTTTTACTGTCTTCTGCATGGATAAGTAGAAATGACTGTGGTAACGTGCTTCACATTATCTTAGAAATCACCCTGTTTACAGGGTTTGGAGATAGATAAACATGTAGTAGACTGATACATATAGTGGATTGCAAGGATCAGTGATCAGGCAGAATTAACCTGTCTCCTGGACAGTTTGCAGAGGGGAGAGGAACCTATGCATTCTACATGATTCAGTTTGGGGGTCTTTTTTGCCAGTGAGAAAAGAATGTAACTTTATGCCGTATGTGCTGTCAAACGTAGCATTTGGAAGCAGTTTCTTTATCTGCAGAAAGCTTTCCTACAGGCAGTTGCATGAGTAATTTACTTAGAAGGATATATTTAGCTAGGGACCACATAAATTCACCCTGGAATTAAAGTCCATGGTTAAAACTGCAGCTATTCCCTGGATTTATAGCATTCCATGTGCTGATGTTCGGGTATCTAGTCTGTTGGAAGGCATACAAAAAGCCTTAATTGGGTTAAAAAGTTGTTTGCGATTGAAAGTCTTATTTCTCTGTTAGTAGAGTGGGTTGGCTGCATTGAGGACAACAAATTGTTTACATTTTTGAAAACAATGTAAGATGGTGATTTTTAGAATAAATTGAATCTCGGCTCTTTAATATGTATTTGGTACTATTCTGGATTCAGTTTGAAATCTGCAATGTATTCCATACCCTACATATATGTTGTTCAAGAACTACTTATGTATTTCCACAGCATATTCTCTGCTGATAACCTAGACCTTCAAGTACCACATAACTGCGGTGTTAATATCACAGCAGACCTAAAACTGTGGGGAAGGAATGTGGTTAAGGGAATGAAGTAACATTTAAAGTATGTGAACAGTTGACTGGGCAGATATAAGTGGGCAGCACTGCTTTACTTTGGGCTCTGTGCCACGCTGAAGTTGAATTGTATAAAATAATCAAGGACAGATTTCAGTGTTGTTTCAAATGATAATTTTTACATTAAAAGATCAAGAGGGGAGAATCACACTTTTTATTTCACTTTTCTATTCTCTTTCATATGTAGTTGTATTAATTTCTCTGCAGAAAAACAGCATCTACCTCTCATGTCTTATACCTCCTCTTAGACCACTAGGACATAGAATTAAATCTTGTTTTCTTCTTTACAGCAGGAAGCTTTAGGATTAGTAGAGAAGTGCATGCATATTTTGGGCTGAAGTTAACAAACAAATAAGCAAGTATTCTTGCCTGTCCCGACATCAGAATGTGGGCTTTAGGAGTCATAGAGAGAATGTCTTGATTCTGTGGGAAATATAAGTTTACCTTTGGTTTCTCAAATATGCTAAAGTGGCTCACTGAATTTAGAATGCATGTTTTAAGATATACAGGTTTCTCATTCTTTTCCTTATAGACACATAAATTATATTCTGTCACATTGTGTAGAAACTTGTTTTCCTACAAAATATTTGAATAAGTAGGCAGAAACTGGAAGTGTTTGTAAACTGGGAAATAAGAGACAAATAAGCAGTCATGGTACCAACTATCCTAGAAGAAGCTTCACTGCTTCCCCTTCCTAACTATGTAAATCCCCATCTTCTTTTTAGAGTTCTTCTAATTACTTTGGTTTAAACTATCCTCTTGTAAAACAAATGGGTTGAGAAGGTCAATTGCTTAAGTGTTACGCTGCTGGAGCTGAAGGAACAATATCCAGGACTGAGGGATTAATCTACTTTTATGATATACCATGCATTATTTTGCATGCATTCAGTGAATAGAAAGTTCCCAAAAATATTCTGGCAGAGTGCTGTTAAGAAATATTTTCTCCTTTGAGAATGTTTTCTTGTAGTTGTCATTCTTGAAGCAGCCACTTTGTCCCTTTTATTGTCAAACAGCTGGTGAAGTGCTATGAACACACTGATAACTCTTGTGCTTATCTTACTGCACTGCTCATGTGACATATATTGATGCCTTGGGAAGTGACCATAACTTGAAACTTCTGTGCTTACTGTAGAACTGCCTTTTTTACATTCAGGAATGTCAAATCAAATTCCTTTTCCTGCCAGCAGAGTGAAAAGTGTTATTTAATTTTTCATCTACCTGATAGTCCACATTGGTTAACCATCTACCTTAAAATTCAGCGTCAGTTCATTCTTAGTTGCTTATTGCCAGCCCAATCAATAGGTCACTAATGACAGTAAAAGCTGTTCTGAAGAATATGTAGCAATAATATACTTTAAAGTTGCTCTTTTTGCCTCCTGCAGCCCTTTCATTTGCTTACAGAGCTGTATGAAATCAGGTAGAAGGACGTCAGTGGAGTATTCAGGACTGAGAAGCTGTGTGTCTCATTTCTCAGCACAGGATTTTTTCCCTAACTGAATTAGGTTGCCAGCTTTTCATGGAGATGCCTCATAGATTTATTATCTTGTAACTTGTATGCTTGTAACTGGAACAGAGAAAGGGCCACTCATTTATTTGGGGGCCTGAAATGAGATATAAGCTGTGTTAGTTGTCTTGACGTAATAGACCCTGGAATAAAATCATAACCTGTGGGTGAAATGGTTATTGGATTTTTTCTCTCTGATCCTTCACGGAGCTGTAGGGATTGTGCTGCTCGGAGCACGGGCTTGGGAGGCTGATAGCCATTTTGACGTTTGTGGAAATAGACGGAAGTTCTGTAACTTCTCTCCAAGTGTGCCCAGGATAAAGGCTTACATAAAGCTACAGGTTCTTGTAAGGATTTTAAACATCATTAAAATACCCCCTTACACCCACCCCACCCCCAATATTTTCTTTCCATTCTCTGAAATGCAGGAATATAAAGAAAGGTTATCGTCATTTTATGATGGGTCACAGTGCTGACTTTTTGATGTGTTCTTTTTAATGTAGTGGCATGGTTTTACTTGATTCTTTTCACAAAAAAAAATTCTTGGAAGAAAAGTGCTGAAGAATGTGCTGATTCTAAAACCATAACCCTAAATTACCCATTTCAGAGGGATGACATATCAGAGCTACAGATTTCTCTTTTGTGCTATAGCCACTTGCAGCTACAAGAATAAAAGACAACTCAGCAGCTTTTTACAAGCCGGTGAAGATTTATTAGAGGTTGTATTTGTGTACAAACTCTTGCATACAAAATATCTATGACTTTTGCATTCATTGTGTCTTCTAATTACTTAGGTCACAGTTTATATAGCTCTAGTGAACGCTGGTACCACCTCTGAGTTTATTCTCTTGTGTGTCCTGACAGTATTTCTTTATGAATTAGTTGTTAATCTTTTAAGGGCATGGTGTTTTTAGTGGACCTTTTGAACAAACTTGTAGACCAAATCCCAAGTGCTCATTTTAGTGGAATCATATTCCCTACACAATAAGTGTGAATCACAGATGCAGATTCTGTACCACAAAGAAATGAAATTAAACCATTGTGCTTTAATAACACAATAATTATGGCGTATTTTTTCAGTCTCTGACACACACATTCAACCAGGCAAATTACATGGACGCCAGCCAGGCTTGAACTTTGTCTGCTGTTGGTAATTTAGATTCTTCAAGCAATGTTCTAGGGCAGTAATGAAATCCCAGCCTCGGTGACACCTTGTTGTGCATTAAAAATTGCTCTTAGAGAGGAAAACAGAAGCAAGGACTGGAAAACCAGAATTTTTTGTAGATGATATATGAAGCTTCTTAGTAGAGTTGTGTGGGAAACCAAGGCCAACAAATTATGGCTGTTGCAGGTGAAGAGGGAGGTGTTTTATTCAGAGAGATAGGGTTGATCTGCCTTAGAACAGGAAAAGGCCATGAATGTTTCTACTGAGCTGGATTTGGCAGATGATGTAATTTGGGACACCTCATCCAGAATCTCAGCAGACAGAGCCGAGGGCTCATCAGCTTTCCAGGCTCTTTACTTTCCTGGACTTGAAATTTATTTTCACTGTGTGGACAATATATATGTATTCTTAACCTTATATAATCTTCTTTTAAAGATGATCTGATGATCTCAGAGAGAACAATGATTAGATTAAAAATAAGATGAAAAATAGTGAAATCTTTTGAAGCATCTTTGAGATTTCCACAGAAAAGGCTGCGAGCCAGGAATTTCCCATGCAAGGGGAAATTCTACTGCATTTTAGGCATCTAGTAACGAGAAAAAGAAAGAAAATAGGAAGACATCGCTAATTTTCAGTGCAGTACTCTGAAGCCCCTGCCTTCTAAATAAAGGTAGTACTGAAGATGCCGTGCAGTAATGTTTTGAAAAGTTAACTCCCCCTCATCTACCAACAACCGAGAGTTTAAAGTATAAGCTATTTACATTTTACCATTCTAATTAAGTTAATCTGTTCTGGAGCAAATGAGTCACTGTATCGGGGTTGTTTTGGTAGGTTTGCACAAATTGCGTAGAGTTTCCTCGGATCTTTGAAAGGCAGAGCACCGATCTTTTTCCTTGCGTGAGAGGAAAGGAGTTTGGTCTGGGAGCAGCCGTCTTGCAAAAAACCGGACAAAACCAGAGGTGAACTTCGGCATTTCTTATCGGTGGTGCTGTCCTGCCCTGCTGAGTCTCAATGCTTGGTTTATATAAAGAGTGAATGTTGGAAAGTAATGAGTTTGGTGGTAGCACTTTTTAAAAGGTAATTTCCCATTATTGTCCACAGAACTGAAGTAAAATAGGAATGAGTAGGTTGGCAATTAAACATATTAAACTATCATTAGGTGATGAAATAGTGCTGTGCTGTGGCTTGTGGCATAGATCCTTAAAAAATTATTTGTTGCTTCTCTGCTTCCTGCAGCCAACATTTACGTTGATTGCAAAGAACTCTTTGAGTTAAATACATTAAAGAAACAAAATGTGTATTATTACTGGAAGTATTTATCCTAGACACCTGTGACTAGCCAGATGATTTAACAAAGTGTGTTATTTCATGATACTCCATTAGAAAAGTGAGGTCTCTCTTTTTAGCAGTTTTTAAAAATCATACTTTTTCTTAGTGAATGTCAGTTTTCAAGGCTGAACCAGCAGAGGACTATAGAACGTTGAAACAGTTATGCTCCTTTCTTTTCTTCTTTGTAATAGTTCCTACACCATGTCTGTCTTATGGCTTCTGACAAAAGAGAGGGAAAAATCAAAAAGAAAAAGACAAATGGCAGTGTAATACCTAGAGAAGATAAATGCAGACTGAATTCCTGATGAATTGTGCATAAAAGCGATAGGAATATTTTGTGTGGCAACCCTTTTCTTTATATTTTTCTGTAGTTTTCTTCATTTTACCTACACTGTATTCAGGTACTAACTATAATTTGTAGGAAAGATGTATTGTACTGAAAGGTTGGTGTGAAGCAGCTAATAAATTTTTCTGGGAAAGAAGTTCTAAATCTTGGTGGGCAAAAACAAAGTGAGGCATCTGCACATAAGAAATATTGGTGACAAAATCAAATGAAATATCTTACCCGAGAGCAGTATATGTTGGTGAACATCTGAAGTAGTGACAGATTTGCTCCCCAGGTTCCATTAGGCCACTGTTTCACATCATTTCCTGAGGTTCCTACAAGTTATATGATCAGTATTGGACTTGCTCCAAAGAAATGATCCTGGTATGTGTAGTGAGCATTGTTGGAAAAGGGTCATAAAT
>JAOXNO010000008.1:3721846-3735065 GCA_028565335.1 Limnodromus scolopaceus
TATGATCAGTATTGGACTTGCTCCAAAGAAATGATCCTGGTATGTGTAGTGAGCATTGTTGGAAAAGGGTCATAAATAATCTGAACTGTCAGTGACCGTGTGGTAAGTAGAGCAAGCCTCACAGAGTTTAGAGTAGGTGGGCAGCTGTAATGGGGTTTCTCTGTGGTCACCCAAACTTTTTGGCAACAAAGAGAAAGATTTAAAGAGATACAAGCATTATCTGGTAACTTCACTACAATTTACACTAAGCAGTGAAACAGGAAGATCCAATATAGCTTTAATAAATTGTCCAGCAGTATCCAAACAGCAGAAAGCTCCAGGGGAACATGAGACCAAGGATTAAGAAGATTACTGTGTAATGATTTGTAGAATGCATTCTACAATTTCCAAGTTTGTAGTTGAATTATGAACAACCATTGCACACAGTCTCTTCCTTTCTCCCCCTGCTGACATCTGTAGAAGGGGGAAGAGCCAATTGATAATCAGCACCTCACCAGACCATGAGCATGCAATGAAGGAGAACTATCGCTCTGAAATCATGGAGGAACATTAGATGAATAGACCATCCATCCTCGGAGGTACTTGGAACAGTCAAAGTAGTGTCTTCATTCTTTCCATAGTCAAGCACGTTCAAGGCTTCTTTTCTTTTGCTTCTAAAAGAGCAACTTCAAAGCAGAGCATTGTGGGGAAACCTCCCAGTTCGGTCTCTAAAATCTACAAGTCTCTCTCAGAACTTTCTCCAGCAGCAGCCTGCTACTGGAGAGGTGGATCCAGTATCGTTAAATGGAAAGGAAGAGTGTACTCTGTTAATCTGTTCTTTCTCCTGTGGTTACTGAAATCTGTCCAGTCAGAACCTGGTATCTAAAAGTGGTCATTAATATTAGTGTGGTGCATCAGCAAGTTCTGCTAGTAGATAACAGAAACTGGAGAAGTCTTCTGGAAGACAGAAGAAATTGTCAGCCCTTACTGAGAGCCAAGACCCACATTTTGACAAAGGGTGAGCCAAGCGGATTTTTCTGAGACCTTTAATCATGGGTTATTGTGATCATGTACATGTAACTACCAAGCTGTTGGCCAGGAGCCTCCTCTTCTGGTGATGCCCAGAAAGATTGACAACCGCTAGTGCTTCACATCTGTGTCTAACAAACACACTGTACACGAGGGATATAAAGAATAAATAGCTGCTTACCTTTAGCCACTTCACTATAATATTCTTTATTATGGCTGATTAGGATGTTTGCCAAGGAGGTTTCTCGGTGCATACATGTGGTTATCATGTCAGTTAGAGCATTATGGTAATAAATAGATGTGCTTCCCCTAGAGCATCTCCAAGGAATCAGCACATGTAAAAGATTTAATTGCAAAGCATTGCTGCTGCTGCTGCTGTGGGCTCGGAGGCCCACCAGATGCCTTGCTGCGTGAGTCAGTAGTCAGTGATTTTGGCTGCTATAGAGCGTAATGCACTGATCAGAAAATGTCTGCCAAAATGAAGTTTCAAGAAGTGTTTGTTTTCTTACCGGATCTAGATACGCTTCTAGTTTTGTTTTACACCTCCAAGTACTCCTCTAGATGTGGTTGGGAAGTTGGTAGGCAGCCGTGGCAGATGTAATAACAGAAGCCCTTGTTCTTTGTCCCGGAGCTGTATGTGTGGGTTTGTTTGCTTAACCATTGGGTGGGCATGGCATGGCTTGTGTTGCAAATCAGTGCCTCTGCATCGAGGTCCTGCTGTTAATCCAAGCAGGAGAAATCCTGATAAAAGTGGGAAAATAAGGTGCTAATCGAGTCTTTTTATTTGTTTCAAAATAAAGGGAAAAAACATGACTTAAAATAACAATAGTAAAAGTTAGACCAGAGTTCATGATATTTTATTGTCCCTGCAACTGGTCTTCTATTTTGCAGAAGTGCTATTAGAGCATTACTCATGGCAGAGAGAATATCCCTGAAGAGTTTTTCACAGTCCATGTGTCAGACAGGAATGCAAAGGATCAATTTACAGCCACAGACAAAGATCTGAAAGCGTCCAGGGGGACCTGGGAGAATGCTTCTCACCCCAAATAGTTTTACTGATTTAACTGATTCCACTTGTCTGACTGCAGCGTGTTTTCAGCTCACCCGGAGTTCATTCCTGAGTGGCAGCATTACAAACATCAGATGTAGGCTGCAGCGAGAGCTGGTAGGGGAACGTTAAACACAGTGTGACCTCCTTGCAGTCTTTTCTGTTGTAAAACTAAAGAGAATTTCGGTATGTTTTGGAAAGCTCACGCGTGCAGTACTGTATTCCAGGGAGAAGCGTGCTGGTGCTGTGGAACTCGGTTTCCCTGAGTGACTTGCTTTGTGTAGCAGATCCTCCTCTACGATGCACTCGCAGCTCTCAGAAGAAGCCAGGCGTCAGGTCAAGGAGTCGTATTTTAAAGTTCTTTCTGGATGAGACGCTGGCAGTGGTCTATGAGCATAGCACAGCAGTTGGCAGTAGTTCCCTGGTTCTGGTTGCCCTGCTTTTGCGTAATGGTTGTGCTTCACCTAAAAGTTACTAGTCATTAATTCATTTGCTTCTTAGATGTATTTGGTTTATTGTCATTTAAAGTTTCCTGGTAAACCTTAGAAAAAAACAGAGGATGTATTAATCTGTTTAGGAGAGACAGTTTTGAAATTAACCTTCCTTCTTTTCATATCATTTGCAACAGGATCCGTAAAGTTAGGCCTTAATCTCAGAAATATTTGTGTATGTATTCAGCAAGAGATGGCATGAGGAGGTTCCCTGAGTTATCTGGGCGTTTTTTGTCTGGAAGAGCACACAAACAGTTCATCACTTTTTTGACTCTTAACAAATGTTTGTTGTTTTTAAGACTGAAGAAAAGCAAGCAAAGATTGAATTCTTATTGTGACTTCTAACCCAAGATGAAGTTGAGTACACAAATTAAAGATAGGGAAAATGTAATCAGCATTTCAGATTTAGGGAAAAAAGCAGGTGCATTCAGCTTGAAACCAACACCGTGTACACTGGGGGCTGCTGCTCTGGCTGCGGTGCCTCTCACTAGGAGAGAGGCGTGTTTTATTTTCCCTGCTTATTCATTTTCTGAGTCATTCATCTTGTGCTATAGCTATTGAAAACTGTAACAGAGTCTGGGAAGCGCTTGGCTTTTGAGTGCTGCCTCCTGATTGGACTGGGGAATGCTGCTGTTCGGGAATAATGTGTGAATACCATCTGCTCCGAGGAGCTGGGAGTCTCCCTGAATTTTGCTCGGAGAGGCACCTTTAGCCAGGACTACAGGCAAGGGGAGCGAGCTTGCTTCTCCTCTTTCTTATCCAAACTTTCAGTTGTCGCTGGATTTCTTTTCTGTTTCCCTGTTGAACTTTTTTGTGCTTTGCTCGAGGGCTGAAGTGCTCCTCCTGTGGGTTTTGGGCTTGTTTTTCCTTTATTTTTTTTCCTGCATGGGATTTCTTCTGGGGTCCAGCATGGACACCAAATGGGGAAATAAATCAGCAAGTTTTGCAGCGGTTTATTGCAGCACAACAGTTAACATGGAATGTCTGAGTTGCTTTGAGAAACTACTTCCAAAAATTTGACCTGCTCATAAAAAGGTAAGCAGTTAAGGACTTCTGAATTTCAGGGACTGACTTCTTACTTGCACAGAGGTTTTGTTTTGTTAGGAATGAATCTGTCTCATTCGAAATGTACAGTTGCCTTGTAGCAATGCCTGGGATCAAAGACTGTTTTGTCTCAGAATTTCTTTAATGAGCCTGAAGAAATAAGCAGAGTTGGAACAATGATTGCCTTTTGCTCTTTTGTGTAGAAATTGTCTTAATACAAACTTTCTGCAGTGCAAGTGTAATTGTAATTCAAGACAGCTTGTATTTTTCAGTTTGCATCTTTATGAAGAGAACTCTCTCAAATCTTGTTTTCCTGATTATGGAATCTCTTTTTCAGACTGCTATCTCAGATGAAACACAGCTATTTTTCAGCAGTCCGGATTTGCAGTCAAATGGTGCATTCCACTTCAAGAAGACAAGATGTAGTTTGTGAGCCCATTAAATCCTGCTCACTAATGACCTGCTGGTGTAGACTCAGTCACTAGAGAGAAAACCATAGCCATTCCTTTAACCTCAGAACAACAGGCCTGACACCGCCACGATTGATAGCCCAGTACTTTTAGCACATACTTAACTTTTTGATGGTACTGTCTTAAAACGTAGTTATAATTTATTTTTTTTTCCTGAAGGTTACATTTCAATCAGACACTTTTATCTACACGAGGGAAAGTCAGCTGAGGCAGGACAGGAACTATTGATGTCTTACAAAACCTTAGCCTTCCTTCCACTGAGGCAGATTATTCAATTTACTGTTGTCTGTTCCAAGGAGAAATCTGCAAAGCATATTCCTAAGACTTTGTTTGCTGAAGGCTTCACTGTAACTAACTTTTGGTGTATTTGTTTTTTAGCTTTCTCTTTTGTGTTGGTATGTTAATTGTAACTGTATAGTAAGTGTGTAAGTTGCATGTACTTACATGTATTCTAAGAGAAGTGTTTAGTACTTGTAAATAAGGGAACAGTGGATTTATGTAACTGATACTTCATCTAACCTAAACTCTTCATATTGAATCAATTTTAACTAAACAAGAAAAGGTCTTAAATCTAGTATGCTTTCTTACACTCAGGCCTTTTGAGCTAATGTTCTGGTAATACAGAAAAGAGCTGTTGCTGTCTGCAGTTTCACTGCAAAAAAAAGAAAAAAGATTAACAATTAGGCATCCTTTCACTTAGTCATTTCGGTGGCAAAATGCCAGATCATCAAAAGCGACTCTTTTAATGAGAAAAAAACTTTGCTGAAGCCTGAATCAGGATAATTGTTGCAAGCCAAAGACGGAACACCGGAATCACACAGAGATGCAACCAGTACAGTCCATTAGCTGGCGGGCACTCTGCTTGCCTGGAATATGGGGTGTATGGGTTAAGGTCTCGCTGTGCCTGGTGCAAGCCAAGTGTATGGCGCTCATTTTATGTATGTTGTAAAATCTTGACAGGTCATGCATGTACCAGTACAAATGGGGTTCTCCAGTAATCATCACATTTCCGGGGCTAGAAAAACTATTTCTCATTCATTGTTGCTGCTAAGGATAATAAATGCTCACTTCAGTCTTTTTCAGTGGAATTATATTGTCAATTGTAGATTTCCCAAGTGCCCTTTTTTAATCTGTCATTGGGCCAGACCTGATGATTAGAATGAAGTAGCACGAGGAATAAAATTCTGACCTTTGAACTCCAGAGGTGAAGATCACTTCCAGACATAGCAGAAGGTTTTTTGACTGTTGGCAGTAGTGACTGAGCATCAGCAATAACTGACAGTATATGGGACAGTGGAATCAGAGCTTTTAAACTCAGTGGTATGTACATGTATACACTCAAATCGAACATCAGCTGATCGTGAAGTGCGTTTATTTTTTGCTCAGAGTGGACAGATGTTTTGTACTTTCCCTTCATCAAACACAGTAGTTATTAGGTTCAGTGGTCTAACTGTGACATATGTCTTTGTATGGGTAGAGTTTATTTTTTAGGGACTTGACTCAACCCTTCTGTAGTGGGTTACTGCTAGATCCCTCAACAAAGCTCTCCACAACTTAGTATTTCCTTTTAATAGGATCCTGTGTGGCTGCAAAGCACTTTTTGTTTGCCTGGCTGTTGCTAGTATGTGGCATGATCACCAACAGTGCAATGTTTTTCACTCTCTAACCCAGATACCTTCATGCCAGCTTAAAAGTGTTGCAATTATCGTGTTCTTATAAAGAGGAGCTGAATTAGAAGTGACTTGCCCAGAATCAGGCACAGGAAGCTTTTATCATTGTGTTGTAGTTGTAATGGATCCTCTACGTTCCTGGTTAGCTCTTCAGCCATTCCTCCTCCTCCATGGTCTTCCTCTTTCCCCATTTCCCTTTCTTCACTCTTCTCTTCTTCACTCCCTGTCCCTGGAGGACGTTTGTCATTTTGCTGTGAGAGCATTATCCACCTGATATGTCTATATGAGTTTGGAAAAATCACAGTGATGCTTTTTTTCAGCAGACCAAAGTATTTGTTTCTTTGAAGATGAAGAATTATCATTTTCACTATAGGAAAGAGTTCTTTCTTGCTAAAGTGGTGACTGATAATGCAACAACACTATAGTGCATTTACAGCTTAATTTCAAGAATCCAAATAGATTTCGTTTCTCCTCCACCTCCTCTCTTGCCTGACTTAGTTGCCAGACTTTCTCTGGAAGTTCAGTCTCACTTAATTCATGAAGAATGTGGCTCCCTCTGCCATACTTGGTGCCTGGAGTCTAAATCAGTACATTTTTAGTGAACTTCAGTTTAAGGCAAATCTGACCTACCTAGAATATAGGTCTCCAGATTGCAGACGTGAGCCAGTGATGAGGCACTACCATTAACATTAAAGTACTTTGCATGTATCTGCACTAGCTATTTCTATTGCCTTTTATATAATCTAATATTCCTTTGCCAAGGAGTAAGATGTAATAGGAACTATTTTTGTGTTCTTGGGAGCATGTTTGCTGGCTCTGAGCTCCTCTGAATAGATGCCGCCTCCTGCAATGATGTCATCACTTCTGGTGTTTGCCAGTAGACTATCAAAATGTTAAAAATCGAGATAATATCAAGATAAGACAAAAAAATCAAGATAAAAAATGACTAGCTTGCCTCCATTTAGGTCAGATGAAGCACAGAAGCCAGTGTTTTAAACAGAAGAGAATATTAATGGAAAGAGAAGGACTTCAGAGAAACTGGGACAGTCTAGTGGCCAGCACAGTAGACCAGAGAATTCTTGGGTTCTGTTTCAGACTATGTGAAACCATTTTGCAGAGCAGCTGTGATTTGATTTTTAATTTCCTCATGGAAATTCTTTCTTTCTCTCAAGGGATTTAAGCCCACATCTGCTCCTTTCTCCCAGGAGACTGTGCTGTGGGGTGGGTTGTCTTTAGTTCCCCTGATCCAGGGTCCCCAACCTCTTCTGCTGTGAACAGAATGTGGTGACTGGAACTTGGACTCTGTCCTTCAGTCTTGGGAATTTAGTCTTGAAAAAGCGTAGCCAGAGCTGTATGGCAATTATGTGAAGGGCTTTTGAATGATCAAAATCAGATTTTCTACAGAATAAATTCAAAGAAAATTCAGCTAATTTCACCTTTCTCTGTCTTTTCCCTCCAAACTTGTCTTTTTAGATAGTATTTCTTTACAAAATTACAATGTCTTACTCTTTGACTTTTATAGAGTATAAAGCAATGCTGTTCCTACTACCAGGAACAAAAAATAAAGCACCTTTTGTACTGCTAAAAGAAAATCAGACAATGGTGATATTTCTTTGAATTCATTAGTTTAGCATTTAATTCCTTAGAGTTAATGCTTTTAAAAGAGTTAACTGCTACATTTAAATCACACTTGGTCAAAACTTGAGTGTCTTAAGTAGGTTTTTCTTGGTAGTTTGCAGAAGTATCCATTGTACTTAAGGCGGAAAATGGATTGCAAACCTGTTCTATTCCAATTCTGTGCTGCCTGCTGGCCTCTGTACCTGCCTGGTGGCCGTCGCTGTGGTCATCCCTGTGAGACAAGGAGGCTGCTGTCTGAACTCCAGGCGCCAGGTGGGTGTTGTGCCAAGAGTAGCTGTAGAAGAATAACCACAAAACTCCATTAGTGATCCTTTCAGCCCTGAGCTGAAGATTTATACCTCCTTTAGAAGGATTAGTTGAGGCTTCAAGACTCTTCTTCCTGGGGTTCTCATTATTGGGGACTGTCACTTGGCAAACTGCTGTGACGACTTTGTGTCATCTGCCTCCAGCAGGCTGAGGGGGAGGCTGGAAGAGCCACGGGGACTTCCATAAAGGCTGTAGGTTAGACCTAAAGTGCACTCTAGAATATAAAGCTGTTACATTTTAAAAGTCTTGTTTAAGGGTGAGATTCCTTAATATTTCAAATAATAAATATTTGTAGATACTAGGTATATAATATACACTATATCAGACACATAACCTATGTACCAAATAATAAGGAAATCTAAAAGGGACGGCATACCATAATATTTCAAATTGTATATTTCCAGTCTTGCTGAAGTCCCATACATCGTCCTTAGCTTCTGATCCTGACCTCAGCAGCTTCAAGGACAAGAACCTCCCTTGTTTTGAGTTTGTAATTTATAATTAAGTAGAAGAGAATTGAAGGCAAAGAGCACTGTCAGTTGAAATGAGTCTTGTACTTAACTTCATTGGGCGCTGACATGGAGAATCTTAGAGAAGTGAGATTGAATAGTTTATGGACAGTGTAGAAGAACCGAATCTCTGGAATAAAGTCAACGTTTGAAAACAGGTGTCTTGAGAAAGAGAAGTGTTTGAAGAGGGTATGTAATACCTTTCACTGAAAAAAGAGGATGTGGTTTAGATTAGGAGAGTATGTTTTTCAAACTGCAGGATGTGAAATGGCTGCTGGGTATGTCTGTAGTTTATAGATTTTCACAGAAGAATTCCCTGATAGTATTAATTGGAGAAATGGTGATAATTATTAATAGGATTAAAAAGAAATGGAGAACACTGATAATATATGCAAGCCTGTGCTTTTAATACAGTTTGTGTGGGTGAGTTCAGGGGGAGAGTAAGAGAGAATAAGTCTATTCTTAAAAAAGAAATTCTTACAGAAAGATTCATATCTTAGTATGTATGGTTTCCTCAATTTTCTTATAATTTTATCCACGTGGTTTTATCTCTAAAAGCAAAGCACACCCCCCCACCCCACCTCCTGCCCCCAGTCAGAAGAAGAACTGCCGGTATCAGGAGATGACACCAACTTTCCTCTTGAGAGCGCTAAGTAACGTTGTAGCTGGGGAAAATGTGGAGTAAGAGGATGTTCCAACAGCCAGATTTTCAGGGTTTATCTTGGTTTCTTGTGGGCCTGTTGCGATTGCTGTCTGACTTCCTGATCTCAGGCATTTGGTGCATCTAAAAGCAAAATGGAGATTTTGTTTAAGCTCCCACCCAGCATTTTGTGGAGAGCTGATCAGATTCAGCATCTGCTCTCCTTCACACCCTGCTTCTACTCCTGCCGCGGAGTAGAACTGATTTTGTGGTAGGGCAAGCGGGAGGAGAATCGAGGCCTCTGTGTTCTTTATTTCATTGCTGTCCCATCTGCCCAGTAACTGCTCCAAGGTGTTAACCTCAAATATAGCAATAGGGATAAATAAACTCGTAGAACACTAGTGATCAAAACTGTCTCTATGAAGTACCACTCCTCAGGTGCATAGACTGAGGGATCAGCCGAAGCTCATTTTAAAAGGTGGGCGATTTCAGCTCCCCCATTTGCTGTTGCTCCACTGCCGCTGGGGAACGGTCAGATGGGAATCGCTCTTGCACACACGTATGAATGCTGATGCCTGTCCCAGCGGTTACACCTCTGAGGAACCATCATACAGCTGGTTTGTGTGAGATTTGGGGGTTTTGTTCTCTTCCCTCCTTGTGTTTGAAATACAAAAGGCAAAGAGTGGAGGAGGACTAAAGGAGTGCTGAGCTTTATTCAGTATTCGGTCCTGAGCATAACTGTCCTGTAGACCAGCCACCTGGACAGTATTTTAAAAAGGCACTCTGTGTTGTTCAGGAAGAGCCATGTAAAGTCACTGGGCTTAGAAGTAGTTGTAAAACTGCAGGCTTTAAGTGTTTAAATTCTGGTGTGTATGTACTGCGTATTTGGGAAATAAGCCATTAAGCTCAATGGATTTACTTTTGGTTTTCATTTGGCTTTAATCTTACCTCTTGGACCTGCACCCTTCCCTCTTCTTGTGTGTGTTCAGTGCAGGTACTGAATCATTTGTCATAACAGGTTCTGAAATCCTTGCTTTGCGTGCATTTCCTTAACCTCCTCTTGGGTAACAGGAGTCATGATCTTGACAGGAATTAATGACTGTGTTGACTGACCCTTGACACTGATTAAACACCTAAACACAACACTGTCTAGAAAAACAAAATTGGTCAAACTCATGCCAATGTCTGCAAAGCCCATTGTTAGTCTGGGTTTTTATATGCAGTACTATCTGTATTGTCTTAAAACCTGGAACATACTTTCTCTGATGAAGGGAACCGGTGTCCCATCAACTCCCTGGAAAGGTGTCACCGTTTCATGTAGGATTACAAGAAAGGCATCTGAATCTCTTTAATTTACTCTCCAGGATGACCGAGAGAGGGGTCACTAACAAGGGGAAGCAGAATTGTTTTGTCCTCTATGAGGTAAACATCCGTAGAAATTAAGTTCCTTGGTGACCCAGCAATTTATGCTCTTCTCTAGTCATTTTTTTCTTATGGTGCTGTTTAACTAAATTAAGAAATTATCTCAGCTAATAATGTGCTCTGATTTCTTCAAAGGGAAAGAGTTTATGTACAAAGTCTTGTCATGTTTGTGGAAGTGCAGCATGTGATTTCACTTGACACATTTCAGGGTAAAGACCTTATGTGTTGTAAACTTGCCAATGTTATAGAAATTTGTAAGTTATCAGATTCCATACTCTCTACAGTGTAAATGTTTTTGAAAATATTGATGCTTTGTCAGTAAATAATTTCAGTTCAGTCTTAGTGCTCAGTATCATGTTCCTTACAAATGGATCCCACATCAAGAAATGTTCTTAAATATTTTAAACTAATTATGTATGTACATATTTTGGTGTAGGATAGAGATTAAATATAAATCAAAAACCAACACAGAGAAACATATTCCCCATTGGATTATAATTAACTTTCTAGTACTGTAAAAAACTTGTATCTCAGAAGATGTAACATGGATATTTTGAAAACTCCATAATGTTTAAGGGTTAAGTGTCCATCTCTTACAGATGCTTTGGATGGATCCTCTGGAGGCCCAGCCAAGGAAGTGCTTTCCTCTGTCCTGATTTCTAATGAATTAATCCCTAATTTTTGGCTAGTGAATAGACAGACATACACCTTAAGATAAAAGATATTAATTTTTCTGTTTCTAATCTTCCCATGTTTCAGGGAGCATTGAAAACTAGCCCTTCACTAGTTGTTCGTTTTACTGCTTGAAAATTTTTTTGGGAGATTTTTTGTTTTCTTGGGAGATTCTTGGTGTATTTAGTAGAGCTTCTGCTTGCCAGAGTTCTTACTAAGTGGAACTGGTTTCAATAAATCATTGTAGCTTTGAGAAATCTGGAATTCCAGTCATGGCAATTCAGAAGAGGGAGGGGGAAATAGGGATATGAGAGCTTTCCCAGCTTGGTAAAGAGCAAAGGTAATTCTCCAAAGAGAAGAGTTTGAACAGGGAGGTCTGTGGTAGAAGGCTGTGGATATCATTCTCTTACAGGTTGGATTAATATTTCATCTGTAGAGCTGGAACAAAGTCTCAGTTATGGTTGAAAGTGGTAGAATGCTTCAGCTTACCTTGTCAAGTGTCTCCCTCAGTATAGCCACGGAGAAACAGTGATCTGTCTAGAGAAAAGTAGTCCAGAGATACTGGAGCAGGTTGCTTAGCGTTTCATAGAATCATAGAATTGTCAAGGTTGGAAGGGACCTTTCAGATCATCAAGTCCAACCATCAACCCAACACTGCCAAAACCACCACTAACCCATACCCCTCAGCACCACGTCTGCCCGGTTTTTAAATACCTCCAGGGATGGTGACTCCACCACTGCCCTGGGCAGCCTGTTCCGATGCTTGACAACCCTTTCAGTGTAGAAATTTTTCCTAATATCCAATCTAATTTGTCTCAGATAAATGCAGTTGAGCACTGCCTTGCTTTCTTGAGCAATGAAATTCCCACCCCCAGATTTAAATCTCCTTTTGTCATTGACTCAGGCTCGTACACAGCACTTTTATTTCAGTCACAGATTTATTTCTGTAATTGCTTCAGATAACCAGTATCTGTTAAGGTTTGGAGTAGTGGTCTTCTTATTTTATTAAATCTTTTTGTATGAAACTGGCTTTAAACCTCCTTGCTATTACTACTCCCTAGTGCCCAGGGAGTGCCCTAAGATATATTCCTTTAAGATATTTATTTCTTATGTGGGCACCAGTGTTTCATGTTAAAATCAAGCTTGGCTTGAAACTTACTGTTGCTAATGGTGATCTGTGAAGTGTGATGACAAAATTGTTTTGCAAACTGTCCTGTCCAGGGTAAGCTTGGAAATATTTTTTTCTTTTTCTTTCCCTTTTTTTTTTTTTTTTTAATTGCTACTTGCTATCGTAAGCCATACGATGCTTTTGATAACAGTCATCAAATTTTACAGCTCTTGCTATAATCTCACTGCTGTCAACCATCTGCATCACTCCTCATGTTCTATAGAAACTGAAGAGAAAACAAATACATAGTTAATTTTAGACAGCACATCACTCCCGCTAATGGAGTTGTGTGTGCCAAGTATCATCACTGTGTAATGTCTGTGCAAATAGTCTCATGGAAACCAGAAAGAATTGACACACAAGTAGATTCCTTGATGGTTCAAAGCCCTTAGGGCTGTGTTACAGGTGTCAGGGGTGGGCTGCAAAGTGCTTGTATCATACAAAAGCCTGGAACTCTTAGTGTTGTAACCTCTGACTGGAAGATTGCCATTTCATGGAATCTGAATTTTGCTGAACAAAGAAGTCAGGTGAAGAGGCTACAAGTAGTTCTTGGTTCTACATGAGCTGTAAACACCTGGTGAAGTGCTATGAGCAGTAAAAAAATTGCAGAGCACCCTCTGAACTGCGGGGAGGGGTGAAAAAAATCTTACTTTTTGATTAAAGAGAAGCCAGGGAAAAAAGGTGGAGAACAGGCACTTTGTAAAACAGTCGCTCAGCGTTTATATAAACCTGTGATACTTTTGCTTTGATTCTAGAAAAAGCAAGACTATGCAAAAACAGATGGAGAAAAGCAATCACGTAGATGTGAGGGCAGAATGTGTCCTACAGCCTAATCCTGTCTATGTGGTGGTTTGTTCTGTGGCTTTAGAGAAGTCATTTACTCCTCCTTACTTCTCGTCATCCATCCGTAAATAAAAGTTGCCAGATGTCGCACCTAATACGGGATTTCCTGTACTTTACCTTCAAATACTGTGATTTGTTTAAAAACACGTGGAATATTACCTTTTTTGTGCTTCCCTTATGCTTTAGTACATGGGAAATATGGGAAATGGCCTCACGGCCAGCTCCCCACCTTGCTGGGCTCTACTCTCCTGACTCCCTTTGGCACTTAGAAGTGCCTCTGGGGAGCGCAA
>JAOXNO010000008.1:3735165-3761458 GCA_028565335.1 Limnodromus scolopaceus
ACGGCCAGCTCCCCACCTTGCTGGGCTCTACTCTCCTGACTCCCTTTGGCACTTAGAAGTGCCTCTGGGGAGCGCAAGCAGTGGTCAAAGAAGGTCCCATGTTGTTGGACAGGTGGAAATACAGGTCCTAAAGTTAAACATGTCAGCTCTATAAACCAGGGGAATGTGCTATTCATGAGCCTCAGTCAGATGTTCTGCTTTTACATACCAGGTGTTAGAGGAAGAGCCACAAACTTAACAAATAATGATATTTTATAGTCCTACCACCTATTGCTTCCCAGGAGTAGTGAGTGCTCAGCAGGTACTGGCACACATGAATAATGCCATTGATAGAAATACACATTAGAGGTAGGCTAAAGCTAAATATTTTTTTTAAATTACCCCCCAAACGATGTAAATTGACAGCTGTATCTCATTGTGTTCATTAACTTTTTTATTTTATAAAACGCCCAAACCAAAAGCAGGTTTATTTTTAAGATAGAGTAATGGTAAAATGTAATAGACAGAGGGGCTGGTTCAGAGATAGGGCTGCTGAGAGCCAAATTAGGGCCACTTCATTGAGGCTTCAATTGAGTGGTGAGGGCTGGTGCTTGAGATGACATTTGGGTACAGCAAAGCCTTTCCATATTATATTTAATCATTGTGGAGAGGTGAAAGGGGTCACACAATAAAAATGACATGGTGCTTTAACCTTCATATTACTGACACGCGACGGCAGATAAGTTAGATTTTAAAAGGAATGTTCAGTGAAACTCTGTAATTTTCTATCTCCCTGGTTTTTTTCTTCGTAGGGAATCCATTTGAAATTACACAATAAACCCCTCTTCATCTTCTGAATGTCTCACTGATTAGCATAATTTATAGCTAGTTCTTGTGAATGAGGTGATTGTACCCAGGTGATTGCAAAAAAGGTCTGCAGATCTTAGTTTTATAAATATTATTCCGAAGCTAACTTTGTTAAAGTAATTCATGTAACATGAGTGAGTGCTGTGCAGAGCTCCTCAGATGCAAAGACCACACACTGTGTAATCTTTGGAGCCAATCCTCAGCTTGGTTTTGCTTTTCCTAGTAAAAAAATTAACCGCATGATTATAAAATTTAGCTAATACTTTACCTCTGCAGTCGGAATCTTCTCTCATGAGATTGTTCAACCCACGCTCTAAATCCTGCCTTCATTATCTGTCATACTTTGCCTCAGAGAACTGGAAAACTGACTTTGCAGTCGCTCGGCAGACCAAATTCGTTCTTACACAGTGAGGTGTTGCAGGAAAATACTGGTGGGTAGATAAAGCACCTTTCAGACTGTCTGACAATTAGAAAAAAGCCATCCCAACCCTCCTCCTTGCGTAATTGTTTTCATCCACAGCTGGCAAGGCACTCGAGGAAGTGAAAAAGAGTTGTTCTCTTAGAGAAAGCGATAACTAAAGGTCAGCAAGATGAATGGAGCTGCCTGTGGCCCTACAGCTTATTTGTCAAAGACGCAGGCGAGGTCACCAGGCTCCCACTCTCGTGCTCAGCCCGTCGTGAAGCCCAGGGCCGCGCAGAGCTAGTGCTGCCCGTGGCCGGGCTACAAAATTCACTCTGTTCTCACATCCCGGTCTCAGCACCCAGCAGTTTGGCTGCTGAATGATTCTTGTGCTCATTGGGTTTGCCTCTTTCTCCCATGTTTTCTTTCTTTGTGAATGCAGTGCTGCCAAAAGGGGCTGGAGATTTGCCCAGGAGGTTCTAAAAAGTCTGGCCATGAGTTGGTGGAAACCTTGTCACTTGTGTTTGTACTTCCCTGAAGACGTTTTGTGGCTTGTTCCTGGTCCTGCTTATGACAGGGTTATTTTGAAAGAGGAGGAGAAAGCAGGTAGCTGACACTCAGAGTCCTGCCTCGGCTTGTCCCAGGAGTAACAAAAATGTGACACGATCTAAAATTTCCTAGAAACTTGCCATGATTTCTTTATGTCTTGATGCCAATTTCTGGAGAACTGCTGAGATGAAAACGTTCTCAGCCATCCTCTGTGCAAAGACTTGCATGTTCTGTGAAGATGAGAGTAAGGGAGAAGCTGGAATCCTTCTTACTGTAGAGTAGGGAAATAAAGATTTCCAGCTGTTAATAATAACAAGCCTGGGATTCTTCTTGTTTGAGCTGGAGCAGAATTGCCTGGAAGTCCCTGGAGGGAAGTCCAAGTCCAGCACCACACATTTGAAAGATTTGGATCACTGTCTAAAGTATTTCTGTGGCTTGACTTCATCTCCAAAACTGAACTATTTTTTATTATAATCCAGTCAGAGGAATTAAATCGATGGTGCTTTTGGCCATCAGTTTAAGTATTTTGATAGGAGTATTGTGACTGGAGCAGTGTCTGCAGATCATCAACACCTGCTTTGGAATAGAAGAGACCTGGAAGAAACCTACGTGTGGTGCAGCTGACTTCAAAGAAATAAAGAAATAACTAGCAATGGGTTTGAGGTTCCCTTATAGGAGGAAAAAAAGTGGAAAAAAGCCCCAAAAGCCAGTGTGGTGCACTGTCTGGGCAGATTTTCAATGCCTCTTTTATTTTTGAGTAATTAATTCTTTGTTTTATTAGTAATGAAAGCAGGGGCTATTTTGTACAATGCTGGAGCAGAAAAGGGTGATTCAGCAGAAAGTTAAACTCTGATGGAGCATTACTTTTGCAATTTATCACCTGTCTGTAGTGCTTGCTCAGTGTATAATACAAGTTTATTGGTATTCAGACCAATTATATTCTGAATTCACTTAGTAATTACCTCTCAAAGACAGATAAATTTAAACTGATTGTTTTATAAGTAACTGGAAAAAATCTCGAGTGTGACATCTTTTCTTTGAGAGAATCTAAATGCAAGCTGGTTTTTGGTGATCTGTTCTGAATAAAGTGATTTTATTGAATAAATATATGCGTTAGGGCTTGAGTGTGGTGTATCCAAATGCTTGCAGCCTTTTTACAGATTTGTAATGATTCCAGATGTTTGTTGTTTTTTTTTTTTTTATTTGGTGGATGAAAAATCCATTCTATTTTGTCTTTCATTAAGGAAACGTAACATACTAGATTATATAAATGTACGGCTTTAAAATTGGTCGCAGTTATTGGTAGAATAATTGGTAGAATTGGTAGAAATGCCAGCTGTGTCACCTGCAGGCTCCTTAATGTACTTTGCTGAACCTGCATTCAAGAAATTGTAGCAAAAGACACTGCTGGCCCATTGCTCAAACAGAAAAATTTTCTAGCATGCACTGCATTTTTGTGTTTTCCGTCTTAGAATCCCAGAAACACTGAATTCCAGGTGGGGTGAATCCAGGAGCTGCCAGTGATGCTTCTGGGAGCTCTCACAGGCACCGTGTTCCCTTTCATCGTGGAGCAGACCCCTGGGAGGGATGGAACAGGGCTCCTGTTTATCACATGGGCTCATTTGACAGTCCAAAGCTGCTCTGTTGTGTATTTTGTGTTGGTGAACCTTAGAGGCTACAGTTTGCCTTGATTTCTCCAGAACTTTGAGGGCTAACAAGCCACTCCTGCTAACCAGCCTTCAGTAGGGCAAGGTAGTGTCTACCAGGTGAACACAGTAGACTAACCATAAATTCCAAACTATTTCTAAGGTCTTATTTTTGGAATCTTTTTTCCTGCCTCTCCAGGTTTAGAAACCACTTTGCCCAGCCCTGTGTCTGCAGCTGCCCCCCAGGGTGCAAACAGCTCTAATTGATTATCCGAAATGCGCAGCTTTAAGGGTCCTGCGGTTCCTGCTCAAGCTCTGCTGAGTTACTGCACAGCTTTAGGCAGCGGAGTTTTACTGACTGCAGCAAATAAATTTGCTGTGCTTTATGGAGCACGGAGAAGCTTGTTTTCTGAATTTTAATCGTCTCAATAAATTGTGTTAAGATTGTGTTCTATTAGACTCCAGGAAATTAATGAGAGCAATTCAGATATGGACATTATTGGGAAGGTGTGGTGCTAACAGTACAGTTAGAAAAAAGATTTAAAATTTGGCTGAGGCAATAATGATGGCGATAAAGATTGTAGAGATAGAGAGTGCGGCTACCCAGGAACCCCTGTCAGTCTTGCCTTTTACTTACAGGGATTCTGTTGCCCCAATGGGGAGTAACTGATGGTGGTTGTCGGGTGCTCTTTGTGGACGTGGGGAAACATCTGTAATGCTGATCAAATAGCTCAGATATAGACTATGAAGAGGTCATTTTCATGTCAAAATATAGCTGTGGGTCATTTAAGAAAACAGGAATTACAGCCACTGAAGTTAGTGCTTTCATCCTCAGAGAGTTTCTTTACTGGATATGTCGTATACTTTCATATAGTAAGAAAAATAATTAAGGAGTATGATTGTATGCTGTGCGAATGATACTCCGGTTTATAATGTCATTTTCTACCATTGAAGTGCCCTCGTAGCTTGTGTATGCAGTTACCTGTCCACGCAGGGGTATCTGTGTGCGTGTCTGTGTACGGAAATAGAGAGCAAAGTTAATACAGAAGAGTTTGCAGAGAAAGATTGTATTTAACGGGGAAGTGCAGCAGGATGAACGGAGCGTCCTCGGATACCAGCAAATGAATCAGACCAGCAACATCAACAAAAATAGGTTGGTTCCGTGACGTGAGAGTTTGGTGTTGATGACTGCAGCAATGAACATTAACAAATCTTACTTTTAGCCTCTTCTTGCCCCTGCACTAAGTGAGGGAACGCTCATTCTTTTCCCGGAGGTAGCGGTTATGCATCTCAGGTCAGAGAGCGCTCACCAGGCATGGTTCTTCCTAAGGCTTGTCAGTCGGGTAGCTCTCAGATCTTCATTTGCAAGACTAGAACGTTGTCAAAAAGATACGCCAGGCTGGAGCCTCTTCATTGCTGTATCTCAAAACGTTCCATTAGAAAGCTGTAACGATTGATGAGAATTTCTCATTGCAATTACAGATGAGGAACAGCAACCAACAAATCATGCCGCGCTGGTGTATGAATTGCCGAGACGCTCTCTGTAGTCTGGCCAGCAAATCATTAAATCAAGTGAAGATGAGCAAGGGGCTGCCTGGATGTTCTCGCCTCGGCGCGGCAGCTGAGCGAGCTGCTGGCTGTCGAAATCCATCCCCGCTCCGGGAATTTAAACAGCGGAGACACGAAGCCTGTCTGTAGCTGCATAAAAGACACATTATGGCTGCAATTTAGGGGGCTACGCCTCAAGCAGCTCTTTGAATCCCTAATCCTGTCAGCTCACAGGGAAGAAAACGGGGAGGCCATACGCGGCTATGCTGAACTTTTCTCCTGACTTTGACGTGAACCAGGGGATCTGGCCCGCAGTTAAGCCGGTCGATGGGGAGTTTATACACAGTGTGTGTTGTAATGGGGTTTTACAACACAGATCTTGGCAGATACATTTAATATCTGACAATCAAAATACCTTGGCTGCCAAACACACTGAACATTGGCAGATTTTTATAAGATCTCATGAATTCCTAACCTATATATTCACTAGAGGAGGGAATTCAAGAAGAGAAGGGAAGCATGAACCAAGTATGGCAGACTCCTCACTTCTTACCCATTTCCCTTATTTCTTCTGAGTAGTGAGAATCTAAAACATGCACAGTGGGCTTAATAAAATGATTTAGGATGATCATAAGATCAGCTCACTCTTACAGTTGTTCCAATTTCAGTCTTTATATAATTTACCTTACGCTTGGGGTACCGAATAATGAAAAATCTCAAAAAACAGAGCACTAAGCCTCAATCCTACATGTAAATCTGTGCACATGTGCTGCAAACAAGATAGCACCCATGGACAGATTTGTTTGTGTTGCCATGTGAGCCAAATGCCATGGTTTTGCTTCTGTTAATTATTCAGTCCTGAAAGAATTTACTGTGAAATCCCACCAGGCAGAGATAAGACTAAAAACCTTGTAATCTACAACTGTACAGGAGGGTCAGTTTATGGCCTGAACGTGCTGGGGAATTTAGATGCGAGAGAATATTTCAGAGTGAAATGGGATGAAAACCTGTACTTGGTGCTTTGCAGCATGTAAACTATTTCTAAATGGAAAAACCAAATGACTAGATCTAATCCAGATTTCCTATTCCGATGAGTTTTTTTTCATTCCAAAATTAATTCACGTTGACAGATTAATTCAGTCCCAACATGGCAAGGGCAAGACAAATTAATTAGCTTTATCTCCATGGGTTCTGAGGGTTTTGTCTCTGTGTACTTTGCGTGAGGATATGAGGGCACTGCTTTCAGACGATTAGCCACTGGCAGGGGAAGGGTCCCTCTGGCTTTCCACCCCCCTAATGCCCTCCCAGCCAAGTGAGAAGATTGTCAGTGAAAATGTTTGAATGCTCTTAGAGTTTGGAACTGCAGACCACATGCCTAGTGCAGTTACAATTATTAAACTATTATGTATTCTCCCGAGACTGCTCAGGAATCACAAGTAATGCTTTAAAAAAAATAGTATGTTTAGTTGTAAAAAAAAATTGCTGGGTCTGGTCTCATAAATACAACCAGCCAATTTTTAAAAAATGTTGGGTTCTACAGTATCTGGAACTCTTACATATTGTAACCCTGTTCCATCTAAGATAGTTATGGGAAATGGGCTTACTGCAAGGGAATCCCCTGACATTTTACTTGGAAGATTACCTCTCTGCGCTATTGTAGACGGATTCTCCATCAGATTGAGAGTAAAGTCTCTCTTACCTCCTTTAAAAATATCACCAACCAAAGAGAAGACAGCACTTAATTCTTTTTTTCTAAAGGAAAAGAAAGTCATGTCTTGGGAAGAAGGGAAATCAAATAAAAAATTTAATGCTGGAGAAGAAAGGCAAGAAATGCAGTTGCCATGGAAACCAGAGCATAAGTAGAAACTTTCCAGCAAAGAGCAGAAACTAAAAATGAAAAACCAGAGTGGAGAGACGTGGCAGATTGCCAGCAGCCTCCACCACCTCCTTTTCTCCTTTAACTCGGTGAGATTTTCTTAGTCATCTTTGCCCCGTCTTGGAGGTGCTCTGAGCAGGGCAGGAGCCCAGCCGGGCCCGTGGGTCACTGCACGTCACAGGGGGGAGCGAACGCCAGCATGGCTTGAGATAAGGCAGGCTGTGCCCAAAACCACACTCTGTGTGGTTCAGCTTGGTGCCACTTCCACTGAAGATGGAGAAAATGGTCTGGGAACGGGCATAAGGTCACAGCGGGTTTGGGAGATAAGAGAGTGAAGCTGCTTCGTCTTCACTTCGTCAAGTCCTTCTTGATTCTTACCTTGTTGAAACCAAGGCTCCCTGAGTGCATTGCAGCAATGAGCTGCATAACTCTTGGTGAGCTTGAATAATTCTCTGATCCCTTTGTAGCAGGGAAAACAGACACCCCAAAGCCCGCTCCGAGGGCTGCTGGGATTCAGACAAGGCTGAGGCACATGAGGAGCAACTTCTTTCCTGTGAGGGTGGCAGAGCACTGGAACAGGCTGCTCAGAGGTGGTGGAGTCTCCATCTCTGGAGACATTCAGACCCCACCTGGACACGTTCTTGTGCAACCTGCTTTGGGTGGCCCTGCTCTGGCAGGGGGTTGGACTGAATGATCTCCAGAAGTCCCTTCCAACCCCATAGCATGCTGTGATTCTGTGGGGCACCATAACTCACATCTCTGGTCCTCTGCGCTCCTCTTGGAGTCATACACTTGTCATAGGTCTACTTGGGCACGGGACATGTGTCATACTGGGTTATAAACTGCAGCCCTTGGATTTCTGAGACCAGAGGCATTTCAGACACTCGGTTCTATCTCGGACTCCGGGAGTGTTTGTTGCTGGGACGTTGAAGTGAGTTGTATGCAGTAATACGGGTGTTGGATTAGCCGTTATTAAGTCCACATATGCTTTTAGCGTGCCATGGAAAAAAGCAGGTTGGGGAAGCTGGGAAAGTTACCAGGCAGCGCTGTAAAACCTTTGTTAAGGCCAAGAACTGATTCGGGTGAAAGATTTCATGTGTACCTAGGGCTGTGTGCTGTTACAGATGGAGGTAATGAAACCTGGGGTGTTTAAACTTCATCGAGACTAGTTATATTCTTGAAATTAAGCACGCATGTAAGCGCTTTGCTAATTTGACCTCAGACCGCTCAGCATCTTATATAATCGACTTGTTTTTCATGAACAACATAGAAAATGGAGTGCAAGCCAAAAAAACTCGCCAGCTTTACCTCTTTGTACGTGAAGTCTGGACAATCTTAGCTCCCTACAGCACTGTGAGCTCTGAACCTGCCTGTCTCGCAGTTTATCACTAACAACAATCACAGTAATTGTGCTTCAATACGCAGATTTAAATCTGCTCTTTTGCCACCGACTTTTGCTGAACTGTGCTGTACCCGTCTCACCTCGGCTGTTCCTCGGCCCTGTGTCTGTCTCATTTGAGTACTACGCCAAAGCAGAAAGATTTGTGTTGGGTTTTGGGTTGGTTTTTTTTTGTTTTTAAGTTGGAAGTGTTGAAGCCTTGAGTAACTGACTCACTTGGATATTTCACTGGGGTTTCCAACCAAGTGAAATGGATGTAATTTTTTTTAATGTTCTTTAGCATCTGTGCATGAAAATGACTGTACACAGCAATTGCAGACTATGACCCCGTATTTATTTTCCTAGGCTATTTTTAATGCCAAAGGCAAAGTTTATTCAGCTAAAATAACAAGTATGAGAGGCCTGGCTGCGATGTTTCAGTTCCTGGCTTGCGGGGGGGGGGTAGAAGAAAAAATGTTCTCTAAGCTCTGCAAAAAGGACTTTTTATGAGGAAAACAGATCTTGGGAGAAAACATAACCACATACAGATTTGGTTAATGTGGGCTCTGGGGACTGATTTCCACGGCAAGGGCGGGTTTTTTTCGGGTGAAAACCGCATGTCCCGCGGCGGGAGCGCACGGGGCGAGGGGCCGGTTGAGCGGAGCCGGCGCCGTCCCTCCTGCGGGCGGCAGCAGAGCCGTGCGGAGCTGGGCACGGCACGGCACCGCATCCTACCGCCACCGCACCGCACCGCATCCTACCACCACCGCACCACACTGCCGCCGCACCGCATCCTACCCCCACCGCACCGCATCCTACCGCCACCGCATCGGCAACACACCGGCACCACACCACACCGCATCGCACCGCACCGCACCTCACTGGCTCTGCCCCAGCCCCAGGCAGCCCCACCGCTGCCCTCCCTTGTCTGCACCAGGGCCTTCCTATGGGGAGACAAACACTGCCAAGAGCTTTTTAGAGGAGAACATGAGTGCCCATGTGCTGGGCTAGAGGGACAGTAGTGATCGTAGAATCATGGAATGGTCAGGGTTGGAAGGGACCTTAAAGCTCACCCAGTTCCACCCCCTGCCCTGGGCAGGGACACCTCCCACCAGACCAGGTTGCTCCAAGCCCCTTCCAACCTGGCCTTGAACCCCTCCAGGGATGGGGCAGCCACAGCTTCTCTGGGCAACCTGGCCCAGGCTCTCACCACCCTCACACCAAAGAAGTTCTTCCTAGTATCTCATCTAAATCTCCCCTCTTCCAGTTTAAAACTGTTCCCCCTTGTTCTATGGCTCCCCTCCCTGATCAAGAGTCCCTCCCCGTCTCTTCTGTAGGGACTGGAAGGGGCTCTGAGGTCTCGCTGGAGCCTTCTCTTTCTTAGGCTGAACCCCCCAACTCTCTCAGCCAATGAAGGAATTTACCTGGAAAGGCAGCTTGGACCAGATTAAAGATCGTACATTGGACACTTCCCAGGGGTGTTGCCTTGTTATGAAAGAATCTGATGTGATAGAGAAAACTTCCCTGTAAGACGTATTTGAATGCAGGTCTATCTTTGGAACATAACAGTATTCCGTGAGACTTAAAAGTGCTGACACGGCACTGTTTCTGGCATTTTCAGCTGAAAAGGCTTCCTTGCTTCTTCCGTGTTCTTTTGTGCTCGGTGTACGCAACAAATGTTTTCCCTGTGTGCTCAGCACAGGCTGAGACTGTTGAAGTTGTCTTTGTTTTGTAAGGCTCAATTTGAAACTATCTAATTTCTGATGGAGTAGTCAAAGTATTGATGGACTCTGAGGGCTTATTTGTTACTTAGGAATGCTCAGATGCTCAGACAAATTGAATCGAGGTGTACTCTTAATGTATGCAAAGTAAAGCGTAGACACGGTTGGCAAAGGCTTCACAATGCCCTGTATTATGTTGATTTATACACAGCTCCGTGTGTTATGGTATGAAGCCTGTGAGTGACGTGACCTGAACAAAAGAGCACTCTGGTTGCTGCCAAGATTAGGTTCCAGATGACTCTGTAAGGAGACGCCTTCCGTGTAGGGTTACCCCGTACGGCGTAAAGGGAACCATAGGCTGCTTCGTGGAATTGCAAAGAAGGAGCGTTTTGGGAAATTCCTATTCCTGATGTCTGTTTTCAGCGTTGCTGCTAAGCGTTTTACCACCTCGGATTTGTCAGCCTTTGCCAGACTGTCTTGTTTAGCGGCAGATCTGGAGGAAATCCGTCCCTCTGACCCTAATGAGTTCTGTTAGCAGCAAAAGTGCCTTTGTATAATGAGCTAAACAGGACCCTCTAAAATCCCTTCCTTTCAAGGAGTTCTAGAGTCTGTTGCATTGAGCCTAATGCAGTGAGCGCGGGGTTCCTGATCTCTGTGAGACTCTGAAGAAAGGAGAATCTGGCCTTTTCCGAGGCTGATTACTAATCAGCCCAGATTAGTAATATAATTACTATATATATATAATATATATAATATATATAATATATGTAATATAATTATCTGAGATAATTACTCATCTGCCCAGACAAACACAATGTCTGTAAATGTTCCCTACCCCTGCTTAGGATCATATGGGGTTTGCATTTTAGCCTTGCCAGCAGGAATCTCTTAATACTGGTGATCCTGCATGCTGAAGAGCTTCCTCAACCCAGTCCAAGGCATGCCAGCCCAGTCCAGGCACCAGCCCTGCCAGGTGACGTTGTTCTGGGCATCAGCGCTGCCCAAGCTTGGTACTGGGGGTATAACCTGGTCTGGAGGGTTTCGGAGCTCAGAGTTTCAGCAACAGTAAGGAGTATTTTTCAGCTAATGTCCTGACCTGGCAGGTCCTGCTGGCAGAATATTGATCTCAAGATCTTCCTCAAACATCTCTTTTATTGGGGGTTGGGACTGAATTTCAGAATGCAAAAGGTGCTCTTCCCAGATTCTGCTCTGATCTCCTGCCCCACACCTCCCGTCGGCAGTTCTGCATACACTGCTCTCCCTCCTCATCCCGTCAGCCTTAACAGTCTTTAAATAGTCTATAGGCTCTGGCTGATGATTACCATATTGTTCCTCCTCCCTCTGCAAGCTGCTCATGGAAGAAAAGATGGGAATGCATTGGAAATTAGTTGCTCATACATAGCTCACAGTCCAATTTTGAAATCATCTCCTGCTGGTATCATTTGCCAAGTCCATCAAACCAATACCCTCCCCAGTCACCTGCCCGTACAATTCCAGAGAGATCTTATCCGTCCCCTCCAACAGCAGCACCAAAGCCAGGTACAGCACCACCAGTGCCGAAAATGGGCTGCACGCGGGAAGATCAGTGTCCCTACTAGATTGTTATGTTGCTGTTTTTCCCTCATCAAGGGGAATTCCCTTCTTCCCCTTTCAGAAGAGCCTGTTAAACTCAGCCAGCACCAAACTCCCGACAAACGTCCTTTAAGAGTTTCAGATTTCAGCTCCGTGGCCCCCGACTGTATGTTCCTTTAATACGTTCACAACTCCCCTGGGAGAGCTAAGCCAGGAATAACCGGCACTTTCTCGAGCCGGGCCTCCTGCTTTAAGGCTCTCTGGGTTCCTTTCCCTGCCGTGTTCGTACTTGCTCGTCTCCCGGGCTGATGCTTCCTCCTGCTTTGGCCTTGCCCGTACTGAAACGAGGTGCCACCGGGCGTCCCCGGCTGGGGATTTTGCTGGCTGAAGGAGGACAAAGGACTCTTAACATTTCTCTGCAGTCGCCTCTCGGCTTGGCATACTGTTCATTTCAATAATAAAGTGTTTCCTTTCATTCTCAAACAGTCAGGCCCCTGCCAGAGCCATAATTGTTCACAGATGACTCATTTTGGCTGCAGGATCAAAACGAGGGAAAAGTGCTGTTTGCAGAGTCTTTGAAACGTACAAGATGGGAAGAGATGTTCACGCTTGATATTTGTACCATATGTTGTTTCTAAATTTTATTATGGAGCCCTTTACATTTCAAAAGAGATTCTAGTCTTGTCCTGGGGATGATTTAAAAAGAAAAAGATAAGTAGAGTTTTGAGTTAGACTGAGATTAGCAGAGAGTGAGGGGGTGGTTTCAGCTGGAGGCGGCAGCGGGCAGGGGCTGGGGGGAAGCCCCACCACGGCCCCCGGTCTGATCCCCACCTCTGCTGGGACGTATGGATCTATGCATTGCCTGGCGCTGCAGGCTCAGGGGTGACTTTCGTCAAAGTCACGTTGAACTTTTCTAGAATTTGTTTTGAAATCTTGCATTGTGAGTTGTAGCAGGTGTTGGCATTTTCTTCTCACAAATGAAAATCTAATGAATGCACGTAGCGCGCTTCTAATGAACAATCACAGGTATTGATCGCTTCTGTGCTCTGTTTGGGTCTTGGCTCTCTTTTTAAAGAGTTACGTGTTTGCTTCAGAAGTACCTGGGGTGAGGTTCGGCACAGAGGTCAAGAACGACATTCTATTTTAGGGTGGAGAATGAGGAAATGGTGTGATGGTTCCTGTGTGGCTGTTCACGAGCAAGCATATGCTCTCTCAATTAGGAGCTATTATTTGTGTCTCCTAGGAAGTGCGTTTTGAGGACTCCCAACTATTTTACATAAAACGCCAACGAGGCATCAGAAAACTTTGCCTTCTTTGCATTAGTGTGTCATTTTGACTAATGATCTCTACAAACCCTGGAATCCAGATCATCCAAGACTGCTGCCATATGGATGTAGTAGGACCGTGAAGATGAGCTGTCGTTGCATAGCCCTTTGCAGGTCCTTGGAGGAGTTAGACTTGTTAACCCAGTAAAAGAGGGTATATTAAAAGAATGAAGGATATAAATTCAGTAGGAAGGGCTTTTACTGTAGCTTTTCCCCTCTAAAAATATAACGGGCATATTAGCGGAATGGGTATATATAGACAAGAGAGTTACTCTTGTGAGTGGAAGGGCTGCATGAGTAACTAGGAAGATGAGCAAAAAAAATTCTATTTGAACATTACATCATTGTTTGGCAGGAATAACTGTTTGCCTTGCTAGGTGTTTTCTAATGTTCTTATTCAGAGTGTCATTTTTCAGATTATCAGCCAGTTCTCTGCACGGGGCTCGCGAGGTCGTGGAGGTAGAGACCAAGTGGTGTGATGATTTACAGGGACAGGTTGTGACTTGGTAGAGCTTGGGGACCGGAGACGGATGTTTTCACCGAGGTTCCACGCTTAAAAATGTCCCGTCCCTGGTATCGCTCTTAGATTGTTTTTCATATTTCTGTTATCTTAAGGAGGGTCTTCACTTTCTGCAATCAGCTGAACTTGGACAATAACTTCTCTCAGACCAGCACTGTGTTTTTGTGCCAGAAGGAAGAACGTAAATTAAAATAAACCGCCCTCACAATGGTATTTAAAAATTGATTGCAGGATTTCCAGTTGGTTTTGTAAACGGGTCTTTAAAAACAATAGGTACATTTTCATTTTTCAACTTGTTCACAAGGTTTTCTTTTAAAATAGATGGTGTTTTCTGCGATGCACTGTCATGTAAGCCTGATAAGGAAGATGGCTAAAGGACATACTTGCCAAAATATTCCGTGGAAGAGTAATCCAATGCCAAAAAGCAACTAAAACAAGCAACTGTATTTGTAGTGTAGTTTGCAAATTATGTGGCAAGGAGAGGAAGAGAATAATCTGTCACATGAAAAATGAAGTTTGGATTGTGTGTATATAAATCAGCGATTTGTTATGTGAGCGTAAGATCATTATCAGGCATTTAAACATGAACTGGAAGTGTCTAATCTATTAATTAATCAGGAAGTAAGTTTTACATAGCATGCGTAATCAAGTTAATCTTTCATTTCACTTGTCAACATAGATGCTGCTCTCAATGTGATGTTATCATGAGATTAAACATCCCAAGTGTTGATTCATATTCTGTGCAAATCTGCTGGGTCCTTACATAGCACTTGGGAACCAGCGGCGCGTCGGGAGGTGAGTGTGAGTGTCTGCTCCCCTGGTGCTCGCTGGGTTCCTCAGGTTGGGGACGTGTTGTTTGTGCACAGAGTGAGTTATGCTCCTCTAACACCTGGAAAACCCTTTTCTTCTCCTCACCTTGAGTTAAACCAGGCTAGATTTCCATCCATCAAGGCGGTGATGCACTGCAGCAACTTTCAGAAAGGCTGATCTGACCTTTTTCTTTTCCTGACCTTCCAGCACACCACATTGGAAAGCCATTATGTTAGAGCACACAATAAATAGCTGAGACTTCTGCTTAAAATAACTAATAAATTTGTCATAGGAAGCCAGTGATGCCAAACTTTTATCAACTTGTTCCCTGATGCAACACAACAGCAAGTTTGCTACTGAAATACAGAGTAAAAATATTTTTAGGCATTAATTTATTTTGTTATATGCATATTTTGATCAAGGTCAATGCAGAATATGGAGTTTATTACAATAATTTGTTATTGCATCTAATAATTAGATTCATACCCTAAAGGCGAGGATTGTTTTTAACTTAAATTTGCAGATAGGAGAGTAAAAATGAGCATCTGTTCCATGTCTGCACAGGTAGGGAGCAGCATGTGACTGTTCTTTGTAGAACACACTCATTAGCCATTAGACTTCCCTCTTTATTCCTGAAATTCTATTCTTTCTCCCTCAATGGTGCAGAGGGGTCTGTGAGCTCCTGCTTTCTGCAGGAGGTTTGTCTCCTGCGTTATCTATTGCAATGTTTAAGTCTTCTTTGATGACAAGAATTCATCATCTCGGCTCCCTTTCCCCCAAAAGGTTGGACCAGATGATCTTTTGAGATCCCTTTCAACCTGGGCTATTCTGTGATTCTGTTCTATGATCCCAAACGAGCTGTATGTCTGCTACTGACTGTGAATAACAGAGGCTGCATCTGGTCAGGACGGATAGATGTCTTTGGAAAGAATAAATGACCAAATTTAGAAGGTGCAAACTGTGGTTGGTTTGATCCCTGGGAAGTGTGGAACCATCCGCCCGTAAGCTCTCTGGGAGCCTTCCACAAAGCTGTCTTAGAGAACATTGCCTTTTCAGTCAGTTCTCCTCCAAGCATCTTTTTAATCTTATCCATTGAGCACGTACTGAGACCTCGTCACTCACAGGAAATCTTCCACACCTGCACAACAGAGCAAAAGCGGAGAGAAGGTGGCCCACAGAGCCAACGTGCTTCTGGAAGGCAAGATAGAGGAGCTGTTTAAAAGGTGGTTAAAAAACACAAGATAAGGACATTTTATCTTTAAAATAAAATAAACAACAACTTTTCTATGCTGTGAAGTTTTAGTAAATACATTTCATTTTTTCCCCTCAAGTTTTCAATGAGAGATTTGCAGGGTCTTGAATATGTTCCAATTTATTTTTTCACAGTAAATAACCCAATTTTTAGTAATGTAAAAATGCTTTTATTTCCAACTGAAAAAAAATCATGAAAAACCATTTTTTTTCCTGAAATATTCATTTGAACAAAAAGACTTTTTTTAAGATAGTCATAATAATAATAAAAAAAAAAAAATGCGGAGAAAAATGGCACTACGGTGTGGTCAGTGTCGTGGATAATATTAGCACAAATCTGGGGAAAAATTCCCATCATTGTGTATTATTGTAAATAAAAGATTTCCAAACAGTTGTATTAGAAGACTGTGGTGAATCATCTCTGAGCAATCCAGACAGCTCTTCATTCTCCTGTTGACAAAAATCTCTGGAGTCTGGAGCGCTCCTGGCCCCGGCGCGTCCGGTGTGTTGGGCTCAGCTCCTCCTGCGCCGGGGCCCTCGGTCCAAGGGAGTTCTTTATGGCGGGATCCTTCTGCTCAAAGGAAACGTGTTTGGTTTAGTCTGGCCGAGGGGTTGACCCCTGGAAATGTCAGTGTTAGCTCAAGTGTGCTTGAAGAAGGAGTAAAAGAGGCTCAATGGACACATTGAGCTGAGTTCACGGAAAGCCCGGTGGGTCAGCGTACAGGGGTCAGCGCTGAGAACGGCCTTAATTTTGTCTTGGAGAAGGAAACGGGAGATCTTTGGAAACCCAGAGCTGGAGTTAATCACTCAATGGATCATTGTTCACATTTTATTTTGGTAATAAGTTTTTTTGTAAAGAATAATCAGGCTTAGACAAATATTTCCTCCCAGCAGCTACTCATGGAAGACGCACGATGGTAGGAAGTGTTGTGCAGTTCCCCTTTATGTGTGAGGAGCTTTGTTGGATGTGGGGGTTTTTACAAGGTTTTTCTTTTTGGTATGGGAATTTTTGCTATACAATGGAGATTTTACACTCATGGTTGTTTTTCTTCTGGGTCGTTGAAAGCAGCAGGCTCTTCTGAGGCACAGGATGTTTGATTCTGGTCAAAGTTTCTTCTTCGATTTGTGTTGGGCTGCATGTGTTTAATTCCTTCATTAGGTCTATGGAAATCGTAGCACATATCTTAAGATAGATTTTGACTCTCTACATTTTATTAGCATCATTACCGGCCAGGTTATAAACCAAGTTATCTGAGCAGAGTATTCTTTATCATGAGGAATACGTATCAATAAATTTAGAGTAAGTTAGCTGATTTTATTTTGGTCTCCCCCAGCCAGTTGAGAGCTGATTTGAAAATGTTGATGTTCTTTAGCTCTATTGTTCTACCGGGAAGCGGTCAGGAAGCGTGTTCTGCTCTGAGGTCAGTCCGTGTGCTTCTCCCCTCTTCCCTGGCAGCACCGAGTTCCTTGCGTGGTGCAGGAAACGTCTCCGCTCGGGTTCTCAGTCTCCCCGACCCTCCTCCGCGTTACTGTAACCCTTCCTCCGGGAATCGCCCCGTCTTTTTCACAAAGCACCACTCGTCCTTCCAGCAGGATGATAACACGTTTGTAACCTTCCCTTTGCCTGTTCCACACTGGTGTGGAGCCGGGATGTCGTACTGAATTCCCCCCGTCCAGAAGCTGCCTGCTGCCTGCAGATACCAAGTGTGGTCCAAAACTCAGCTTGTTGATAGATTTGTTGGGAATTGGAGGTAGAATTCTGAGGCTCTATTTTTATTTCTCTTCCTTCCTTTTTTTGTGTGTGATATTTGCAAAGTCTCTTTGTTCACATTTTAAAAACATATATTGATGATACATTCTTAAAATGAGTACATTATTTATTAGAAACCAAATAACTGACTTTCCTGCTTAACATTTAACTTAACTTTCCTTTGCATTTTTTTTTAACCCGAGCGACAAGGAGGAAGTTTATATGTTTTAAGTACATTAAAAAGCTGTGTGAGTATTTGCAAAAGCGTCTGTGCTCTGTTGGATGAAAAACACTGTAGAAAGAAAAGAGATTATTATGCTTAATACTTGTTCATCACGAGGGGATTGTCTTGAGAGAGCGAAGAAGCCCCATTAGTTCTGTGGGCAAGGACTATGGGATGTTGGGTGTACACCAACTTCTACCCCCATCTTCCAAATGACTTGTATAAACCACCCGGGGCTTCACTTCTCCATTCAGGAACTGGGCACGGTAATTATTTGCTTGCGGTGTGTGCGATAGTGTGTGCCTTTAGGGACATCATACATGCTGTGGACAAGGACTCATCTCTTAACTGGTGGTGTGTGCAGATCCCAAAACAGTGGCACGTTGAGCTTTTTTCGCATCTCTGGGCACCGCCATGGGAAATATATAATAAAGATAATGTCAGTAAACAATGGTAATAATTTGTAGGTAGGGAACACTAATGCTAAAAGAATTCATGTCCTGATTTGACTTCCATAAGACTTCCTGAATGCTTGTTTAGTATTAAATTATTCAGACGCCCATTCTTCCTCTTGCCTTTTTTATATGGCACTGCTCTTTCTACTCATTAATATCTTTAAATATCTATATTATGTGTAATGACTACTTTCCATTTACATTTGGATTTCACCACCATACAGACCGCAAGAGCATTCCACAGTGTCTTGGTAGCTGTGGCACCATTCAATAAATGGAGAACAATGAATTCTGTACTTAAATTTAATTTAAATGCTTATTTCCCATTTTGAACCCAAATCTGCATACCACTTTGTTGGCAGGCTATCAAAAAGCTGCTACATTCCACCTAAGTGGTAAGGAAACTGATCTGCCTGTATGTCGTCTTAAAATAATCGTTTGCCATTAAAATATTAAAAAGAATTATTTTTAATTGTGTGCATGAAACTTCCCTTTTCAGGTCTTCAAACAAACATGGCACTGAAGATTTTGGTATGGGTACAATTTGGTATGGGTACAGCTGAGTTGAAAGTGAAGTTATCCTTATGCAAAGGAAATTCCCTTCCTCCCTGGCTCTGCAGATGAGCCTGTGTATCCCTGGTAGCCTTGAGGCAATGAGCCTGGAAATCTTCCAGCTTCATGGTATTCTGAACTGAAGACTGCAGTGGGCTTGTGAGCGAATTCGAGCGGGCACATCTTGAGAGTGGCTGGGATCACTGGCAGGAACGCTGTCATATTATTCTTACGTTTTAAAAGGCTGATATTTTGTAGAGATTATTCCTTTATTCCTTTTGCTTCAGACTGTGCAAAGAATAGAAGCATTCTTCAGAGGTGGGGTTACCTGGGGTTGGGAAAGCTGGGTTGCAATCTGATTTTTAGCAGCTTCTCAATGATCTGTCTGCAGTTCGTTGACCCAATGCAAATTTGAAATGAAGCCGATTGATACCCACCACTCCTCTCCCTGCTGGGCAAGGCAAAACCTTTCCTTCTTCACCTGTTTTAACTTTCAAAAGCCTCAGTTCAGTTCTTTGTGAAAAAAATACGAGAAACTGAAATGAAACTACTAAAGCTGCCGTCTTCCAGAAGGCAGCCTAAATTCAGAGGCCATTAATTATGTGTGTGGACAAATCAGTGTATCCTCGTGCCTGTACAAATAGAGCTCTTGGGCCCTACTGAGAGAGCATGGAAACTTTCACTTTCAGAATGAGGAATTCAGGTTCCTTGCCATAAAATCAGAGGGAGTTAAGAGGAGTGATTGTTTCCCTCCGAAGCCCTTTGGGAAAGCGAGAGGTTTTAGTGGCAGGGGCTGCCTCGGGAACGTGCATTCTGAAGTGCAGTCGTTATTTTCCCAGCACAAAGCCATAAACAAACGATAAAAAAGGGAAGTGTGAGCCGCTGGGGAGGGACGGCTGCTGTGGGGCTGAGCGAAGCCTCGGGCAGCCTTTTGATGGCAAAGCGAACAAGGCAGTGTTTGTGCAGCTCTCCATCCCACAACTTATTTTGGTGCTAATTTAAAATTTATCCACATGCCGGTAGTTTGGGTAAAGGAGTGAAATAAATCCAGTTTTATGAAGGCTGAATGGCAGGATGACAGGAGTAGGTGACGGGGGACGCCAGGTCAGCTCTGGGCACTCTAATTTTCCTCTGAGGTGTATCAAGCTGGATATTTTACTGAGATGTTACGGTTTGGTGGATATTTAATTTCATGGGTTAGGTTTGTGTGCGGTGTTGGGGAAGATGAGTTAACACCCCAAAAATCTCGGCTGTGTTTGGCTCCACTTGCTCCTCTTATTGAGAGGTTCAGCAGAGCCCGTGATTGAACTCGTCCTTCTGCTTTTTGGAGGGAACAGCCAGACTGCGATGTGTTATTCGAGAGAGAGAGAGATTTCAATGTTGTCAACTTTCCTCCAGAGCACTTAATATATCTCACGTTTGCAAGGGATAGATTCTGCTATACACAAAAGAGCGTTTGTATCAGGATGTGGCTTTCAAAAAGAAAAGAAAGGGGGGAAAAAAAAAGAGCAGTGCTGGATTAATTGGAAAGGTCCAGACCAGTCACATTCGCTCCCAGATGGGTCATTCATTTTGTTGCCTGCTGCTATGTAGCATCGGAACTTAAAGCCTTCAAAAACGTTGTTGAAGTGAGAGAGACAGAGACAAGCTGGCGGAACCTGGGCAAAACTCCTGGCCATTCACACTTTTATAGCAAGGCCGCTTTCTCTTGTCCTGATAGTTTATAGCCCCTCATTAACTTCTCCTGGTTTTTGGTCACCTGTATGAACGTTTCTGAAGGTACTAGGTTGATTAAAAATAAGAATCCCTAAACATGGAACAGATGATAAAGCGCGTGTGGGTGAATGCGCAGTGACTCCCGCATCTCCTGATGGTTCCCACCTGCCTGCAGAGGCTGGGGATCTCCAGCCCCGGCTCCCCCCATCCCAGGTGGTTGGAGGATGAGTCACCTGGCTCCAATTAAGCAAAACCAACCCATGTGAACCTTCTCCTTTCGGATTGTCTGAATGTGGGGGAGCTTTTAAAATGGTTTTGTTTAAACTTTCATTTCCATCAGTGCCTTTTTTTTTTTTGCCGTTGAGAATGACAAAAGGGAAAAATAAATTGGATAGGCTGTTTTAAAGGCATTTCTAATGATAAAAGCATAATTGTAAAAAGATTCTTTTAAGAGCTATGAACTCAGTTATTAGGACACAAAAATGTAGAGAGAGACTTTTATGTTTGGCTTCTTGTCTGTAGCGAATCTTTAACCCAACCTCAGTATTTTCAGACTTTCCCATCACCGTTTTCTAGATAATCTCAGCTCTGTTTGACAATTGAATCATCTGCACAGGACAGGTCTCTGGTCACCTGGGAAAAGGTTTTGGTTGTTCCTTTACTTTTTTGTTGCTTTGTTTTTTAATCTATTTTAATTCAAATGGGAAAAAAAATTATTCTGGATAAGAAGAAGAGGGCAGATTTGTAGTAACTAAAGCCTTTTTCCTTTTTGCTGGGATCTGATGTGGGATTTGGGGAGGGCTGGTGCGTGGGGTGGGAGCAGCAGAGGAATGTCCCTGTGCAGCATCCCCCCCCAGAGCCCCTGCTGTCCAGCTGGGATCTGCCTCCTTGACCTGAACTTGTCATTGCCCCCTTGATTGGCCCATTCCTGCTGCCTGAGAGCTGGCCCGAATTCCTGCCGTCCGGCCTCAAAACCAGGCATGGACTTCCCTGAAGATCGAGACTTGTTTTTTCCTCCTGGAAGGTCCTTTCTCAGCTGATAAACCTCATGGTTCTACTACTCCTGTAAATAAGAAAATACAGATTTTGTAGAATCCCGATGTTTTCCACAACTGCGCAAGTTTATGAAATCCTGAAAGTAAGGTGGGTGGTTGGTGATAAAGAATGTGGGGATTCAGTCTGATAGTTTCTGCCTCTCATTATTGAGGGTACAACACAGTATAATCCGGGGAACTTTCAAACTTCCAAAGAAGCTCCTGCTAACCAGGGGCCACAGCTCGTCCCCAGCCAGCCCTGTCTGGTCCTGCAGCTTCGCAAGACACCGCAAAGATAAATTTGCACAAATGTCTGGGAAAAATGACAAAACTGGGACACAATGCAGAGAAGGATTGTGCAAATGTCATTTTGTAGTTCATCCCACTCCAATGAGGGTTTTTTATTATCTGCCAACTTGTGAGAAGAAGTGGCAGCGCGTTAAGTTCTTGGCCACCAATCCTGCTTTTCTGAGATGTTGTCTATCGCTCTTCCTTCAGAGTGTTTTTTGTGCTGGGAAGGGAAGGAGCTGAGATGAAGTATTTGGGACAATTCACTTCTGCCCTTCTTAAACCGTAAATGTGGATTGAAATTTTTTATCTGGTTAGTCTATTCTTTTTTTTTTTTTTTTTCCCTTTTCTTTTCCTCCGTGGCTTAAAGTGTTAATTCTGCCCATTGAAATGTAATTTTATTGAGCAATATGAGCCGGAGGCAGAATCTTCACTGCCATCAGAACCCAAATGGTAAATAGGCTCTTTCTCTAATTTGTGGGATGTGCTATAACTCAGTTTGAATGTTGAAAGGAAATGGGCCTCCAGGGGAGTCTGGAGCTCTGTTCATTCAACTTCTAATTAAAGTTTTCCCCTCTCAAGTTTCACTTTATTTTCCGGGGCTTTTGCTCCATGATGATTATTAACATGTGTCCCATGGCCAGGAAATCATTATCCCCTTCCCCACCCCGGTCTCTCGTAGATCCCTCCCGCTGCAGCCCCAGCCGCCCCGAAACTTCATCTCCGCGATGATCTGATGGCCGGGGCAGGTAGAGACTGGCCGGCCCCTTGGGCTACCGGCCGCTTTCAGGCAGCAAGCTGTTGATTTTTTCCAGTGCCGTTGGATCAGATGTGGCTGTCCGGCAGCGAGGATCCAGTCCAGGATTTCTTCCAGCCTATTCTTCACCGCTCAAGAGCCCAGGCCAACCCTGGCTTCCTATTCCAACTCCAGCCGGCTTATCTTTTTTGGGGCAGGAATTGTTAGTACAGTTTATCTTGCTCGCTGCAAGTCCTCCCACAGCTGAGACATGTACTCTGGTGCCGCGTGCTTTTTTTTCCTCCCTCTCTCTTTTTTATGTTTTCTTCTCGTTGTTTTTCTTTTTAAATGTGTAAAGTGAAGAGTTCCTCTCCCCCCCCTCTCCCTTTCCACTCCAAAGAACCAACCTCCAGTTAATTAGAGGCTGGAACTGTTGCTGCTTTGCCAGAGGGGAGAGTGAACCTGTGCCTGCATGTGTGTATGTGTAAAATAGATACAAAAATGTCAATGAACAGCAGGAAAAGTTCTGGGAGACCATCTTACTACTATCGACTGCTCCGGAGGTCACGACTTCAGAGACAGCGAAGCAGATCCCGGAGCCGGAACAGGCCGCTTAGTAGGGGTAATTGCACCACCCGTTCTCTTTAATTGACAGTGCAAAGGCATCCGTGCTGTTGCTTACAGGTAGCTTTGTTATGACCAGTGGGAATACGTGTGCGTGTCCCCGCTCCCCGTGAGACGTTGGGCAGCAGGTCAGTGGCTGGTGCGGTGCCGCGGGGAGGGAGAGTGTTGGATGCTTGGGGTGCTCTTCCTTCCACCTTGTGTAACTGTAACTAACCCAGGCTTTTCAGTTCTCCACGGTTCAGTCTTTTTCAGTTTGTATAATTAACTCCTTTTTTTAGCTAACCAAGATGTTTGGAGGCCTAATTGATGATTATAGAGATTTAAAAATCCTTGATTAAGAGATGGTATCTATATGCAAAGATGGATTGCTAGAACTTCTTGGTTTTTGCGAGCTGGGTATCACCAGGGGTTTTGAAATGACAGAGCTGAGTACAGTTTAGGGGTAGGATTTTCAAAAGAGCCTAAAGATTGTGCTCCCGAGGCGCTGCAGAAACCTATGGGACTTGTATTCCCAAATCACTTTGCGCTTTTAAAAATCCTGCTCTAAAAGGGCCTATTTGTCCTCATCAGCAGGAGTTACGTCCACAGAGTAATGTTTCTTTAGGGCATACTCACTCATGCAGCCCATTTATTCTACTTGAGGCAGCTGCTGACCCAGTTGCATTTTTAAAATAAGCTATTCTGGCTTTCTCTTCTAGTGAGAAATAAATGTTTATTGATGCTTATACCTATCGTTACAGCAGTCAAAGAAGCAGGAGTCTTTGAGTCATTTTGCTGTTGAGCTATCTCTTTGGAAAGGAGGGGAGAGGGTTGTGCTTGGCCCCTAGTGTGACAATCTGCTCACATTTATAATGTCTTGAGCTTAATCAAAGCCATTAATTAAAAATAATTTTTTTTGTTGTTATTGTGTGAGTAAAAAGCCATAATAAAAAGCACAACTGCAACACTGCATCAGGTGTTTGCAAATCCAGGCTTGTCCTTGTCTCACTGGAGTTAATTCTGATTTACGAAGCAGATTGTAAAGTAGCTCTGGCTCAGTGCAGTGTCCTCTTTCTTCTTTTCCTGGCATACAGTACTTTTTTTCAGGATTTTGAATCATTGCTGAGAAAACAATAGGAAGCTAAATCAGTCCCTGAGCTTCATCTTTTCCTTTAAGCAAACAGTGTTTTTCTTTCCATGGGTTGTTGTTGTTGTTGTTGTTTTGCCTGTCAGGAAAGAGTGTTTGTAAACTCCCAAGTATGTAACAGTTCCCTTTCCCCCTTTATTTGTATACTGTTCAAAACCAAAATATTTTACTGTCATTTCAGTTACTGTGACAAACGAAATGTGTGATTTCATTTAGGTAACCCAGTATGAACTTAACAGTGTAATTTGTCATGAACACAAGGAATATACAGGCAGATTTGATGGAAATGGAAATCAACCCTAATGTTCGTAAGGAATTGGATTTGAACCAACTGAAATCTTCTTGTTGTTGATCTCTCCCTGAGTATTTTGTGTTTGTCAGACTTTGTCTCCAGGATTCCTCCTGCTGGGAGGATCATAAAGCTCAGCACTAGTTGAGCTCTTCTTATCTGTAGATCTTGAAGGGGTTTGCAAGTCTGGATGAGAATTTTCTTTGAATTTTTGGCATGTTTGTGTAAGAGATGTGGACAGCAAGTTGTGCATTGGTGCTGTCGTGCAGCAGGACCATGGGGTGGGTCAGCAGTGGGACCTGGGCCAGGCTGGAGTGGCTGGTGCTGCCTGGTCCATGCAGAGTGAAGGGAAGTGCTAGAACGTAGCAAAAGAAATCCTTTCCTTGGGAAGGTTATGAGCAGGAGACTGTAGGGGTGCAGGAGCTATGGAGAATGCAGAAATCAGAATGAAGTTCTAGATGTTCTGGGTTTGACGTAATGTTCATTTCCAAAGCCTAGAAGTCTGGATGAAGGAAGGAGCTGAGGGTCCCCTTCTCAACCTCGTCTCTGCAGTGCCATTTGCTGTCTGTAGCTGAGATACTCAGAGATCAGATCTCCTTAGTGGGAGGTTGCCATAAATGCATGAGTGTTGGAGTCACTTCACAGGAATTGGCAATGGTCCGTTTTGCCACATGTGCGTTTCCCGGACATCCTCTTGGCAACATTTTGCTCCCTACAGTCTCCGGTTCTTTTGCCAAGATCCCCACGAAGCCCAGGTTACCCTGTGGCTGAGGCTGGAGGAGCAGTGACTCCTGGAAGCGGAGCTTCTCCAAGGTGTGTCACTTCAGCAGATTATCAGCATGCTTTTGGAGAAGGAACTTGCTGAGGATGAGGTGGTTGTTACACATTTACTAGGGAGGAGGAGATCTCTGCTGGCACACAACCCCCTCTCCCCATCTGGAACCGTTCACTGTTTGTCCTGCATCTGTCCTGGGTGATAAATCCCTGATGCTGGAGCACCCGTGAGATGCAGGTGCTGCCATCTGCTGCCAGCGTGGCTCTTCTTCCAAAACGCGTTTGCTCTGAGTCAGAGAAACTCTTTCAGCCCACTCTAGTTTATATCAGGCAGCCTCCTTGAATAAAGAAGAGATTGTGTTTGAAAGCGTTTATTTATATACTGCCATTTCCCACTCTCCCCGCGTGTCCTTCTGATGCTCATTGCTGCAGGAGCGCTGCCTGCTGTGGAGCACAGGTGGCCCGAGGACCAACAGCCGAAGCCGGGCTGGGGTTGTGGGCTGCTCGGCTGCATCGCGCTGGCAGGCGGTGGCTGGTGGAGCTGAGACCTCATTTGGGAAATTGGTCTTGCTTCCTGAGGCGCAAAGACAGAGATAACCACTCGCTCAGGAAAGCTCTGCCCGAGCACAGTTTAGATAGGCGAAGGGAACAGGATTTGCATTTTCTATGCAAGTATCTAAGGAAAGTAGGGGATCGCGTTCTGGTGGGACTCCAGATGGAGATGATCTGACGTAGCGTGCAGAAAAATGTATGGGACTCTCAGCTGTTGGCAATGACAGCCAGCTTCTTTGATGGTTTGTGTGATGGTCTCCTCTATTCTAGAGTTCTCTGGCACTTTTAACACGTTCATCACATGTTTCAGTATGTTTGTCAGTCTGTTCCTTTGAGAAGTCCAGGGCTAGAATGGTTGAAGACCAGTAAAACTGATGGGGAGGGCAAGTCAGAGCAGAGCGGGAAGGTGTGATATCAGGAGGCGCATGTGATCCCGCCTCCAGCCTGTTCAAATTGTTGATAGTGGATGAGCAGGACAGGTTTCACCCGGCTCTTGATCTTTGTTAGAATGATGGTAATGTCTGAAATCCCCAGGCTCTGCTTCCCGCGGGGATTCAGGACACGCTGCAGGTACACATTAGTTGGCTAAATAAACTACCTGCAGAACCCCCAGCTCTTCCTCGGACCGTCTGTTCCGCTCAGGGATGTGTGTAAGGATACGGGGAATCATGGCAGTAATTGTGATTATTACCAGGTGATCCATCTCCTGCAGTGGAAGGTACTTGGGAGGCA
>JAOXNO010000008.1:3761558-3777061 GCA_028565335.1 Limnodromus scolopaceus
AAAGAGTCTGGCTCCCTCCTCCTTCAAACCACCCTTTAGATACTTATAGGCATTGATAAGGTCTCCCCTCAGCTGTCCCCCGTGATACGGGGAATCATGGCAGTAATTGTGATTATTACCAGGTGATCCATCTCCTGCAGTGGAAGGTACTTGGGAGGCAGAGAGGGTAGAAGGAAAATTCTCCGTAAAAGCACCACCTGCTTCTGCCCGCAGTATTCTGGTCTGTGGCTTCCTTCATGGTACCTCTGCTTCTGCTTAATTACGGGTATAACGAAGGAACAGGGTTCAGTGGCAAGTGTTCTCAAAATTCAGTTTGCTCATAGAAATTACTCCCGGGTGCTCCATTCACAGTTTCGTCTCTGAGCCAAATACAGCTTTGGCTTCAGGCCTTTTCTCCTGTAAAACTCCGTAGGCAATCAGTTGTCATCAAAGCTCTGAGAATCTGAGAACATTTGGAGTTCCTGATCTTGAAGGTTTAGTGTTCCTGATACTTCTGCCTCTGTCAGCTCCTTGGGCATAAATGTCTTGCTCTAAGTTCTGTTTATAACAAATGCTTTTCAAGGTGTTCTACAAAAAGGATTTTTATTAAACAGCCTTTCTTCTTCTTGTCCTTTGATGGCTGCTGTGAAGAGAAAACTGACTGATCTTCAGTATTTTAGTACACCAAACACCCAGAGCTTGGGGGCTAAGGTCAGGCTGGTTTTTTTCTCAGGGCAGGCTATTCAGATACACATCTCTTGAAAACGGCTGGAATTTAGTCTTTCTCTCTCTGTTTGATGAAATCAAAACCTTTTAAGTGATAAATGAGAGATCAGCTTGTACCGAAATAGCCAATAGAGGTTAAGGCACTCGCTTGGGACAAGGGAAGCAGAGACTTGAAAATTGTCCCAGCGAGTAAGAGAATGACATAACAACAAAGGAGGTTTTATTATATTTAAAGCCAACTGAAATTTTGCACACTTCTCTCTAATCTCTCCTAGCTGAAAAATCTATTTTGCAGCATGTTAACAAAAAGTGGTGTTTGGCAAGGAATTCCAGGTGGAACTTCTCCCTTTCCACCTCTGCAGGACTTTGTCCTGTAGCCTCTTTGTGCCCCTGCCTATGAAGAGCACACGTTTCTGTAACCTCCTCCTTCTCACTCACTTCTGGTACCGGGGTCTGGTTCTGATCTCTTGGGTTGGGTCTGGATCATTACACAATAAATTTGTGGAGAGAGACCATGTCTCTTTGACAAATATTTAGCAGCTTTTAATAGACTGTATGACCAAAGAATATGACTTTTTATTAATAGAAACTGATTCTGCATCGGCACGTAGAAGTTTGAAATAGACAGAGTTACCCTTGCGAAGGCAAGTGTCGCCTGTATTTATATTGGCAGAAACGTGAGTAAAATGTTCCGGTTTTACTGTTGTTCTCTGACTCATATCCTACAAAATTTGACAAGATGAGTGATTTTGCCTTTTCAGCACATCTCTCTGTACCAGTGGTAGATACTGCATGAGGTATGGTCAGTAGGAAGTCAAAGCTGGAAAGAAAGATGAGTACGATAACGTATTACTGGTCAGTCTGGCCGGTGGATCTGGGCTCTGGGGTGAGACCCAGTCCCTGGACCTGGGACCCTGCGGGGGCCGCCCCGGTCGCCCACCTTCCCCTCACAGGCATCATTGGGCTGCACTGGGGTCAGCTCAAGCTTACAATCACTCTTCCCATTCTTAATTTATAATTTACTTGATTTGAAGTCATAAGTTTGAAGATACTTCAGTAGCCAGTCACCAGTACAATTCGATTGCATTATATATTATATAATATTTTATATTCTGGATAGCCAAAGGAGTACATGTGTGCACTTCACCTGCCCCATGTACGTGAGATTTCTTGAAGAATCCAAATGACGTGCCTTAGAATTCATGTAATTTTTCTAAAAAATATTCCATAAGCGATTTTTTTCGTTTAAGGACTGGGAGCGGGCGCGTGAAGAGGCCAGTAATAAACATTAGCGATAAGGGTTTTTTTTCCAAGGGTGGTGTCTTTTAAATGTCAGGAAAAGGAAACCTTCCTGCTTCGCAGTTTTTAATGACCTCGCTTTGTTTTTTCAAGTCGGTTTCGTGGCATTTTCTTTTTCACCACAGAACCTTTGCAGTTTTTCATTGAAATTTTAACACCGTGGCTGACAGACGCCCATAGAAAAGATATGCGGCATTTTTTTAGCTGATGTTTTGTAAGAACTATTCACCAGCAGCCGTGCTATCTTTAGTGCTAGAGCTCCAGCTGAGACTTTGCCATATTTGTTCAATGCTTAATTGCCTAATAAAAATTTATACTAAATTTGATAACTTGGGAAGTAGTGCATGATGGAGGAATTCTTGAATTGTTTTGATATGAAAAGAATGGATGTAGAATTCTAAGTAGCCATTTAATAAACATCTAGAGTGAATTTCTTATCTATGGAGGCAAAGGTTAGATAAACCCTTCAGCAGGAGCACGGTGGCAGTAGTGCCCTGAGCACTGCCTGAACGTCCCATGGTCCCAGCAGCTGCATCTTTAAGAGGTAACTAAATACAGCAAAAATCTTGATAAAATAGTGACAATTGTCAATACTGCTTAAGAGTTGCTCGGGAAATTCCTATCCAAGGAACAGCTCATTTAATGCTGTGACAGAAATTTGGAAATTGTACCAGCAACTTTCAGGCAACTTGAAGGTTGAGTGTTACCTCTTTTTGTGCATCTTTTGCTTTATCTCTATTTTAAGTCCTTTCCTTCTGGCAATAACCTCTCTTTCCTCTAACAGTGTGGCTGAGAGGGGCTGATACTCTGAAAGGAACCAAGTAACAGAGCTGCTCCCATGTAATGGAGAGTGAGTTTTTATCTAAAAGCCATAGGTAATAAATGAGAAAGAGTTTAAAAACCCTGGTTGGACTCCAAAAAGGAATTGCTTCCAAGAACATGCTTAGAGGGGTTTCAGCAGAGTTTTCATGATCTCTTATGTATTAGAGTAAGTTTGTCTCCTTACAGCTGTGGCAGTCCAAACAATTTAGACACAGAGCTGCCTTTTAAAGCTTTTAAACCTGTATTTCCCTTGAAGGTCTTCTAGTGTGCCACTAATCCCTTAAGTTATTGCACTGAAGGCACTCTATAATCCTTTAATTTACTGTGCTCTCAATGGAGCCAGGGAAGGAGCTGGGTCACTCTCCATATTTGGCATTATCAGGTTTGTGTTTTTCAACTCAGGCACTGGCTGAAGGTAGTTTGCTTTCCTTTTAAACACTGCAGAGAATATTTCACATTTAGATATTAATTGCCTGTGTGTTTGTGTCGATGCGTATTTAGAAAGGGACACAAACCCCAGAACTTCCTTGGTCATTCCGCTGCCTTATGCAGCCTTGGGGTCAGGCTTTTAAATTAAGTTTCCTCAGGCCCCTTTGGAAATCAGTGGATGTGAAAACTGATGCCTTTTTGAAAATTGTGAATTCACTCCCAATATAGAACTGGTGAGGGTGAAGAAATGGTGTCAGTCATAGGACATTTCTGGAAGCTTCATCTCCCCAAACCCACGGGAGACAAAGCTGCTGACTAAAGCGTCTTTGGTGGTGCTGAAGGCAGAACTTTATGGTGATGAGTAACGCTGGGCATATGTTATCCTTTTTTTTTTTTTTAATGAGCAGAAATAGTCTAAAAGGTTGTCTAGAGCCAACATTGGTTGCCTGAGTTTGGAAGATTTGTCCCGTCCATGGCTTCTTGCTTGAATGAGGGACACATGTTGTTATTGTGGGTTTGTTCTTGAGAGCTGGGGGTCTTGGCAGTTCCGTTATGAATCCTGGCTACTCAGCATTACTGCAGAACTTCGTTTTAAGTAGAGCATTGAAGCATCCACTTTGAGGAAAAACATGCCCTGCGATTGTATAGACTTGGAGAAATATTGGCAAGAATAAAGACAGCCAAAGTTTTGCTTCATTAACATTTACACTGCAAAAAGAATCCTCAGATGCTGAGCACTTAATGTTTCTTTTTGAAGAAACCAATTTATTTGAAGTGCAAGTTTCTTTTGTACGTTATGTGCTCACATTTTTGATTTCCTACAGCACTTCTGCATCAGTGAATTTCTTGTAGACTCGGAGATCAAGCCTGGGCTTGTTCTGAAGTATCCAAATGTGGTAATAGGTGGACTGTTGTAAAATTTGGCATCTGGAGTTAAATTACAGGATGCTTCTTAAGCTTCTTGGTTACTATAGGAACGAGTAATAGTCATCCTTCATGATTAAGCAGTGTCCATGGTAACCAAACGAGCAAGTTTTAAATGAAAGATATTTTCCCTTTACATTTTTAGCAGTCAAAGGTTAACAGTTATTACCTTTGTACCCTCAGATGAGAGAAATTTTGATCTGGCTGGCGTATTTGAAGTGAGAACATTTGGTGTTCATTTACATAACTTTACTTCTAGGACCAGCTGAATTTTGGGCGATTACCAGGATACAATTTCCGAGAGTGGGGTGTAGTGCGTTAATCTCCCCCGGAAGGGTGAACGTTGTTCACAACATGCACTAAATTGCTCTGCAGCCTTGCGGAGTGTTGCTGAGGAGCTACCGGAGTGCTCCTCGCAGCGGGGTTCAGAGGTGGAGGAAGGAATCCCCGCATACACCCTGCATGGGCTTCAGGACAGAAAATGCAGGTGTGGGTGTTAGCGTAGGTAAGAACATCCTCCCGCTCCCTCCTGCTTCAAAAATAGGGTGGGAAATGTACAAGTGCATATAGCCCTGCTGGATCGCTTCTTGTCATCTACTACACAGTTTTCTTTGTAGGTAAACAGCAAATATCACTTAAGAAGCCCAGCAACACAATCCCAAAGCTCACACAGCTGCTCCAGCTTCACTGCGTAAAGGAATGTGGTTGTTTGAATGGTGGTTTGTGTGTGTCCATCCGTGGCACGCTCTTATTGATACAAAATAAGAAAACACGACTGCTTTTTGACATTGTTTTCCCGTCTCTTTCATCGGCACTGGCGATGTTTGCTTGAAAACTGAAAAGTGAAGCTTAATTGCTTAAAAGAGTCTGAATAGCTGGAGGAAAGCTGTCTGAGTAGGGGTGGTAAGGAGGGGAAGCATTTCCAGCAGCACCCTGGGTACGGGGGCGGAGGGGTGATGGCCAGCGTGTTGCAGACGCTGTACCCTGGGGTGTGTGGGACCGTACACTCCACATCCCCACACCAGCAGATGCAGAACATTTGTGTAAATGCTCACCTTCAAAAAATAATCAGGTTGGCAGAGAAGGTGACGCTTTTAATAAGCATTATCTTTTATCTAATGCATATTAAAACGAAGGAGGCTTGTTTCTATTTGGTAGGGGAGCCCTTAGCCTTTCTGCAGAAACACTTGGAAAAACAGGAGAAAAATTTTTCAGTTCTCCCTAACATTAGCCCTAATCCTAACCATTGATAATTGTAACTGGAGGAAGAAGAGCGTTTTCAGACTTTCTTGTCACTGCTGCTTTTTAATGCTGTCTTTGAGTTGCATCATCAGGAGGGGTACTAGATTTTGTCCAAAAGTCTAGTTAGTTAAAATCTGTTGCTCTTCTCTGAGTGTTTCCAATGAAACTGTATCCTGAATAGCCAGTGTTAAATCCCAACCTTCTGCTTTCTTGAGCAGTATTATAAAGTTCCTTCAATATTAAGGCAATCTAACTTGGATTAATTGGCTCTGGGCATTAAGACTCTTTCAGGCTGATGTAAGAGCTGCATGTACTATGTGAATTTCAAATCTTAATGTTTGGTCTATTATGCAGATGGATGCGAATAGAGATATGTATGTGACCCCATTTATCTCTCTAATGAAGTGCCATCAATAGAACATCTGTTTCTTTGCTGTAGAAGATGAAATCTCTGATGAATCATGCTTATAAATTAAGTATTTATTTATTTAATTTGCATTTTGCCAGTATGGACCTGTTACAGCAGCCTCCACGCACGACTGGAAAAATAGCCTAGTAATTAAATGCCCAAAGTTTTTGTTTATTCTGTGCTGCTGCTCCACACACAAAGTAAACTCTTCTGAACCGCTTTATAGTTGACCTGTCCAAGCCAGCTATTAAGAAAGCCCCAAACCAGGCAGAAGAAGACCTTGCCAAGGAGGCAAATCTCATTGATGGGAGGCAAACCCATGGCTGTGACCTGGATGTGCATCTCCCCTCTCACTGGGGTTCCCACTGTGGCACTACGTGCCTCTACACTTTTTAGTTCTCCCTGAAATTGGAAGCAAAGAGGGCTCAACCTGCTCTTGTGAGGTTTCCAACTCCCTTTTGCAGACCCGTGAGGTTTAGTGAAACCTGCCTCCGCCGTACTGAAATCCCTGAGCAAGACCATTCTCCAGCCATTCTACTGCAGGGTCCTGCCAGGTTGGCCAAAGGCTCTGCGAGACCATCTGATGGGTGACTGGTCCTCCTCCACCACGTGCTGATGGCCACCTTGTGTCGGGCCAGCGGTCTGCAGAGGCCATTGGCCACAGACGGCGCTTCAGCCCACTGGGGCTTTGAGCAGTCTCAAGGTGATGAGGGTTGTGTCCTCCCTGCCCTGTCCCTGGTGGTGTGTACGGGTGGCATCATTTATGTCCCCAGTGACAGGGATTACAGCGAGTATAAAAGTTCCTCTTTTTTGCCTCTGTGCTGATGAAGTGCTGCAAGAAAAGCAGCACGGCACCGGTGTTGAATCTCTGCAGAAATGTTAAGCATGATGGATGAACCTAATTTAAATCTCCCCAGAGCTGACTTCTTGTTCTCCAGACTCCACGTTGCTTGTCTTTATCATCACATAAGAGGAAGCTGATGTTCCACTTCAGTTTATCATCCTTTCCAGTTTAACCAGGGTATTAGCAGTCTCCGCGATCTGGTTCCCAACCAGGCTCGAATTTCATCTTTTTCTGATGTGTTTTTTAAGTCTGTGCTTGATTTCAATTTTACCCTGGAGAAAAGGCTCCTAATGATACGCCGTTAGCAAAAGACGGATTTGTTCTCTAGACATCATATCAAAGAAAGATAAATATCATACATATTTTATTTCAGAGACTGATAAATAAAGAATAAAAATACCAAATATATATATACATATCTAATTAAAAAATACCAGACAGTAAAACGGAGTTTGTAATGAAGGCTGCTCAGTCACCATGATTTGCTATTTATTTTTAGAAAGGGGGTTAATTTTTTGGATGCCTTATAGTCTTTCCCTGTCACCACCCTGGCACCAGGTCTGGGGACCTACAGCTCTGTCTTTCTTTTGTGTGCAGACCTGATCCATTCCTTCAGGTCTGTCGCACAGAGAAGTTACTCTGTGTGTTTTCAGACTCCTTATGCTGAGAATTATCCAAGCTTTCCTCTCCCATTTGTGCTATCCTCTCCTTTCCTTTTTGCCCTCTGGGAGTATTTTTTTCTCCATAAATATGTCTACTCTGTCTCCTCAGGTAAAGGATATATTGCCCATCAGTCTCTCGGAGGGCAGAACTTGCCCTGGATGTCTGTCTCTAGGCTAGAAGGCGGCAGGCGGTGCGTGGTCCAGCATCTGCGGTGGGGATGTGGCTGGAGGAGAAGGAGAGCTGGCAGACTAGAAGGACAGGAAAAGCCCTCTTAACCATCACCGATACTGAACATCAACTAAACCAGCAGATAAACCCCAGCAGGGAGAAATCCCACCCGCTGGTGGGTGGCAGAGGCAGGTTTCTCCCGGGCCCGGCTGCCAGAGAAGGGGCTTCAGCTCCCTCTAGCGAGGAGCTGCCTCCCTGCTCCAGCGGAGCAGCGAAGCCTCTGTCCTGCTGCGGGGCGGTCTCCGGGACGGCTCGGTCCGGCTTTGGAGGCTGGAAGGTCTGACCGAGCTTCCCAGGAGACAAGAGGTGCAACGCTGGGCAACCAGAGCCCTCGGAAAGGCGAGAGAAAAGGGCAGGGGGTTCCCTTTCCGCTCCCATCAAAAAGCACCTGCTGCTGGGAAAAGGCTTCTCTTACTGGGTAATATTAGAGAAAATAGAGGAATATCAGATACGTATCGAGTACACAGAGAAATAGCACGGCTTTTTTCAGTACTAGATTCGAGAGCCATTAATAGCACTTCCTTGGGAGCAGTATGAGGAATATTAAATACTCCGCAGAACACGGTATCCGGGAGCCTGACACAGGGATGATACGAGATCCATTAAAGTGCACAGTGTGCTATGGCAAAGGGCAATGTCACTTCAAATCATTATTTAACAAAGAAGAAGCTCTTTTTCCAGAAGCTCTTAGTTCTGCTTTGAGAGAAGATGGTCATAATTTTTAGTTGATGGGAAACAGCGTGGTCTGATGCTTCCTGTGAGTTGAATTGTTTTCTGTTTTCCAGCCAGTTCCAGTAGGGTTCTTCAGTTCCCACCGCTGTCCCAGCCACCCTTCTTGTGGCTGCAGAGAACGGTGTGTCCCCGAGTGGTGCTTCAGGTGCCTTTTTGTGCTTCCAGGCAGGGCCACAGTTGAGTCAGAGGCAGCATTCCCCCTGCTACGCTGAATAGACTGGTTTTGTAACACTTAAGTCATGTGTGAGGGACACAAAGGTAGCAGTACGAAGCTGGGTCTGTTTGGTGTAGTCACTGTGGATAGCATTAGCTAATGGCTACTATATAACCAGCCTCTAATTGTTTAATTAGAAGTATTTTGTGCCAGAGTGTAGGACAACAGGCAAGTAATGATCCCTGTTTATTTTTTGTTTTGTATGTAAATGGTTAGATAAGTGAGAATTTTTTTTTACAAGCTATAGTTCTGTAAGCAGTGTCCTTAATTGTCTGAAAAGGTAGTGAGAGCATGAGAAAATGTGAAACTATTTCTGCTGAGAGCATTAAAGCAGCGAGGAGTAAATTCCTGATTCTGATGTGGAAGAGCTGTGGGTACAGCCAGTGGGGTTGCTGTGCTTTATAGGAGTGTATTTAAGATAGAGATTCTAAGATGCAAAAAGAAATAATTTCATTCTAACATAACAAGTGGTGGTGATGCAAACTTTCATTAGCCTAGAGATTACCCGCTCTGAGTGTTCATTAGCTTTGCTTTTAGATGAGTCTGATTTTTCAGAGGGCAGCGTTACCTGCCCTAAACTTTTGCTTCACGACCATTTTTATTTAAACGTCAATTTTATTGCCTAATAAAGGTTTGGCTTTTAATTAATTTTGTGTGGCATAATGGTTATAATATTGCTGTAAGGGATCAGCTGGAATTCACTGAGGGATCAGCAGGCCATTGGGTGCTATGTTCCAAGAAATAGTTCCCCAGGTAATTGAGGAATGAGACTGGCCTCCCGGCTGCATTTCTGGTCCAGCTGATGGGAGCAGGAGCAGAGACTGAGCGAGAAGGTCCAGAACCTGCCGGTGCCTCTTCTCTGACCTCTCTCCACTGGAAATCAGGCATTTTTGCATCTCTGCTTCCCATTCAAAGTAATTCATGCCTCGTGAAGGGGAAAGTTGGTTGACCTCAGTATTTTGTGTCGTTGTTTATTCCTGGGGTAATATTCCACTTTTTAAAAGTGCCATTCTTCTATCAGCAGCTTCTAAATGTCCCTTTGGATTCAGATTAAAGATCTGTCTTTCCTCCTGGATTCCTGTGGCCACCCAAAGCTGTCTGAAATGCAGATTTTTCTGCAGCCTCTCCTGAGTATTTGCAATCACACAGGCACTGCAAATATCTATTCTCCAGGGAGTGTTTTAATTCATAAATGCTACTGCGAGCCATGTTAAATAAATCACTTCAGTCACTATGTGCCTCCTCCTCTCCTGTGTTGGGTTTGTACTAAGGAGTTATTAGATGATGTAGAAATTAGAGGAATAACACCTAAATTCATTAAGCAATAAAATTAATTCAAGGAGTGTAATTGCGCGAGCAGGAGACCGGTAATTCCTGTTCCCTCTGGTTTCGCAGAAACTCCACCCCGGTGATCTCTGGGGGCAGAGGGAGATGTCAGGCTCTACCCCATGGGCAGGACAGGGAGGAGCACACCTGCATTGGTGGAGCGTGGCCCAGGGATGGAGCCAGCCCGGCCTCTCCCAGGGCTGCCGGAGGGACCTTTTCCACCAGCTCTTGGTTCTGAGCAGCTCTTAGTTTTCTGCCATTACATCCAGACGATCTGGTGAAGTTTTATTGTCCTCTAAAGTCTCCTTTCCTCAAAGCACGTGCTGCGGTGCGGTGCGGGAAGCTGGCCCCCCGCCGCGGCTCCCCAGCGCTGCTGGCTTGTCTGGCATTCCAGTCATACTTCCCTTTCTCGCTGCCTCTGATGAAGTCATCATCTCTACTTCTCCTCTTATTCCTGGCTTGTTCGGAGTGCCATGGCATGTGCGTTGCTGACAAGCACGGCTTCCTTTTGGTGAGTTGAGGGAGACGTTTTCTCATTGCTAACTTCTCTGACGCTGGCTCAGATTTGTGCCTCCCTTTCGTGTTTGGAGTCGGAACGGTTTCATGTCAGAAAATCAACTTGCTGGGAAGTGCCTGCTTGTTAGTTATTCCTTCCAGCCGTTCTCTTTGCTTTTGTTCATGCTGTCTCTTCCCCCGGCTGATCCCTGGAATTGCGTGTGAGAGGAGAGCAGGAGAGGGGGAGAGTGTGAAGAGAGATGAATAAGGAGAAGGAGTTAATGTATTTCGTTCCCACTAATGAGAGCACAATCCCGATGATCTCTGGGACTAGCTGTGATTCACAAGAGCAGGTAATGCAAATGTGAAAACATCCCACTTGCTAAGTGAAAAGCAAACAGCACTAGTATTTGTTTGTGTGTTTGTGGCACGTAGTGACCCGCTCCGTAGCAGCGTCTGGGAAGTTGCGTTGGAGGCGGCAGCGACGCTGAGCGGGTTAAACGAGAGCTGGGGTGCGGGAGCTCCTCGCAGCCTCTTCTGCTGCTGATGCCCTGGAAGCCTTGGGGGGGATCGCAGAAGTGTAGTAAGGATTAATTATCCTGTCGATTCAACTGCCGTGAATTAGTTAACGACTCAAATGTGTTTATTATTTTACAGAAACAGTTTCAGAAATATCCATAAATGTCTTAAATGAATGTGCCGTGTTTACAGTGCTGTGTTAGTGCCCCGCTGGCGCTGGACTCGGTGGGATGCTCTCGACCCCGGCAGCTTAAAAAAAATCATATCCTGGTGCAATACACACCGAGCAGCATTTTGGACCCAGCGATGTGTGATAACCTGGGAGAGGTCTCAGGGGTTTGATAATTCAAGGAAGTTTCTCTTTGAAGATCTTATCCTGCCTTGGGGAAAGCCCAAAACATTGCAGCTTTCTATAAATATTTAGAAAAGCAGGAAGCCCTTTTGTTTGGTTCTTCTTGCTTCTGAGATTGCATCAGGTGGATGAGCCCCAGCCCAGCCTCCCTCTGTGGCCGACACTGAAGATGTTCAGTGCCTGTTCCTGAAAAAGGGCTGGGAGGGCCCACAGGAGCAGGGTTCTGCCACAGGCGGGGTGGAAGGAAAACAGCGTGTGAGTAGAAATGACTCGGTACCGTTGGGCAAGCTTCGAAAAGTGCAGGGAAAATGCCGCCAGTGATAAGGAGAAAATTAGATGAGGAATTTCTATGGGAATGGCCTCCTCAGAGTGACTTATGAACCTTTTCCAGTCTAATTCTGAGATTTTTAAGAGCTTCTCAAGGGAGAGGTGATATACTTAGGTGGGCCTGCCTGATTCAGCTCTCCAACAGTAATTTGTCAACTTCTTATTGCTCACCTGTACATTTCCCATCCTTTATTAGGGTATTGCACTGGGGGCTGGTGGAAATTCTGGGGGTCAGAAACCATCCCCTTCTGCTCAGTGGCATCTCTGCTGTTGGGCAATGGGGCTTCCCTCCCTTTCCAGATCCAGTGTGCCTGCACTGTAATCCTCATTTAATAGACTGTTGCTTCAGTGATTTTCAGGCCTCTGTGTCATAAGAGAAAGATTTGGAGGTTTTAAGTTCATAACAAGTTCACGACTTCGGGAGGGCAAATAGCGTCCCAAGATACTGTGCGTTTAAATCCTCAGATCAAATCTGATCTAGAACAAATAAATGGACAAATGAAGGTATAATCCTGGAATTTCTATGAGCTGAGAGATAGTATTTAGCTAACAGAGAAATTCACTGTCTAGTGAGGATGTTATCTGATAATACTAAGTGCTTCTGGAAATGTCATTCCGGGGTTAGCTGCCTGCAGTAACGCTGCTCCTCGCTCTGGAATCCTTTATCTTGGGATACAGAACGGATGGCAGACGTTCACCAGTGAAACCTTGCAGTGTTCCCACGGGATTTCCAAGGTTTTTATCAATTGTGAACCTGATGAAAAGCATTAAAATGTCCCCAGGGTCAGACTGTGGGGCTGTAACAGGGGCTACAGCTTGAGGGATGTAACAGAACTGCCAGAGGAGTCTGTCCAGCCAGAAGGGGAGTCCAGGAGAGGAGGAAGGTGTGCGAAGACGTTGTGAAAAAAAGGCTGAAGTGAGGTACTGAATCTGATCTCTTGTAGCTTGCTTGTCATACGTACAAGTAGGCGAATTTGTCAGAAATCACAGAAAATAAGGCTGGAAGGGGTTCCAGGAGATCATCCGATATCCGTCTGCCTCAGGAGATGGGGGGGAGGATGTACCCAAACCCCACCTGACAGGGAGAGCTCTGCCCCAGAAGGGGTTAAGAGAGGCTTGAACGTATGTCAATTCCAACCTATTACTGTTCATGTCAAGAGAAGACTTTTTTCCAGTGTCTAACTTAAATATCTTCTGCTGTCAATTAAGACATTTCTTTTTCAGCCTCTAGTGGCTATGGAGAGAGTTTTTATTATTGCCTTTCACGTGGAGCCTGCTGTAGCAGACATGGCTGATGCCAGTGACCTGGCCTAGGACTTTTCTCCTAACCCTGGAGAAGGAAAAAGGGCAGTTCAAACTCTTATGTGTTCATACTGTTTGCTATGTAAAGCTGTTCTGCATTTCTGGTAGTTAGGAGTTACTAATTTACCTGTAAGCTATTTTTACTTCCCTTTAAAACAAACAGCTCCCCCCGCCTCTCCCCAGACACCCACACCCAACCCTCCTTCTCGTTATTTCGGGTTTCTTATAAGGAGCTTTGTAATGCGTCTCTCCTGCAAAGCCTCCCCTCTCCGGTGATACCCACAGTGCTTAAACTAAGCTAAAATGGAGATTTGACTCTAAACACTTTATGAACCATAAGCTTAAGAAAAAGCAAGAGGCTTTAGGTCCTACCCCGTCTCTGTATGTTGGTCTGGGTCAAACTGATGTGTTTGCTGGCTCAGCCTTGGGTATATTTTAATGATGAAGTAAGAATTTAAGAGTACAGTTTGTGACTTGAGTGCAATCAGACCCAGATATTAATCAGCCCTGGGTCATGACACACTCTCCCTTTCTCTGAAGAGGCCTGGCCTGTGCGGTTGGAAGAGGAAGGAGATGGAGAGATTACCAAAAGTGAGACAATGGTGCACTTTGGTCTGAGAAACCGCTGTGGTGCAAGTCGATGGTGCTGTAACACCGCTGTGGAACAGCAAGTACTTTCCCTGTGAGCTGAAGGCGAGCGGTGTGTTGGGCTGGGAGCACGGCTCCGCGCCGAGAGCCTCCGGGAAGGTCATTTCCTGCAGCTGCTTTTCACACCATCCCACCATTCCTGTTTTCCAGCCAGGTATATGAGAATTGCTTTAAACGAGGTTTATTTTTCTGGTCGTTAAGAAAATGCAAAGCAGCTTCTTCACTTTCAAAACACTGTAATCAAATAGTTTCTTTATGACAGTCCAAAAAAAAAAAAAAGAAGGCCACTGTTCAAAGGAGTGGGGTGGGAGCCTTAGTGTGGAAGGAGGTGCCACCAAAGGACTTGATTGCCTCCTTGAGATTCAAAATGTCCAAGACATGAGAAGGCTTGTCTGGAAGCTGTGAAAGCCACAAGCTGGCTGATTTTGGCAGTCTGGCTCTCGTATGGGTTACGTGGCCGCTGGGGAGGAATTATGGAATTATGGGTGGGATTTGCAACTGAGGAACCTGTCGCTGAACAGGGACTTCACCCATCCATGGGTGGAATCTCACAATCTGTCCTTTCGGAATAGTTCAAGATACATCTCAGGAATTGTTGAGTGGAATTGCAGGTATTAGTTATTTCTTACTGGGAAGTAAGAAGTTATTTCTTATTGGGAAGGGGACAACCTTGCTAAAGGGACAACCCTCCTTGCCAAGACCTGATGGCAGCAAATTGCAGGTTGCACAGGCTGAGAGTTGGCAAACAAAGCACCTCTAAGTTACACTAGTTACGAGAACATCGTTGTCTGAGACATTCTGAAGTATAGGGTGTTCCATCTTTAGATTTCTTTGCATACTAATTTGTAGAAGCCTCGCTCTAGCAGCCTACCTCCTCATTTCCTTCTGCAGCAGGTATTCTCTCATTCCCAACCAAGGATCCTAGCAATGATGTAATACTCACTGGCATGCCTGCTGCCTGGGAAATTGTGTATTAGAACGAATTCCCCCAATATTTATTTCCACTTCATTTTAAAATTGGTTTTCAAAAAAGAGGAGAAGAACTGTGTGAAAAATCTGCTTTTCAGTGTCATTCTGAAATTGCTGATTTGCTGTTGTTTTTGCTTGGATTCCATATCATTAAGTAAATAACTCAGTGTTACATATCTAGACACTGCTTTCACAAGTCAAGGGATTTCTGTAGATCAGAAGGGTTTGTTGATAAAGTGACATGAAGGACAGAAAATATGTTGGTTTATTTGTGGAAAAGAAGCCTACAGAAAGAGAGAAATTCAGTTAACAAACTTCCAACCCGGTGTATGTGGATAAATAAAACAGTAGAGAAGATTCTGGGGCCTGGGAGAATAAGAAGTATGAGCTTCATTCAGCTTCTGCAAAGTTCGCACTGTTCTGCATTCAGGAGACCATGATTTGATGGCAGAGGACAATATTTTGACATGTATTAGAGTGTGGCAAAAAAAAACAAGTCAAAAGAAGACAGTTTTTGACAAAAGCCTTTCCTCGGCTTGCACCTTACCAGTGTATTTAGATACCACCTGGTATTTGTTTAATTTTTCTTACCCATTTTGAGAATTCTTAAGCGGTTTTGGGCTGGTTTTGAATGTAAAAATTCTTCATGTCCCCAAAATGCTGGCTGTGAGAGAAAATTGCAGAGGTCCCACCATTGGATGCGGCCCTGCAGGGCAGGGACAAGCAGAAAAGAAGCATTTGGCTTAAAAGAAGGGGGTGTGCTCCCTCCCAAAGGAGCAGCAAAGGAACTGGGGTTTGAAAACAAAGGTGCGCTGCTGGGAGATTCGCTCAGGCCTTTGTTTTTCGCTCCTGACATGTTACATGGGCTTAAATTCTGCTCATAAACGACTGAGCTGTTACTTCTAACCTTCTTGTCTTGCTGTAGAGCTCTATATAAAGACATTTTCATAGAATCATAGAATAGAATCATAGAAGCATCTAGGTTGGAAGGGACCTTCAAGATCATCTTGTCCAACCATCAACCTAACTCTGACAAAAATAAACACCCATACAA
>JAOXNO010000008.1:3777161-3788463 GCA_028565335.1 Limnodromus scolopaceus
TCAACCTGTCTTTTGAACACCTCCAGGGATGGTGCCTCAACCGCCGCCCTGGGCAGCCCGTTCCAATGTCTGATAACCCTTTCAGTGAAAAAATTTTTCCTAATATCCAGCCTGAACCTCCTCTGGCGTAACTTGAGGCCGTTTCCGCTAGTCCTGTCGCCTTTTTCTCAAGCTGGAAAGCCTCTCGCAGATCTCTCCCCACGTAGATTCATCCAGAAGACTGTACCTACGTGGGAGCCTCCTTGCCTCCTGGAGAGCCTTCCTCTGCGCTCGTGTCATGTGTCTGCTCCTGAGAATGCTGTAGTCGGCACACCTGATTTTTTTTAATTGAAATTATCGCTAAATGACCGTAACCCCAGGCCCTGCCCATTTTCTAGGCTTCCTGGTCAACAGGATGGAGATGAGATCACCTTTTGTGTGATGGGAATGCTGGGCTAGTAAGGACTCTTGAACGGTCGAGAAGGGAAGCTTATTAGAAGGTCTGAGCACCATTGAATGGCAGCTTGGAAATAGATCTATTTTTATGAGCTCTGTGGTACTTTCAAAGAGGGTTTGTGAAGCGAGGGAACACCACCTCATAATGCTGTTGCTGACCTTACTTAATATCTTTCTAAATCTTCTCAGTGTTAGGTATATTTGTTAATTTAGCCTCGCCAGCCCCCTCCCTTCCTCACCAGCAGGAGGTAAGTATTCCTATCTACATTTTATATTTTAGCAAATGCAGGATTTAATAATTTTTTTCCTAGTTGCAAAGCAAATTGCTAGAGGAATTAGAGAGGGAACTTAAGCATCCTGTGCCTGTAACCCCATTAGCAGTTTCCCTTAGGAGTATCAAGTCCACAAGTGCACGGATCTGTACTTTGCATATAATTCTCACTCGGCTCAATACATTTTCTGTTTACCCATCTGCAGACTGGAAATAATGATAATGCCAACCTGTCAGGCATTATCTGAAGCTTACAGTTGTATAAAAAATGCTAACTGTTGAAGGTGAAAGTCTTGCAGATAGAACCTTGTTCCAGGCGGCTGTGGGAAATAGGAGCAGATACGGTGCCTTGTTTGCAAGGGCATCTCAAAGGAAGAAGCCCCGTTTTGCGTGGCCTCCTGGCGTTCCCGGACCGTTCCTCTGCTTGCGTGTTTGTAATTGTCCTTTATTTTCTGTCCCCTCCGCAGAGTCCCCCCCGGAGCGGTGCGGGCAGAGGCGCAGCATGCCCAGCGGGGTCACTGAGAAGAACCCCACCATGGAGCCCGCTGCCACGACGCCCTTCCGGGTCACGGTGAGTGTCTGCCCCATCTTAATGATTGTTGTGGCACCTTAATGATTATTACAGGGCTTCTAGGGAACTTACTCATCCCGAGAGAAGAGGTGGTGCACGTGAAACTACTTGATTGCTTGTTTTTAAGTAAATGTGTTGTTGTTGAATACTGTTAGTGATAAGCAACTGTAAAATATTTCTTGGTAAAGGAGCCAGATTTTAATATGAATCTAGAGCAGGTTTGGGTAAGTTGTTTCTCTTGAGAGACTTTCCTGGTGAGGTTTCCTTTGTGAATCCTAGGGCAGTGCAGTGTATTCATAGGTGTTTTTACTGGGCTGCAACTGGTACAGTACATCCTCGTACTCCTGTAGAAGAGAAAATCTCCTGTAGAAAAACCTGTCATTAACTAACAGAAAAACCGCCAAGTGGGTGATTCCCCAGAGGCTGGTACCCTCTCCCAGCAGGAGCCTGGGGGAGCCATTCACTGTTTTCCACTTTTCATTCCTTTTGCTTTGAGATGCTCTACTAATATCACTGGTTTGTTGTGAGAGCAGGATGTAAAGAACGGGAAGTCACTTAGGAGTGGAACAGAGCAGCTCCACTAACATGAATAACAGCGATCAGTAGGATAAACGGGGTCTTTTTGCTCCATGGGGAAGGCTGCTACCGTGTCCATTTTACAGAAGGGAACCAAAGACCCAGAGAAGTCAGAGCCGGTGGCTGATGGGGCGATGTGTTGGTGCTGAGCTGTAGCTCCACGATGCTGCGGACGATGGAGTAGCTGCCGGCAGTTTCAGTGCAGTATGAGGACGTGTGATGAGTTTAAACACAGGACTCCCTCTCCCTACCCTCTCCGCACTCCCTCAAGATCAGATGTTCGGGCTAGGCTTGTAGTGTTAGAAGAGAGTTCCTCTCATGCCTTGGAGATCAGTTGTGGAGTGAGTTAAAAGTCTTTGTTTCTTCTTTAGTTAGAATGTGCAGAGTGGTATTTATCACTGCCTCCCACTGATAAAAGTCATCTCTCTAACACCCTGCAGATAGTAGATAGGCTTCTCAAGTGGATCACAGTCATTTTTACCACAAGGATTGTGTTATCTAACGAATGATATCAAGTCCAAGTAATTGCTCAAGTTAGGAGTACACTCAGTTGACAAATAGAAGCGCAATGGTGGGATCAAAATACATATTTTTTGGAAAGTGAGCAATAAACATGCAGCTGAGAGTAGCTGTTTGGCTTTTTTCCTAATGCATCATCAGCCCGGACACACCTATAGTTAATGCCATAGCGCCCTGGGAGGCTTTGTAATCAGCTGAAGTTACCGAGCTCTCTTGGGTGGCCTTTGGAGTAACCTCCACTAATAGTAAGAGAGAAATCTATTTAGAGATTTTAAAAACTAAATACAAGCATAAAGTATACACAGCTGGAGATGGATACACCCGGTATGAGCGATGGCCAAGGCAATCAGGTGGTTATATTTTCAAGAGCAAAATGTCTGATATCTGTGATAGTAAGTTTGCACACAGTTATATTTATGCAGAGAGGAGGCAAATGGTCTTGGAGCTGTTTTTCTCAGTGTATGTTTATAGGTTTTCTTTCCAGGCCACACCTACTTTACAGGCTCAGCTACTTCATAACAAACCTGGATGGGCAGAACCAGATTTGCAAAGGAAAGACAATGGTGCAACCTAAAAAAGAATCTGAGCACACCCAGTTCACCTGAGAGCATTTGCACTGGTGAATGAGTCATTAATAGCAGTTTGTCCAAGTAGTTTATCCTAGTTCTATAAACTGTAAGTTTGTGAATGCGTAACATTCTCTGTGGAGCTCTATTTTGCAGCCTTTATATGCAAACACAGGCTGAATATATGGGAGCGTGGGTTTTGATACTGCCCTGTTTGCTAAATGGAATGGGAAGAAGTGATGAAAACAGTGAGTGGATGGTGGGAGATGAGTCCTGTTGGGAAGGAGTGAGTACAGGATGTGGCAGATGCTGAAGGCAATGGAACAGAAACAACGGAGCAGATGTCTTTAAGCATTTGCCGAAGGGGCATGTTTGGTTTTCTTTTTCTGGAACTGATGAAAGTCGTTCTCCTAACAGGTCCCTGCTCCAACAGGTCAGAACACAGAGGGATCATCTTTTGGTCTGATTCCCCTTGTGGCATCACCTTTTTGCTAAACAAGGTGCATCTTTCAATGCCAAGAGGGAAACTAATTTTTTTTTCTCTAACCCCCTTGTTCCACAAGCCATTTGCCCTCTGTCTGAATTGATTATCAGTTACAAATGCTCTAAAGCTCTGAGCAAGGCAGACAGAAAGACATGAAGCTAACTGAATAGGCATGCTTTTGCTTTGTGCCTTTCATTTATCACAATCCTTCTATCTCAGTAAATGAGTATCTTTGAACCTTAAACAATGTACTACTTGTTGATGAAAAAGGCAAAGAATGATGGGAAAATCGGGTTTCTTCACAAGACAGAGGATTTGGGAGTATTTTTAGACGGTGAAAATAAAATGCTATTTATTCCTTTTCCGATGGTATATATCCTGCTTTATGATTTTAGAGAAATTATTCCTGTCTTTAAGCAGGTTAGCTCTTGTTAGTGAAACAGCCTGTATGGGATGCGGTTGCTTGCTTTGACTGGCTCTGTGATCCAGGATGGATTAAATACGGGCCGTCATCACATGGATAGTACAGAGCATTTTTCTTCTCTGAGTTACAATCCACTATTATCTCATTTCTGTTCCTCCTCGGCCCTCCGAATGTTATTGCCATTAATATGAATGGCTTCATTACATACATAGTTTTTATGGCTGCCCAGATTTCAGCAGATGTCTGACTTAAGAAATATATTCTCCCTCACCTTCCTTCATTAACCAGAGGAACATTAGCAGTCAGTCCTCTCCAGCCACTGGGAATAGTAATTAGTGCTTTAGTTTAGTGGTAATGGGATTATTACTTTTGAGCCTGCTGCTGCAGGTTTTGATGTTGTAAGCTTTTCATATTTTACAGCTGATTGTTCTTCCCTGACATCTCCATCCTTCTGCTGTTGAGTCTCCAAGGCACTAGTAGGCTCAGGAGCCACTGGATCCAGCTATTTTGACAGTGTCGCACTCCCAGTTGCTTTCTTTCATTTGAAATCTAAAGCAAACTAGGCTTGGCTAGTGCTCCCTTCCCATATAGAGCTTTGCCAAGTTACAGTTAATTGGGCATAAAAATGTTTTTTGTAGCACCTCTGGAAAACAATAGCTCATGATTATTTTTTTTTGAGTTATAAAATATAACCTTGAAAATCAAGCCTTAAGATTTCTACATCTTAATATGTGAAAGAGCTGTTCTTATGCCTTCTCCAAAAAGAAATTTTTAAGAGAGCTTCTTAAACATGAAAAATTCTCCCCTAGTCCTAGTTATCTCATGTTGTAAAATGATTATTTTCTATGTAAACCCACGTCACTTGACTTCTGCGCTAACAGAGCTTTGTATGATCTCACGTTGTCTAATGAATCCAAGCATCTAATCCAAATGACTGCTCGTCTGAGGTCCCTGGTTCTGTATCTGCTCCGAGCACCAGGCTCAGCATCCAGTTTTTAGTCTATGTCTGACTGGAAAGCCATGAATGTGCTTCACATTGGCAGCTACGCAGAGCTTTGTGTGGACTAGAAGAAACCTTTCTCACTGCTGCACCAGAGCCTGGGAACAGCCCCTTTGGTGCACGTCAGTATAAATCTTAAATATAAGCAGGGAAATCTGGTCTTAATGAATTTATTGTATCTGATACACTCATGGAAGAGACCGACTGTCCTCACACACATGTTTGCAGGAGACATCTTTAGTGCTAAATAGTCTTGTTGGAACCTTTCCTATTTGTCATGATTTTGCCCCTTGAATGAAGAGACCTAATTAAAAAGTGCTTCAAGAAAAGTTGATATCTAAGGATAGAAAAAAAAAAAAAAAGAAGGCTTGACTTAGCATGAGATGTCAGTTAAAATGTTGCCTCGTTAGGTAGTGACCTGGAGTTGTCTCTACTGAGAATGGGTAATTGGCAGCAGCTGATAACACTCAAGAGCTGAGACACCAGTGTTGTGAGGGCAAAAGCTGGGCTCTTCTCCATGGCCAAGGGAGGTAAGTGATGCCTTGCTGCTGACTGACATTTGCCTGTTAGGAGAATACAGAGAGGCATTTTGCCTTTCTGCATGGAATCCAAGTAGCTGAAGGTGTGAGATGGGTTAAACCTGAGATTCGTGTTGTGTGTTATCAGACACAGGGACCAGAAAATGGGAAGTTCTAGGTATTAAATCCTCCTGCTCTGCCCACCCTGCAGGGAAATCTGAGCAAGGGTGGGATTGTTGAGATTTGCTGCGTGATGACTTCTCTCCCATCTCATTAGAGTACTGCCATCTATTGACTGCTTTAATTAGAGCCTGATTTATTTAGTCCTCTCTGCAAATATCCCAGGCCAAGCAGAAATCTAAATTGCCAAAGCACTCATGCAGAAGAGTTGAACTAAGTGATTGGATCCAGAAACCGGAATGATCTCTTGCTGTAAGTCTGCCTGACTGACTGAGGGCAAGGACCCTCCTTCCAAATAGAGAGAATTAATATGTGTGTAGTCTCAGTATTTTTAAATGGTTTGAAAATGGCTCTCTGCCTTTCTTACAGAGCTGTGCCTGAGGAAACATCTCTGTACTCTCTCTAGATAGGGTTTAGGATTTTCTTCTCTCCAGACCTTTATTCCTCAGTTCTACTCTCAATAATTTGCTTTCCAGGATCTCAGAAAACACTTTTGTGTTTCTTTGGTTGAAGCCACACTAGCTGCAAAAAACTCCAGTAAAACCAAAGCGAAGCACATTGTGGCTATAAGCTGTGTGATCAGGCTGCCCATCCGTGGCATTGTCTAAATTGGGTTGGAAGGGAAACAACTCTCAGAGAAGCTTCAAAGTGGCAGTGGCATAAGCCTGCTCTCGTCAGTCGTGGGGATGAGTATCATCTCCTTGTTTTCTCGTGTTCCTTTTTTCATCTACTTGGTGTCTGTTGTTCTGCTCTTCGAGTGTGATGTCTTGGAGCAGGAGCTTTCTTTTGTGGTTCACTTGTCATTGCTCTGCCTTTCAGGGCCTTAAATAATGAAGCATTTATAGTCACAAAGAAATAGAAAATCTTTTTAGGTTTTAGTTCTTCTCCTGCTTGTAATGTCAACTTGTTTTCTGCCCATTTGGGTTGGGTACCCAGCTGAATTTACAGCGATACGTTATAAGCTACTCTTATGACATTCCTCCATCTATGCTGATTTTAATCCTTGATAAATGAAGTATTAAATACTGATGGCACACCAGTAAATGGAAACTCCTGGAGAGATGAAAGTGAGTATCCCTTCTACCTTTCCTCTTCACTGAACGTAATCCTAAATAAGGGGATCCTAGTTCAAGCTGCTGTGGACGAGATATTGGAGAATTTTTTCCCCAGTTTTTGCCAGTGTGTAAGATACACTACTTTCTGTTTTGTTTTAATTTTTTTTTTCCAAAAGCAGTCATGTAAATTATATGATAATAGGTTGACTTTGGAGAATTTATCTTCCTGTATTATGTGAAGAGCTGAATGGTGCTTCCCTCAGCATGATCACCCCTCTTTAATTGAAATGTAATTGTTTACTAAACCATTCCAACTGGAAGGGAAAATTACTATCATTTTGGTCGGTGGCTGCATACATTAGAGCACCCCTTTTACGGGGACTGAATTTAAGGAGAATAGGAACATTATCACAGATGATATATAAACAGAAAGCTATTATCATTAAACTGTCAACTGCAGCTGAAATTGGATAACCAGCGATAGTGGCAGCAAGAAATATGTAAATTACTTTGAGAATGTATCTGTCAGTTCAGTCACTGCGGAACAGGACATGCTTGGAAGCTTTGGGTTTCTGAGCATTTTAAGGATTGGAAGAAAAACGAGGTCATCGTGAGCATTTGCGGTTATTTCTAGTCTCACTTGTACTGTTTTGCAAAAATTAGGAGTGCTAACCTGACTGTCAGATGCTTTTTTGTCAGGTACAACAACAGCATGATGACTTTGTACTCTTAAAGCATCTGTTGTTGATGGATTTTCTGGGCTCTCCACAGAGCGGCTGGTTATTAGCACCTTCATTTTACAGGTGGGAAAACGGAAGTAGGGAAAAGTCAACCAGCTTAAATGTGATCATGCAGCAAAGCCAGGAAATATTTCTAATTCCCAGTTAACCACTAGCTAAGCTACTCCTAAATACTTCGCTGAAATCCTTCTTCAGTTTCAGGAGAATTAAATATTCTTCTTCAAACTTGATGCTGTCATGAGAAAATGGGTAAGTGGTTTCCTGGACTCCCAAGTCACTGTTCCCAGGTCAGACGCGCCTGCCTTTCTTACTTGCTCTGCCAGCACCACGTGTTGTCAAATTTGCAATTGCTTGCTATTAAAATTAGAGCCCTCTGTCTTATTTTTTTCAAGTCGGTTGTTAATGTAAATCTCTGGGTATTTTTGCACTTCAATTTTTGTGTGTAGTTTATGAGCCATAGGATAAATTCTGGTTAAGGCATGGAAGATTTTGTTTCCATACTCGTAGTTACCTAGCACGGGGACTGGGAAATTCCACTGATTGCAAATATAATGTTTAACTGTTTGAGTCCGACCTTGTACACTGACGATTTTCTAAGTAAACTTGGAGTTTGCAGTTGGGGAGGTATTGGAAGGCGGCGTGGTTAAAGATACGTGGGATTGTCAGCTTTCAGCACAGAGCTGTGGTTCAAACCGCTGTGGATTTATTATGTGCATCAAGCAGGAGACAGGAATGACAGGATAAAAGACATGGTGCTATGACCTGCTTCACTGAAAAGGACTCAGCAAGGCAGGGTATGGATGTTTTTTTTTCTCCCCTTTCTGAACTGAATATGTTCCAGGGAGGTCTCTCTTTCAGAGCCTGCAGCTGTCTAAAGGACAGTTTTACAGAAAGGAAGAGGCATAAGGGCTCATCAACAGTTTAATTCACACACTGAGGATGCTCTTCTTTAAAAGTATTAGTTTTAGTTTTGGTGGGGTGGAGCACGGTTTTGGCCTGCTTTTGATCGCTATCGAACAGACACGGTTGGACAGCAAAGCCCTCTGTTCCTCGGGGTCTGTCCGGGCAGCAGCAGGGCTGGCCCCGCTGTGTGGCACTACCGAGAGGATGGAGATGACCCGTTATTGTCAGCATCTGTTAGATGTTTTCTATAAGAAGAATTAATAGAGCTTGGTCAGTCCTCAAGGGTAAGGATCCACACAGAGCACAGTCAGACCTCCTTATTTAATCTGCGGTGATGGCAGCTTCCACCAAGAGGGAAACGGCCAAGAATCACTAAATTGCTGTGCCCCAACCGACGCTGAAACATATTCAGGACTTGGGGGGAAACTCACATTTTTGCTTCCTGTGTTAGACCTGGGCAGTGGGTAGCAGGGGAGTTTATGTTTCTAGGGAAAATAAAGTCAAATACTCTGTAGTTCGCAGGTGAGAAAGAGGAAAACTAACATTTCAGCAAGTTGTCTGCCTCAGCGGTGGGTGTAAATTAGCACAATTCCATTGATTTCATTTAGTTTTTCCAAATGTTTACACTTTCTCATCCTTTGAGGGCAGCTGGACCCACTGCTCTGGGTCGTGTGAAACCCCGTGGCTTTCGGAGAAGGGGTCTCAGGGTCCAAAGGAAATGGCAGAAAATCCTCAGAGCTGTGAGAGGAGACCACATCCTTGTGCCAGGAGAGAGATGGGAGACAGGGAAGGAGTGAGAGGGAGAAAGCAGCTCCAGGCTCTTCCTGGAGAGCCTGAGCGAGCTTTTGTAGGAGAAACCTGGGTTATTCTCATCATTTTTGACTCTTCTCTTTAGATCCCTCCATTCCTCCGCTCCTGTCGAAGCGGTGTTGCAGCCATATGAGAAACACCAACAGTTCTGTATGTTTTCACAGAGAGAGCCCATGGGAGGAATATTTAAAATTTAGGCTGTAAGTAGGGCTAATAGGAAATGCTAATTCATATTTCATTCTTTTGATCAGTGTATATTGAATGATAATTACAGTGATAGTACTTGGCACTTCTGTAGCACCTTTCATCTGAGGCTGTTAAAGTGTTCTGCCAATCTGAATGAATTCAAGCTTGCAGTCACCGTGGGGCTGCAATTTATCATAATGCCTTCAAATAATTGGGGAAACTAAGGCATGGAATGATTATATGCCTTTCCCCATCCTTCATAATCTGTATAGAAGACCTGGGACTGCATAGTAGTTCTGCAAATCAAGGCATCATTTAAAATGGTAAAAATGATTAAAACTGTCCAGATGATGGGCATTTACTATCTAAAATGTGTTTTTGTGGCAATTTCACAATTTAATATACGCTTAGGTGTTCTGTTGTATTTTTATCTGTTGCAATTTTTTTAATTGCAACAAAGACAAACAATCTCAAACTCTTACTGGCTTTTTCAGATTTATATCAGTTCTTCAGAGTCTTCAATTTGATGATTTGAACAGAAATAGCCACCTCTTGCAAAGACCAAAACTACTACAAGAAAAAAATTCAGTAGCATTTCAGACTCTTCCCTGGAAGCCCAAATGCAAACACCCTGTACTAATTAATAGGCTCTGGGAGACAAATGGATCTGACTACTTTCATTTATGTGAAATGAATGAAAGGCAGAAAGTAACCAAACAAAAGCTTTTATTTGTTTAAACCTCCAGGCACTGAAAAAGTCTCAGATTGCTGGTAGCACAGAGAAAAGACGACCATTAAAATATACAAGTTGACAGCATCCCTTTAATTTGTTTCTGGGTCACAGATAAAGAATTGTACTGCAGATATAAAAGGTAGGATAATAAACACATTCTGTTCTCCCTCTTTCAATAGCACTGATATTGTGCTTTCAGAAAACAAGTCAAATAGTGTAAGGTATTATTTGAATCTCTCAGAGAGCTCCAGTAGGACATGAGTGTCCATTTAATCAGGACCTTCATTCCTGAACTTTCTCCGTTTGGGAATTTGTATATTGAATATTGCTTTAGCTCATGGATATTAGATATTTGCTTAGATATTAAATTGATTACAGTAGAATTAATAGACGTGTGTCATTGCCATAGTTAACATATCATTGGCATGATAACATGGTTATCAATAAATTTCTTCCAAGTTTTAACTTAATTTCTGAGACACATATTTTTTCTCACTTAGACTAAGCGCTTCTCTTTAATAGCCATAGCTATAGCCATAAATATGGCATATTTTGAGCCATAATTACTTGAACATTCATTGTGACAGATGGGTCACATGTCACCTGCATACTTTGGTGCTGTGAGAGGAAATCATGTCAGAGATGCTCCACCCCAGCTGGAAGTGACCTTCTCTGGGTTGTTCACCCCTGGGGAAGTGTCTGCTTTTAACAGGGACGGGAGAGCTTATGGCACTTTCTGTTGGGCAGAGCTGCTGAGTTAGATCATTTGGAAGTTGTTTTGGTGGTTTCTTCTTCCCACCCAAATCCCAGACTGGTGCTGTCTCATGTGAGAGTGTTTCTCCAGGTGGTGACACTGTTGTTCCAAACCAAGCGCAGCTACTTGAAGCAGCAGATCAGATGCGGATGGTCTCCTGGTGATTACATGGTCTCAGGATACTTGCAGCTGAATAACTTTTTATTACTGTGGGTCTGTCTGTAAACTTACATGTTAAGATGACATTGATTTCTATATACTTTTTTCAAACTTTAGTTACCATGGAAACAGGATCCACTTTCTCCTACATACTGCCGCTTTTCCTCAGCGCTGCGCTCTGAGAAGGAATGGGCTGTATTTATCCTCCCCACCCTCTTTTTTTGCCTGGTGAGCAGTGCCAGTCGTGGCTCAGGCATGGGGGGTGATTTGAGAGAGTGATAGAATCATAGAATAGTAGAATAATCTAGGTTGGAAGGGACCTTAAAGATCATCTAGTCCAACCATCAACCTAACCCTGACAAAAAAAAAAAAAAAAAAAAAAAAAAAGAAATAAAAAACACAAAACCATATTCATGAG
>JAOXNO010000008.1:3788563-3808331 GCA_028565335.1 Limnodromus scolopaceus
CAGGGGGACAATCATCTCTCGGGTCCTACTCGCCACACTGTTCCCGATCCAGGCCAGGATGCTGTTGGTCTTCTTGGCCACCTGGGCACACTGCTGGCTCACGTTCAGCTGACAGAAATGGCACAAGCTGTAATGCTTTTCCTGAAGAATTCAGATATTCCTGGGCCTGGCGCTCTGCCAGCAACTCTCCTGTCTTTATCTTCCTCCATAATTACCGTGGATCATATCTTACCTGCAACATTCTTCAAAGCGCCAAGGAAATTAGCTCCAGAACTAATCATGTCTTTATTTCCTAAGTCGCTCCCTGTGGTTACATACGCTGTTCTGCAGAACGGGGTTCACAGGGATCAGCCCGACCTGCCCCTGCCTGCCCTTGTCTCCTCCCTTCCTTCCCACCGCTGCCAAGACCATCTCCACATAGTTCCCGTGGTGTGACAGCCTGGCCCTGGTACAGGAGACGATCAGGTTCCCCTGCCCTCTTTGCCACTGGTGGGAGATGTGCCCATGTGCGCGTTCCCGGCTGTGACGTGCGGAGCCGTGTTGGCTCGGGCCATGCTCAGAGGGCAGCTGGGTGTCCTGCGGGGCCACCCCGGGACTCTGCCTCCTTGCCATGACTTGGAGAACTTCTGCTGGAGCTGCGCGGTGGCCTCTGCCGCCGCTGACCCACGGCATGCAGGTAGAGTAAGGGAAGTGGAGCCCAGGTCTGCGCTCAGCTGGTTTATGCAGAAGTGGCAGGAGTGGGTGGAATCAAGGATTAGTTTTTCTTTCTATACTGATTTTACTTAGCGGTTGATTATCTCCATTAATACTGAGGGCAGAGATGACCCTGTCTTTAGTCGTGCTTGGGAAACAGGGATGTGGTATGGAACAAGGTGGGAACTCAGCATCTCCAGGCAATGCTGCCCCATTCCTGCACCCATGAACTTCTGCACTCCCCCTCCGGAGGAACAGAGTCAGAAAGGCATCTATACACCTGGCTTGGTGTTTTGTACCTCCCTGTCAAACCTAGGGTATTTTAAACGATGTACAAATAGGAATTCAAGTTTTGCTGATATTAGGAGGATGCCTTCATAGGGAGCAAGGCGCTCGGAGAGTTCACAACTGGCTCAGGAGCTGGTCTCACCGAGGGACAGCACGCCGGCCATCCCGCCTCCGGGCTCCAGACCTGCTCTGGACGCAGCCTTCCTTGATAATTATCAAGTGAGTCAAAAACTGTTAAGGAATAAATAAATGAGACTTAAATCTGCCTGATAGAATTGAAGTTTCCTGCTGGGTGACAAAATTCTGCTTTAAAGATAGTAAATTCACTGCTAATAATTAGGCAAGGAATAATCACTGCTAAGACCCAAAAATAGGATCTGCCACTTGCAATGTCTGTCTTATTATTTTTCAGAGGCATAAAACAGCAGTGAACTTAATTTTTTGCCTCCAATTCTTGAAGGATATTCTTTTTGGGTTTATATCTTTGGCAGGCTCTCGGTGGAGTGTCCTAGGAAACATAATTGTCAGCTGTGTAGGTTATTGCTACCTCACACCACATTCTTCGCCACCTTAACCCAAAGATCCTCCTTAGGAGGAAAAGAAAAGGAGGAAAGGTGGAGAAAAAATAGCAGGGAGTAATCTTTCATTGTGTTCAATTTTAATTGATGGTTGAATAGCTGGGATTTCTTCTGAAAAGGAAAAGTTGTTGGGTCTTTTGTATTTTTATTTTGCATGGAGGGGGCAGGGGGAGACCTCACCGCTGGTCTCTGGATGGAAGTATGTACATTTCTAGCCTTCAGTTTGTATTTTTATTAGGAGGAGACTTTGAGATTTTGAGAACATATTTTACAGGTTTATAAAACCACCTAAATGTCTTGACTTTTTTTTTTTTTTTTTGTGGTACAATTTCAAGTAGAAAGATTTCTTCTTTCCCATCCTAAGGATTATTGCCTGTTACAGTCCTGAGCTTTCTGAAGCAAAAAATTGTCTGATCTATGTGTCCTGAAGGACAAAAAAATACCTTCAAGCAAGGCTGGTACACTCCTGGAAGTGTCATACGTGTGTTATTTTTATCTCTTGATTATAATTTTTCTCCTTTTTTTTTCAAAGCTGCAAGCAGAAGTTGAATCAAATTGAAATAATAATTTTAATAAATTTTGAGGTTAGGACAAATGATCTTCATCTTAAGTATTTCCACAATGTCTGGAAATTAAGCTGTCTAGAAAGGTAGATAGGGAAAAATGCAAGACTGATGTATTGTCTGAATTATAGTAAGTATTCACCGTACCTTTACAAAAGTTAACATTTTTGTTTGATTGCAGCTGTAATTATTGCTGAATACAAATGTTCCAATTTAAGCTTCAGAAATGTGGTGAAAGTCTTTGGAGCCCAGAGCATCTGCCTGAAACATGAGTTTCATGTTTGAATGAGTAACTTTTACTGCAAAATTACACAATGAATCCCTACATTCAGAGGATAATAATAATTTTTTATTCTAAACATATCACCTACCAACTGCTTTTTAAAATTTATTGGCCGAGCAGCTGCTTTTGTAGAAAATGTGTTATTAAAAACACACAAGATTTGTCAATGAAAATGCAGCGACTTGATGTTGATACCTTTCAGTGGAGGTAGAGTCGGTCATCAATATTGTGGAAAACGGGGTTATTTCCTCCAGTATTTGCTCTGCTCTGAAGGTGTCAGATGGGAGTGAGTAGGAAGGGGCCTGATGACTGGATACAAGATGCCATCCGCATGCTGCTCCCAGGCCGTAAATCACAGCAGGGATAGCACATATAAAACACGCTCGTGAAACAGTTTACTTTGTATCATATAGCAAAAGTGGACTTTAAAAGAGAACATTAATGTAAACAGATTTATGGAGATGGTTTTCTCATCTCCCCTGTGTGTTTATGGCTCATCTCGGAGAGCTGTGATACCTGTTTTAAGAGGAGGCCATGTATTTGAAGGGTTTGCCTGCTGGAATAGGAGTGAAGCATTCTGGAGAAGTAATCCCGGTTTTGCAGTTTATCTGCTGTGTACTCAGAGTAGCAAATCACTTCGACACCTCTACCTTCCAACTCGTTTCCTCTCTGACCTGCCAAAAGAATCTATTTGGACACTATTTCCTACCTGCTCTCCCACCTCTACCCGTGCTCCCTCATTCCTCCCCTCAACAGTGAGCTTGTTGAAGCATCGATCTTCCTATGGATTCTCTTTTAGAAGGTATATTCTTATTTTTGATATTGTAAAAGTATTACATTAATCTGCTTTATATGGAAAGATACCTTTTTCCTGACATTGAAGGGCAGATTGGTTTATCCCAACTATTCATGTACCTGGTATATATGTCCTGAGCCCAATGTTCATTTACCTGCTGGAGCTGAAGTTCTGTCCCACAGGAATGGTTCCAAAGCACAGCTTTTGAAAGCTCCTGGGCTTCTTAGACCACGGGAGAAGCACCAAAGGGCAGTGGATGGGGATGTCCATGGCTGTGTGCCTCGTGCTGAATTACTTATCACAGCGAGCAGGGCCCTTTCCAGGGTTAGATGCCAGTAGCTTGTGCACAGGCTTGAAGTCTTAAGAACCTGCAGGTGTTTTCACTTGGATGCCTTCTATAAACCCTCTGAGTGATAGAAACCATCAATCTTTGCAGAGTTTGGTTGTTTTTCATGCCTGAATGGGATCTCCAAGCATCCAAATAGACTTTGCTACCATGTCCTGTAAATTCTTTACTTTATCTTCAGTTAAATCACAACTACATTTTAAAAGCAGGATGAATGTAATGATTCACAGCTGATATTGAGTGTTTAAGTCATTATTATGCTACAAAAAGTATTGCAAAAGTTTGAATTTATAGGAGTGTGAATACTTTTCTTTTGGCTGGGGATTATCCCTTTTAATCTAAAAGGCACTCATTCTCTCCATATCTGAGGTTTCAAAAATATTTACCTGATTAGAATCTGTTGCTCTCTGTTGTAGAATAAATCTCCTGTGTGTACAGTGCATGGGAGACTGTAAATGTGAAACTTATTACGTTTATTGAAAGTCAAATACTTAAAACTATATCATAAACTATTGAGGTCTCTGGACTCATAGGATATATTTTCAAAGTGCTGACTCTCCTGGATTTGGAGTTTTTGTCTGAAGTCACTTAAACTCTCATGAGTCTAAACCAGGGAAGATGGTTCTTTTAGAAAAATGCATAGAAAATTGTTGTGGGATTTTTTAGGAGTCTAGAAATTACTTTTCTACCTATGGCCTTCTATGGTATTTACTGAAAAGCTGGGTGTTTCCTGCAGCAATCTGTCAGATGCCAGGTCTGTAGTAGCTGTGCGTTTTGAGAAGCTGTGTCGGGAATAATTGCAGGCCTATCTGCCATTCCATGAGCAAGAACGGGCATTTTTGGAATGCAAACGAGGTGTTTGCACAGCTCATACGGGCTCGCATGGAAGGGTTTCCAGGTGCATTCTGCCTGCGGGCATCCTTTCAGGGGTCCGTGGTCTGAACGGTGTGAACAAGAGCGTACAGCGGAAAGAAGCCATTGAAATACTGTCTTGGAAATGGTTTGAACGGAGCCTGGTGTAGACGTGACAGTCGGTCGTCCTGGCTGGCTCTCCAGAGTCAACGTTCAGGTGGTTTGACATGCAGACGATTACCTGCAGTAAAACAAATTATAATAAATATATAAACATTGAATTTTTAGGAAAAAAATAAAATAAAATCACTCTCTAAGCCTAAACTGGGGGAACGGGCATGTTCTGGAGGTAACGCTTTGAGGAGGGACAGTTCATCTCTACCAGAAGGATTCTGGGCTTCCCCACGTTACATGATAAAGAGAAATGGAATCTTAACAACCCCTGGCATATTGTTAAATGTTTTTGATATTCCTCTCTCCTTCCTGGCTGTAGGAAACTCAGTCTCCACAGCTCCTAATAAGACCAGCTTGTTTTAACTGTTAAGGTTAGATACCTTACTTCTCTCTTTTCATAAATAATAGTAAGAATGACTCTCTCCTAGAGGCCATAGTTGTTGGGATGTTCCCTCAAATTTTCCTTGATGATCCTGGCTGTGCCTGAATTAGTTTGTTTCTTAAAACTTTACTTGGAGAAATGTCTATCTTTTTATGCTACTTAATTTTACTCTTTGCAGTAAAGAGTCCCAGAATATGGATGAAGTTATGCATTTTGTTTACCTTCTAAATGAGTGCCATAATTAGATTAGAAAGCAGGCTTCATATACAGCGTGAATCCCTTTTTTTCATTTAGACTCTGCTGGGATCTTCAGGGACTATCAGAAGGCACTTTGCTTAGTCCTGAGGTTGTCAGGACAGAGTTTTTCCTCTGCTGCAATTACAACCTGCCACGGTGGTTGCCAGCACTTGGTTTTGACTTCTCTTCAGCAGTGACAGCTTTGTTCTAGGGGACTAAAGAGGCTGAAGAACCTAATTTGAGCACAGCTCTCTAAGGAGAGAGAACAGGGGAAAGCTCAGAGTCTCTTTTCCTGCATTCCAAGGAGAAACAGAGTCCTGGGATGGCCACAGCTCCTGCGAGGTGTTACCTGTTTTTAACTTGTGTCCACCTCTGTGACTGCCCAGGACGTGCTCGGCTTCTGTCAGGATTCTTCTCACTAAACAACAGACAAAGAAGTTTTGTGAATAGTTTGTTCCTCTGGGATGATTGACTCCGTTGTGCCGGTTAAATAAGAAAACCGTTTCACCCCACTGAAATTCTTCCCCAGGTGGCATCCTTGCTTGGCTTCATCCAGGTGGTTTTTTTCTAGTTGCTCCTCTCTTTGGGTAAATAACTGGCTTTGGTCTTCAAGGTTACTTGCATTCCACCTGTATCTCCGTTTCTGCATCATTCATCCCTGATTGCTCAATTACCCTTCTCCTGCTTTCCCAAGGAATATTTATCTGTCTTGTTCGGATATGAAATGTTGACAGTATGATAATTATGGAACTGTGAACAAATAATCCAGAGTAGTGTGGTTTCGTTTTAATAGGAGAACAAAAGGAGCCGAATGGAAGAATCGGGTGATCCCTGAATAGCAATGCCTGTTGAATTGTGGTTGTTTTCTGGACTCTCCCAGGCAGTTGCATTTGTCCCTTCAGACCCTATTAACATCCTGCCTGTTCCATGTGTGTGTCACACGCGGTCATCAGCGCTGGTTGGAGAGCGCAGACGGAGAATTCCCGAGTTTTCCGTTACTTTACCGTAAGGCCTTGGCTCGCCTGGAGTTTCTTGGTAGTTGCCTTGGTCAGGGACTAAGGGTGTGTGCTGGCTGAGGGGCACTATTTCTGAGGCCGGGAGAGGAGTCTTTCCTTGATAGAAAAGAGCAGAAAAAGAACAGAATGAAATTCTGCAAAGAAACATTTAGCTGAATATCAGGAAAAATGTCCTGAGAGATACGCGGCTCTGGGAGCTGCCAGTCTGTGTAATTCTCTCTCCAGGGCAGCGGGAGGAGACCCTGTGACCGAGACATTTTCAACAAGATAGGTAAAATCTTTACAAAAGTAGAGCATAAGCAGCAATTCTTTATTGGCCAGAGGTGGAAAAAAGAAGAGCTGTTATGTGCTGAAGCTATTGCTTCTTCTAGCTGTGATTTGCTGATACTTACATGTATTAGATTTGCCATATTCATAATTAACCCTCGGCGCCTCTCATTTGACGTAATTCCAGTTTTCATGACCTAGCCAGACCCGCGCTGTCCCTCTGGTGACCTGTGGGACTTCAGTGCATCCTCATCTGATTTTTCAAATGGACTGAACTGAGTGTTTCCAATGACACTGCAAATTTGATTAATCCTTTGCCATGGAAGGGCAGTGTTGCTAAGCAGCACTTACCAACACGAGCTCTTTCTCGCATTCCGGGGCTGCTTTAGGGCCTGGCTCACACACGTACCCTCGCGTGCGCTTAAGCGCTGTGTCTCCCTGTTTATTCTCTGGCTCTGGATGTCTGAGCACAAGCCTGACCACAGTGTGTGGAGTGGTAGGATTTGAGTTTTTGTTGCTGTCTATCACTGGACACGGGATGTTTTTGCAGCTATTTTTCTGTTCTTTTGGGTTTTACCCTAATTCCAAGATGCTGGTGTCTCAGAGGGGCTTTCCTTATCCCTACAGAGTAATGTTTCAAGGGCACATCAGTCAGAGCAAATTGGTGCTTCATGGATGGATGATGTTCTTGCTCTTACTCTCAGACATAAGAATTCCTTACTTCACCTCCTCTGCGTGTTTCTTTAGGTGCTCACAGGGTGGCTGGGAAGGGTCCTGAGAATTATGAAATAAAATTGAGAAAGAGAAACTGAAGGACTTTTCACCCACCTGCACAAAGTCACGCGGTCAGCCTCCTCTGAACAGAGGAGTAATGCATGTTAATCTATGTGTGCCTTTCTAGGTCCAGAGGTAATAAACTGTTTTGGTTTTCCTTTTAAGTTCACATCTCTTGTGCTCTCTGGACTTTTGTAAGGTATTGCTCTCCTTCGCCCTTTCCCTGGGCAAGTCTCACCGATGGGAGAAAGCTGGGTTTTGCCATGTAAACAGGATTTGGGTTTGTTGGTTGATAAACCTGCAAGAATATAACTTCCCAGGGTTAACTCAACAAGGATTCTCATAAGTTTAGGGTTGTCTTCAACTTCAGGTAACACTCTGGCTGACCATCTCCTGCCTACCATATGCCCGGGTTCAAAATGGGTCCTGTGCAAGCATGGAATATGCTGGAAATGCACTTTTCAGGGAAGGGGCTCCGTGGGGGCTGTCTGTTTGGTCACCTTGCGAATAGAGCCCTTTATCACAGCTGACAGGAGGAGAGCTGGGTGACAGGAAAACAACTTATAACTTACAAGTTCGAATCAAAAGAGCTGACAGTAATAAATTATATATGAAGTGTTTGAAAGGCTACATATACTTACAGGCACAGGCCTCTATACACTGAACAAATAAAAAATATTTGATCCGTAAAGGTCAGTGCTATACGTGAAATTCCCTTCCTTTCTGTATCAACGCCAGGAGACCACTCGGTGGATTGCTTCTGTTCCTGGGCTTCCCAGAGACACGGGAGATGCCTGAACTCGCCCTCAGTGGTTTTTTCGGTCTCTGCATTTCTTATTGTAGTTTAATGCAGTCACGTTCGACAAAGAGAGTAGTAGAGATTTGCACTTAGGAGTCTTTACCTGGTAACAAATAGTATCAAATGCTGCCCAAGAAAGGCTTCTATTAGGTAAGGCAAACATTGGTAATTGTAGAAACAGATAAACTCACTTTTTATACATTTATGGCTATAATAGGATGCTTAGCATTGGCAAGGCTCTACTTGGCTCACAAATACAAAGGTTAACTCTCCATTCAGTGGAGCCTCAGTAAAGGGGTATTTCCATCGGCTGTGTAAGGGCAAAGATGCTGTGCAAGAGCAGAAAAAAAGCTGATTCCAGGATTAAAGAAATTTAAGATAAAAAAATAAATTAAGGTTCTAAAGCCCAGAATAAGGACAGGTCTAGTAGAAAAGATTTACTTCCAATTTTATACCTATAAGCTTATACCTGCTACACTAGAAAAAATGGATACCCAATATGAAATACCGCATTACACATTAATCCTTGCAGCAAGTACTTATTTATGGCAGTTTCATTATTCTGAGTAGTGAAAAAAAATTCCAATGTCCTCTCAAGTCCTCTGTAGTTGAGATTTGCTTGAACTGAAACAAAGAGATATGGAAGAACTATAAAAATAACCCCATCTGTTCACTCGTTATTGTGATATGTCTTTACAGTGTTTATTCTGGGTGGTCTTTGGATAAAACAGCACAAACCAGGACTTGTGCCTCTTCCTTCAGTGTTCCTGTTTGACCAGTGCTCTCCCAGTCCTGCTGGTTTGAACCCTCATCACACTCCTCACTTTGCCCCACGGGTGTTTTTCCAGCCCCGCTCCCTGTTTCCCATCCTCGTGCTTAGAAAATAGTGAGAGTTGCCAGGACTCTTCCAAAGAAAGCTGCTCTTGGTGCATCCAGCTTGATTTATTGATATATTATATTTAGTTTTATATATATATATAGTGTTTCCATGGTGCTGAATTTTACCTTTAAAACTTTATCATGTGCGTTCGCTGCGAATGAACATTAATGGTGTGGGAGTCAGTTCCAGACTTGCATCATTACTTTACGTTTAATAAAACAGGAGCTTGAGATTTTGCTGTCTCTAATCATCTACTCAGTTTTGCACCCCTCCATTTTTCTCTCTTCTTTCCAGTTTTCTTATTGTCGGCTGAGGGTGTGTGGAAGCAGCAGTTCTAGCACCTCAAAGGCATATGGTTCTGATGGGTTTGCACATATGCCTTAAAAGTATTGTAATAATAAGAATCTTAAATACATTCAAATATTAAAAAATAAGATTATTTCCAGGTTCTAGAGTAATTGCAAATGCCAAAATTGATAAGCAGGAAAAATAAAAATGAGATTCCCTCCCCTTTCTCCATCTGCAGCAAGATGATGGCATCAGATTTTGCGTCTGTCCAAATATGTAAGAAAAACCAGCCCAAGTCACAGCAAACTTAATGGTCCTGTTTTGAATTGTGCCCGTCCAGTTTCAGCTTGAGCAGCAGTGGTTGTGATTAAGCTATTCCTCAAAAGGATTTGTTTGGAGGTTTTTTTCTGCCTTTGTTCTTTGTGTCTTATTATAACTTCAGTCAGCTCTTGTGATTAGAGCAATTGTATTCCGGACTTGGGGATGTCAGAGTCAAAACTGCAGAAACAAAACAAGAAAAGCAAGGCCCTTGCACTTAAAAAAAAGTTAAATCACTGCACAGTGTGAGCTCTGTAAGTCTTTTTCTGGCTCATCTAGTTGAGTTGTGTGCCACGCTCCGCTGTGGGCTTTGATGGATGGCAACTTTCCATACAACTGTGCGAGTTTGCACGGTACATGACCAGAATTGTTGTCTCTACTCTAAAGACCCTAAAATATCCCCTCTTGCTCACAAGTTAGGCTGTGCAAGGGATGATTTTCTATAGTTAATATCTCTGCTTACATTTTAAAGGGTATTTCATGATTTACTTTGTGTTCAGTGCCTTAAAGGAAGTTGGTGTTAGCCTAAGTTTTGCTTCATTGTATTCCAGCAGAACTTGAAAAGTCGTTTGGCTGAACAAAGACAAATCTGTACTAAATGAAGCAGAGGGGTTATTCTCATCTGTGCAAATCTTGCACTGGTTCTGGCTGAGCTGCCGCGTCTCTGGCCATGCAGCACAGCCCAGGAACATCCCACTGGGGGAGCGACGCAGCCCCCCCGGTCCCGGCTGAGGGCTCCAGGAGGGCCCCTGCCCCACGTGGACACGATGTCTCTGCCCCAGGTGAGCTCAGGCTGAAGCAAGGGCCCTCAGCACCCCAGGTTGGGGCATCTCCAGGTTTTCTGCTGTGGCAAACGCTGAAGGGATTCCTGGGCTCTGCAGATTTCTATTTCTTGTCATTTAGTGCAGTCTATTAACTTCTTCTGAATGAAAGCTTCCAAAGTTAGTAGTTTAATCTTTTTCGAGATATTTTTACTGATGGTAAGTGCTGCCCACACACAGGAAGACACAATTCTGCCCTAGACAGCTCTCAATATAAACTTAAAAGCATCTAAAGAACATGTAATATAAAGGGCAGTACTTTAATTACTAGAACTCACAAGAATGCAGCAAGGCTAGAGCAGTAGGCGATGTTCATAGGGTAGGATTAGCCTCATTTGTTTAGAGATCAGAATCAAATGTTGTTTAAAGTCATAAATGAAGAAGAAATGGATGATGTTCTTATGATCTCACCAGGAAAGCACGGCGGTCACACCCCAGGTTGGATTCTCTCTCTCTCTCATATTTGTGGAAACCAACTCTCTTTTTTCCTTACTCCATCTAAAAATTACAGAAGGTAGTAATTCACACCTTAGACTTTCTGATCTCTGCCTCACACTATGGAGGTGCGAAGTATTGCTATAGCAGCATAATTTATCAGCATTAAAATCTCTGACATATCATTCTCCCAAGGAAGCTAGCAATGAAAACTGGAAATGGCAGAGTGTGATCTCCTTCTGCTAGCAATGAGTGTAAAAACAATGGGAAACAGAAGGAAAGTAATGTCTTACTGCAACCCTAAATTCTAATTTCCAAATCCGGCACGAATCATCTAACAGTTGTCGAGATGTGAAATACAAGGTAGTGAGAGAAGGCTCTGCTCATTTGCTGCAGAAATTATTTGGTTTTTCTCTTATCAATTCCCTGTCCAGAGTTGAAAGCAATTACTGGATTTGAAGAAGTTGCTTGCTAATAGGATGACATATTTGTGGCTAGCCTGGCAGCGACAGAGGATGTGCAGTCTCTTGCTTCTGGGCAAAAACTGCTCTCCAGTGGCATTTAGGGGAATCCTGTGCGATTGACCAGTTGCATAGTTTTGATCTTTTCCTTCACAGCAAATCCTGGCTAGTCTCCATAGCAGGCACCCAGCGGCCTCATCTAGCCAGAAGAACCAGAGCACGAGGAGCTGATATCAGGAGTATGAGACTGATATCCTGTTGGTAACAGGAATATGAGGCTGATATCCTGTTGATATCACAAGTATGGGACTGAGGGAAATATCTAGATAATATCTAGATAATGCAAATCCTCAGACGTGCTGGTTCATATTCATGTTTCTCTGTACTATACAAAATTCTCTAAAGGTATTTCTCACGGGCAAAACTCCTTTGAAAAGGCCTTTGTTATCTTCTGTGTTGGCTTTGTGTAGGATGGCAAAATGTATAACCTGGTGGCCTGTGTTATGCACATCATCCTATTTCAATCATGCAAATAGCTGCTGGAGAAATATTCAGTTCACACGAATGCATGCTGCATACCTCATTTGTAAGTAAAGTGGCACTTAATAAATGTGAAACACCTTTGGTTATCGAGATGTTTCAAATTCTTGGTGCACTTACAAACAGGAAAGTCACTTCCATAACAAGAGCCGCACAAACTGCCCCGGGAAATTTTGCAACCTGAGAAAGACATAATGTGACCCGTGAATATCCTAGGTGGGGAAGGAGTGTTTAAACAGCAGAAACAAATGACAGGCTAGATGCGAGTTAGACTGTGATTATCTTCCTGCAAGACACATAAAGGGCATTAATTTATAACAGGGATCTGCTAAGGGCTACATGACCTATATCCATTCCATGAGGTTGGCTGGAGAAACGACTGCGACTCATGCTGGGAGTGGGGGGGAGCTCTGTGGGTACGTCTGGGATGCTGCGCAGTACCCGGTGGAAACCATGCCCCTTCTTCTCACGTTTCTTTCCTTCTGCCTGTCAAAATCTGTGCTTGATCCAGTGGACAGCTTACCCCCGTTCCCAGGGGTGGGAAGGGAAGCGGCGTGTGCAGAACCTCAGGTTGTGCAGGGAGTTGCCAAGTTGTTTATATCTAGCTAATTTACTTCTTTGGGGTGACAGTGCGTAGAAGGGACACTTCTTTAGGCTTTACCCCAAAACCCTGGTTTCTCTTTAAAATGCTCCCCCACTTTCTCCGCCCAATGTGCTTGACCCAATATGACTGTTCTCATATGCTGTAAACGCTGGACACCACAGTAGTATTATACTTTTATTGCCTTATTTAGCCAAGAGATTAAATGTGATGTTCAGATTATGTAGAACATTAACTCCTAACAATAAGCAAATAACACATTAGAAGCTTTGCTATTAAAACGTTTAGTGCTGGCTTCGCCGTGGAGCGCTACAGGAGCCGTGACTTATGTTCCAAGAGGGAGGAGGCAGGCGGGGAAGAAGGCGCCGTACGTTCAGTGCAAGGGGCTCTTTCTGCTGTAAAGGTAGTGCCTATGGCTGCCGCCTCCATATGCTCTGTCTCTGCCTGCTTTAAAGGGTATTTTCACATGTAGCTCAAACACCTGAGTCCAATTCTCCCAGCCATGGCTGAATATCTGGGGGGTTTCGACCAGGTAATGAAGTTCTGGCCCGTCTCCCGGTGGCTGGGGAGCGGGTGGTGTCGTGGACCGGCACCGGCGAGCTGGGGCTACCAACCCGGGCCAGCCGGAGCCCCGAGCCGCAGCCTCTCCCAGCGTCGAGGAGTTGGGATGTGCTAGTCTTGTCTTTCAGACAGTATTTTTATGTGAGCTGATGGTTGCCAGGGTAACGGAGGCTTCGGGGAGTCTCGCGCCGACGCAGCGTTGGGAGCAGATGTTGGCTGGGAGCTGGGGAGCCGGGCGGGCGCGAGGAGCGGCACCGCCGGCAGCCGGAGAGGACAATTTGCCCGGCTCCACTCGCTGCGAGAGAGCAGGTTTCAGGGCTCCCTCGCTCTTTCTCCCATGGTTTTTTTTGGTTGTTTTTTTTTTTTTTTTTGTCATAATTTAGTATTCTTGTCTCACCCCACAGGGGTTCCTCAGCCGTCGGCTTAAAGGCTCCATCAAAAGGACAAAGAGCCAACCGAAGCTCGACAGGAACAGCAGCTTCCGGCACATTTTACCTGGCTTCAGGAGTGTGGACAATGAAAGGTAAGGGGACGTGTCTCAGAGGGTGGGGAGGAGGGTGCCTGAGACAGAATGAGGATATTGATTTTTCCATGTCTTCTTGTTAATGTCTCGCTTATTTTACTGAGAGCGAGGGCCACATCTGTGACAGAAGTAGACTTGCTTAATTGCAAGGGGGGTAATTTCAATTTGTTGGCGAGTACCCAGTGCAAGCCCTCCCTTTTTAGGTTAAATAACGTGTCCAGAGAAGCCTCGCTGCTCCGCTTTCTTTTCCCTAATAAATCCTAAGTTGATGCACCAGCATATAAATAGCACAGAGATGCAGCAGCCAAAGCCGACTGATGCGGGAGAGGGAGGGAGGGGAGGGATGCTCAGACGCTGGACTACATCGAGCATTACTGGGTTACGCGTCGTATGAACAATAACATAGAACAATAACAACCGTAATCTCCCCAAATCCCTCTCTCCCCCTTCCACACACGTACGTCTTCGGCCGAGCCGGTGACTGCTGTCATTATCCTGAGATGGATTCTCGGCGTGTGGCCGAAGCTGCTTTTTCTGTCTGAGCCATGAGAGGATCTTTCAGTCCAGGAGGGATGCGCTGCAGGGAACGGGCAGATGGGTCAGATGAAGCGTTTGCCGTGGGGTGGCCAGTATTGGAGTGAATTGCAAGCAAAATAACGCAGAAATGAGACTTTGGTTTTATTCTTCAGCTCAGTTAGAAAGTATAGTGGCTCTTCAGTGGTTTGTATGTATTTATGTATATGTAGATTTATGCCAGTGTGTGCATGAGATAGGCACACGCTGTAGGTAAATTTATGTGTAAATTCACGTGCAGATCAAGGTCATGGTTGGGTAACACAGACTCTGTTACCAACCACGGAAACAAACTAGTGGTTCGCTTCCAAAAGGAGGATCTTTCAACCTTACGTGAATCATTCTGGGGAATGACACGGTACTGAAGTGCCAAGAACAGTCTATGTCTGAAAAATCTGCCAAATTGGACATAGACTGAAGTAACCATTTAATAGCAGCGGCATTTTAAAATATCAAGACAGTTCTTTAGAATCCATTGAGTAAATGCTTCACTTTTAAAAGCAATGACAACTTTTACTTTGTTTTAGCTATACTTATTGATTGGAGGGGCCGTGAATTTCTGAAGCCCGCGAATGACAGTTGTCAATCAGGATTTTTCCTTCCCTGACCTATTACAGCCTCCTGAGCTTTTTCCTTCTGGATTCTGCAAATAAAAGGAGAGTGCTGGTCAGTGCAGAGCAATATTTCAGGGGTTACTAACTGGGAAGACAGAGCTGAGTTGATTCCCGTGCTGCAGTTTTCACAAACGCTCGAAGTAGGGCACTGTGTTCCGTACGGAAGGGAAGGGAGAGGAGCCGGGAATGTGCCTACGGAGCTGCTGCTCCCCTCACAAACAGGCAAATCAGGTAATATTTTCTTTCTACCCCGATGAGCTCCGCTTCTTTCTGTGAACTGGAACTTAGGACACAGGAATTAACTGTTTCAGCCAGCCCCGCAGCCAAACTCATTTTCCCAAATTAAGCCTTGTCATTCCCTGCCCTCCCGGGACGAGACCCCGGTGCTCGCTGGGCAGTGTCCTCTCCGACAGAGCCAGGTCTGCTCCAACTTTCCTTTAGAGAGCCCCGGTGCGTGGCTGTGGGCATTTCCAGTAGAGTCAGAGGAGGGGTAGCGTCTGGCAGCCCTGGATGACACCCAAGGATTTTCTCATAGGAGTATTTCAGAAACTGAAAATGAAAGGGTTGCATTAAGCAGGAATCACTCATAAATGCACTTTGTCCATGACACACAGACGTGCCCTGGTCTGAAGGAAACTCCCTGACACTAGGAAGCTTCTGACAGCGAGCTTTGAGTCCCCTTCCTTTCATGGTAGTGTCAGGTCTATAACGTAAGCGAGGGTAATTCTTGGCCTTAGGTACTGTTGCTCTCGGGGAGGGGAAAGAAAAGCAGCAGCCGGGCTTCTCAGTCACGCATCGAGGTTTTGGGTACGGAAGATAATTTTATCTTCCTGACCGTTCCCACCCACGTCTGCTGAAATGCACAATGCACTGGCTGCTGTGTACGGAGGGGCTCGAGCCTCTGAGATCACTCTCCTTCATTCTCCGCTGCGCTTCCTTGTCTTCCTTGTAATCCAAGAACTGCTTCAAAGAAGCATCTGGTATCGGAATATTTGCCTCTTAAATATTTGATTCTTGACTCCATCTTGTATCCGAGCTGATTGTTCCCGAACCACTCCTTTGCTCACAGAAGTAACCGTTGTAACAGCCTTCTGGGCTGGAGCTTTGTAGAATTTTGCAGGAGATGCCATAACAAAAAATGAATAGTGCAGTAAATGCAGTCAGAACACTCAGGCTTGGAATATTGAGCTACGGTAGATCATAAATGATTCTGTTACTTGGCTTCTGTGTGTCTGAATTGGGACTGTGTCATGCCTCTTAGTTTCTTTATTTTTCCTTTTCTTGCATGTCCTGTTTATCCTGCTGCGTGCGGCAGATGTGTATGAATGTATGAACTGTGCACATACGTGTCCAGGCAGCTCGCGGGGGGGACATGGCGTGTGTGTAGAGCAGAGAATATAAACAAACATATCTGTGCTTTTTACCCCGTGTTTGATTAGTGCACGCGTTTTAATATATCGTGTAAATTTTACATGGAAAATCATTACTTCCTACAATAGTGAGAAATTTGTACAGCATGAGTTTATAACAAAGGAAAGCAAGGAATATCATTACACGTTGGGAAAGTCACAGGATGTCTCACTGGCACCAGTTCAGAATCGCCTGGTTAATTTTGTGCCAGTAGAGTCTGGTTTCCGCACCTTGCACCGGCACAAAGAGAAGAGCTGGGTTTCCAGGGGTGTCTCTCACAAAGTGGGGTCCTGATGTCCTGGGGAGGAGCCAACAGCTCTGAAATGGGGGGGACGCTCTTTGTCGAGTTGATGTGCCGCCTCCCGAGGCCCGTGCCATTGCCAGGCAGGTGTCTGCCATCCTGCCGTGGCGTGGGTGGGGATGCTCGGAGCAACTATGAAAACTTAGAGAATTCTGGTTTAGTGAAACCTTGGCCAACCATTTTATCTCTGTAGAGAACGTCTGAGGAATTGCTCAGAGTGGGATGTTAGAAAAATATGCTGAATATAGTCAAGCAGAACTTATGTTTGTAGAAAAAAACATGGTTGTTTCTCATAGTATTGGATTTTATGTTGACTGAGAAGACACCTTTTGTTTGAAAAAGGTGGCATAAATAAATTACTGGGGGGCTCACACTGGAGTAGTTGGCCAAATTTTCCCAGTCTGACTTTTTTTCTAGGAGTCCTGTTACAGTCAGAGTAATAAAATTATTGATTGTGAATAAGAGAAGCAAAATCAGACCAACTGATATTCTGTATGAGAAGTGCATTAATCTGGAACAATCAGTTTCTCCAAATGTGAGATTTAAAGGAGGATTGGGGAATGGGTGCTCCTTTCAGTTTCCTGGCTGCCCAGATTGCTTGTTAGAGCTAAAAAGGGTTCCGATAAAGCGGCTTTTTGCTAACAATGTCTCCTGCACCCTGATTTATTACAGCAGCCAACAAAGTTTTTATCATGGAGCGCCGAATGTTTGTCTTTGTAGCAACCTCTCGGCCACAAATCAAGCATTTGGCAGATGGATTTTTCTTGATTGGACCCGCATTTCTCCTACGAAATTAGTGATGGAGAAAGTTTGTGGGTTGGGCTTTGGGCACAGGGAGCAGAGAACGGAGAGAAGGTTATTCTGCAGTTGTTAGTTATTGTTGTTAGTGCGTATCTGTTTGTTTTCTTGTTGTAGTGACCTTTTCAGTCACTGCTGTCACTTTGCTACAGTAATAGTTTAAAAATAATTTCTGGCAGTTTTTCAGGAATTTAGGAAGTTGGTTTATATGGGGGTTGTTTGTGTTGGGTTTTTTTTTAAGATCTAAATGCACAAACTTGGTTCTGTCTCTGAAACTGGCAAAGGCTGCCGTGACTTTGCACTGAGAGGGCAGGGACAGGGTATCACTTCGTGGGACAAATACCTTCAGACTTTCTTGATTTGGAGGAAGATGAGTACTCTGTAATTCCATATTCTGATGTAATCCATCCCCATGCTGATCATTCCCAGGGACAGCTATTCTCAGTGCACCTACGTCCTGGTTATTTAATGCCAAGGGACTCTCAGTTACTAACATTTGTGATTCTTTTGCAAGGGCTTTTTTTTCATAATTCCAAAAGATAACATTCTATTTAAGCTTTTTCTTGGCACTACAAAAGTCTGAGCATATGGTTGATTGTTAAATGAGCCTCAGCCCTGGAAGGGTACAGCCACGCATTAATAACAGCCACAACTTGCACTACTGTTACTTCCTCTTTAAAGTACTCTTTTTTTTTATCCCATCAACAATTCTTGCTTATAACCCACAGAGGGAGGAGGCAGTGTACAAGCCATGTACTGTAGTGCATTTAATTCCTAATCTAGTGCTAATGCATTCTGCTCTGTGGCGTTTCAAATGCTCATAAAACTTATTTTGATGCAATAGGAGAGCATCAATAACTTATGAACGTCTGTAGTCTTACAGCAAACTTAGTTTGTGAGTTCTGTTTAGATCTAATTATCATTTGTTTGTTCCCAAGAAACTGGATATGCCAAATGTTTTTAGGCCTGATGGAATTGGTTAAGTTTGATGAGAAGATGGTGAGTGCTGCATTATGAAGGATGAAGGAGTCACTCTGCTTTGGGAAGAGCAATGACTCATCCTGCAGAACCGGGACACGGGCAGACCCCAGAAGGCACAGAGGGCTTTTGGATCTGGGTGAAGAAGCGCTGGAGAGCATGCTGTCTTCTGGCTCCTTACTTAAATGGCATTAGGCAGTGAAGCTTTCTAAGTGTGGAGACTTAAAATAGTAGGTGCACAGTGAAGGATGACACTAAGAGCATGTTAAATACAGCAGAGGGGCTGCTGGTTTTCGTCATAATGGAAATATTTTGAGGAGTTTGTGCAGGGAAACCATTGAGCAGCATCAACAAGAACTGAAATGCAAAACAAAAACATCTTGCAAAGTCAGGAAGGGGAGCATCAGGCAGGAGCAATGTCTGCGTTCCCGTGCAGGGGGAGATTCTCTTCCCACCCCCCCGCAGGCAGGGGACAAATGTCGGTGGCTTAAACATTCAAGGACAGTCTCAGGATTGAGACTGGCCTCCTTTAGTACCTGCATCGATATCAAGGCTACCTGGTCCTGGAATATGCAAATCAGTCTTTTAATGGGGTTCCTTTGCAAGATATTTCTTGAACCAGAAAGTTAATTACTGATCTCTAATTAATGGCTATATTACAAGGCTAGAGTAAAATCAGAGAGAAATGCTTTAAAGGAGAGATGCAGGAGGAAATTACTGGTTCTCCCCAGAAACCGTTATGTTCCTCATCTCCCTCTCATGGTATTAGGAAGTTTAGAAACTGGTATTCAGGTATTTTTAAAAGGATAATGCTCTAAATTGAAAGAGGGAATTTTGGGGGGGTTTGGGGGCGGCACTGAAACAAACAAAAAAATCCTTTATATGGAAGAAAGACTAACACTCTGCTTTGTAAAAATAATGTACAGTTCCCTTATACAGGTGGTTCGGGTTTCCATTGTGTTAAGACTGGCCTTTATTCCCCTTTGGAGTCCGTCTGATGCTGCAGTTACTGGCTGTGACGGGCAGTTAGAGAGCAGGAGGGTGTTTAAAACCTCGTGTGGAACTGGGGGTTTCAGTCCTCCTGGGCAGGGCAGCCCCCAGTGACGGCGGGGGCTCGGCACACAGAAATATTTGTTATAAAGCCCCATTCAGCAATATGCTGCTCCCCCTGACTAAAGCCATTTAATAACCCCAAGAGGGGCAGAGACTGACTGAAAACAGCGTTATGGTGTCTTTTGGGTTCTCCCAAGGCAACAGCAAGGGCTCAACTATCCCTCCTGTTAAACTGGGGTTTGTTACACGCATATATATGTTATATAGGGCTACAAAGATGATGAGGGGCCTGGAGCATCTATCTTATGAAGAAAGGCTGAAGAACTTGGGTCTCTTTAGTCTGGAGAAGACTGAGGGGAGACCTGATCAACACCTATAAATGCTTAAAGGGAGGGTGTCAGGAGGATGGGGCCAGTCTTTTTTCAGTGGTGCCCGGGGACAGGACAAGAGGGAACGGGCACAAACCTGAACACAGGAAGTTCCATCTCATCATGAGGAGGAACTTCTTTCCTGTGAGGGTGGCAGAGCCCTGGAAGAGGCTGCCCAGGGAGGTGGTGGAGTCTCC
>JAOXNO010000008.1:3808431-3826966 GCA_028565335.1 Limnodromus scolopaceus
GTGGAGTCTCCTTCTCTGGAGACATTCAAACCCCACCTGGACACGTTCCTGTGCGACCTGCTCTGGGTGGCCCTGCTCTGGCAGGGGGTTGGACTAGATGATCTCCAGAGGTCCCTTCCAACCCCGTATCATCCTGTGATTCTGTGATATACATATATATATATATATATATATATGTTTGTTCAGGCTTTTGCACGTGCATATGAATCTGTGATTTGTGTCTGCGGCTGCCCGAGGTAAACGTATTTGACATTCTCAAAGAAATACACAAACACTTCCCCTTATCCTACCTACTCAAACTAACTTCCTAATTGAAGAGGGAGGTCAGGTCTATTATCTCTCAGCAAAAGACTGTATTAATTCCTAGAAATTTTTCAAGCCACAGTAAAATGTCAAGGGGAGAGCTAAGAGGCTGGAATTATTTTAATAACCTACTTCACATTTCCCCGCTTCCCGGTTTCCGAACAGTCCAACCAAGCAGCCCAGTGCCCCACAGGGTACGGCTCACGCCTTGACTCCACTTGGAGTCATGTAGCAAAATTATAAAATCCTTCCTGCTTCGGCATATGCAGCGCTACTGGGATAATTGGCTTCATGCATCTTACAATTAGCTTGCAAAAATATGTTTTGCATTCCTGACCTTTTCTCTATAAGCAAGGCCATTGTTTCACTGTCCTGCTTAATTACAAAATATAGTGTTGTGTGAGGATAGAGATGACATCGTTGTATCGTTGGCTCTAATTTGACGAGACATCATAATGGGGAGTTTTCATACCGAGGGCACTGAATTAGTGTAGCGTGAAGCCACATTTCTCTAAACCTACTAAATAAGGAGAAGTTAATTTTATGCTCTATCTTTTTGACGTTTGTAATCAAAGCATTGTATTCCAGCTGCAGATGGTTAGCATTTGAAGAATGTTTGGTAAATGCCGACAATCGGAAGGCATTGTTTCTGCAGCGGAAGATCAGGTTGATTAATGGATAGAAGGATGCTCGCTTTCATTTTACTCTTCTCGCAGTCTGAATACTTATTATTGACTCGTCTGGCCATGGCCTGCCAGACGCGATGGTGCGGAGCGTCGGTGTACACCTCGGGCTTACGACCGGAGAGTTCTGTAGGTACCCATCGGCACAGCCTCTGGGCCAGGGTGAGAGCGAAGTCTCCCTGTGGCTGGTGGTGTCTCGGTTCCCTTCAGAGGGAAGGCAGATACTGCTGCTCCGCTGCGTTAGCGTTTTGTTTCCAAACACACCATTTATTCTGGCTTCGCCCTGGTGAGATTTTCATGTGCATGAATTTCCGTGCAATTACATTAGCATTACTCTTCATGTCAATAAACTCAAAGGAAAAAAAAAAAAAAAGAGAAAGAACATGCCATCACTGCAGCTTTTATGCCAGAAGTTACTTTCCGTTCGTTCTAGGCTCTTCTGTTTGCTTTTTTAATTATTATTTGTTTACCACAAAACCTAAGGTATTTCTATCCCAGGCTTAAACATTCTGGCACACAATGAAAACTGCTCATGATGAAAACGTGACTTTTAAACTCAGAGGAGCAGTCTTGCTTTCCCCAGCAACTGTCTCCTGGCCACGTGTTCCCCTTGCAGCAGATCCCATCATCACGCAATCTTAGGAAGGTCACCAAGTCGATTCAATGGGAAATTATTATTTAGGGGTTGATTTTCTGTTTGGTGAGGGCACTGAACCAACTCATGTAACTGTAGAGTAGCGGGAGGGGGGCAGGAGAAGGCCTTTTCCTTTCCATGGCAGTGCATTTAATGAGAAATAATGTCAAGGCGTTCTCTCAGGTTCTGCCCCCGGCGCTGTGCTGGGGAGGGAGATCCGCCCGGCATCCGCCTCAGTTTTCCATCAAATTTCAAAATGGAATTTCCCATCTCAGAGAAGAGGTACATTACTTGATGCATTAATTTTTTCTGTCCTCTGCTCTGTCCTTTCTACTGGCAGAAATTACTTGCGATAGGTGTCTTTCTCTTGCAGAAGGAGAAAATGTTTAAAAACAAGTTTTGCTCTGTTCCTCATTGAAACTCTGCAAAACCTTGGTTGGAAAATCTGTGCGAGGGGCAAAGACAGAGCAGTGAGTGAACATGCAACAGCTGAGGTGGGCAAGGTTTTCCAGGCTTTGTTCAGGGAGCTGGAAGACGCAGATGTTTGACATGTAGATCTTGTTATCCAATTTCGTATTGCAGTGGTCGTGCACAGAAACGCGTTGATTGTAGCTGGAGGCAGCCTGAGCTCACTGCTGGCAGTTAGTTGTACAGAGCACTGGATATAATGATGTTCAAGACTTGTGAATATAAAATAACTATGTCAAGTTCATCCATCAGCTGGGAGGGACGTTAAAAACAGAGGGAGGAAAAATACGCTCCTCTGTCCTTCCTCCTTCCCATACTCTTCAATAATACCTTATGATGTGGAGCCTCTTCTTGAATGATTATTAGGGAGATTTCAAGTCGACTGTTCATGTATGGATCTCTTCTTATGATACTGATATTATGATGTTGTTTTGCTTGTTGGCAGTGTTTATAATTTTAATTTTCAGTACAGCTACAGAATGCCTCACTTAGGTTCTCTTCAGCAAAATTCAGGTCAGGTGTGACGAAAAGAAGGAAGAACTCATTTCAATTGAATTAAACCACTGCATTTTAGCTGGAATTAAAATATAATTTGTTTAAAAATACTTAACTGATTTGAATTAAAGCCAGAAATACGAATTCAGCTTTAATCCATGTGTGTTATATAAGTAATTATATGAGAAAGGGATGTGGCATGCATTGTTCGTGATTGATGGTGTGCAGGAGGGTGGCATTCATTCACAAAATGATGTAAATGTATCAGTAATTATAAAGCCGTAGGTATTATATCAGGCTGTCCCCTTTGCTCCCATTTACAAATGTCTCTGGGATTATGCTGCCCCTGTACAATAGCCCCCACGCTCCGTCGCCGGTACGTGAGGGATTACACACATCCCCTGTTTGAACCATTCACGATTCTTCCCCACAGGAGTCCCTCTGCAAAGTATTCCTGCGGTAGTTACCGCGTGATTTACATAACTCTCTTCTATGTACCTTGAATAATTAATATTTTGCTGTCCTTGCTGTGTGGGGAGATTTGTTCCATTATGGATGTGTTTGTTGCTATATAGTAACGCTTTAAATGATATTTATATATACAGAGAGAGAAAGGGAGAAGGATTTATATATTGAATTTTTTTGGTAAGAACAGAATTGTTCTAAAATGCATTGCTTCCGAGAATGGAAATGCCAGGCAGAGGCTGCCATTAGCTCATCTTGGGATCTGTTGTTTCTCCTCCGCCTGGGCATAATCCTCCCGGGCACTGAGGAAGGCCAAGCGCCGTCCTGTCGGGACGAGAACCCAGGCTGCGGGGCAGGCTCCTCGGGATCGGGATGTGACATTTCCCCGGCTCCCGCGGCGCTCCCTCCTCGGCCACCGCACCGGGTGCTGGGTCTGTCCCCAGGCACAGAGACAGCGATTCCGCAGCGAGAGCAGGGTGAGACACGGCTGCCTTGGGGACTCGGTTCTTTGCCCAGTTCTCTTCAACCTGTCATACGAAGAGCCTGGATTGTGTGTGTGTGAGAAGTTTGGCATTTTCAATCACAACAAAAAATGCTTCTTGCTGCCTTGTGACATATGAACAATTTGAGTCCTGGCTATTGCTAAAAGATGGTAAGAAGAAAATTTGAGTTCAAGTTGCCAGTTGCTTGAATTTGGTGGTACTTCGGGCTATTGTAAAGGGAAGAGACATTTGCAGTGTATCATTTCTCCCACGCATTCACACAGTCATTGGGGGAGACCGAGGTATAAAATTCGGCTGTTTGTGAGCTCTCTTTTATTTTAACTGTAGTGCTTTCAGAGGATCAGGTTTGCACGGTTTAAAAACCCCATTGCAGCATTTTTTATTTCTTTTGGTACCTGCTGAAATGGCTGCTTTATTGTTTTACCTTAATACTCACTGGCGTGGCGTTGTTCGTGATTACCCCATATTGTGGCATTTTCACGATACATTTTACCAATGCTGTAAGGAAAGGTGGAAGTAAGTGTTGTTTGTGTCTGTGCTGGTGAGCACAGAGGGCTTGACCAACAAAGTGTAATTAGTGGGGTGACGTGGGGCTGGGAGTGCCTTGGTGGGTGTGGGTACCCGAGGTACCCCTGGGACCAGCAACCACTGGCCACGGGTGTCCTCAACTGGATATTGCATCTGCAGAGGATCCCTGCGTGAAACCTCTCCAGCTCACCCAGAATTAATTATTCACTGATCATCACTCAGGCCTCATGGATTAGGGAGCAAGGAGGAGGGTTGGCAGGGGGTGGATAGAAGATGGAGCAATTTGGATTGCAATTAGTATTTCATTTCTTTCCTTGCTCCCTGTTTGCTTAAATTGGAGATCGCGTGTTAGAACCACGCAGGGATTTATATCCCAGCAGTGGAGGTTCCCTGTGCACCAGAAATGAGCAAATCCACTACAGTCTTGAAACTTCCCAAAGAGATAAAACACTCAGTCAATTTGAGGAGTGGAAACATCAGGGGAGCGAGTTTTGCTTAGAAAATATTGCAAGGGGCAGCAGTGCCCGGTCCGCCAGCGCAGGAACACTTCAGCGCCATACCCTGCCCTTGCGATAAGAGCTGTGAGGTATTGTCTCTCTCCATCCATCGTCTGTCTTCTGCCCTTTTGAGCTCCTTGAGCGTGCTCCTTGCTAGGAGTCTCCTCTGGGGATTACGGTTGTGGCGGATCCGGGATGGATCCCGAATCCCATCTGGGTGAGCTGTCCTGCAGCAGGCAATGGAAACCCCAACCCACCCACGGGTTGCATCGCCCAGTCCCAGAGAATGCAATTTTAAGTTTAGTCATGACAAAAATGTTAGCCAACAGTTGAAAGTCTGCTTCACTGGCGAGATTGTGTCTCGTGTTGAAACCTCAAGGGGTTTTCTTGATTATACCAGTAACCACAGTCTGGGTCACACTTTGCAATAATTATCCTGATGTCTGAAAGGTTGTTAGAAAGTCCCTAGAGGAAGGGGCCCAGTTGCATCGCAGAAGAATTTAGAGGTATATTCTGGCAAGCCTTCAGCACTTAGAGATTTATTTAAGTTACTTCTTTTAATTGCTTTCTTGCATCCCCGGTCTATTCTAAGCTCTACGAGCCATCTAGGGAAGTGAGTCTGGCTAATATTAATCTCCTCAATCCTTCTTCCTTTAACTAGTTACTCCTGGCTTCATTTACACAGACATTTGAGCCCTACAGAGCGGGTAATAATTTTGATTCTGTTTTAACATGTTCTAATAGAACGTGTAACTTAGGAAAAATCATCAGCTGACTTCTGCATTTCATTTTTTTTTATTAACTCTCATCTCTTAAATGTGGCTTATGATCTCTGTGTAACATTGCTGCTTCCTGAGACTGTTGGCAGCTTCAGTGATATGTATTCATAAAGCAATTCCAGGTCCTCGAGTGAAACCTGCAAGAAAAGGGCGAAGAATTATTTGTCTTCTTTTCATTAACATGGCCCTCTTGCACCTGTTCTGACGTGCACTTGAGAGGAGTTTTCTTACTTGATGCCTTTATATCTAGAGCTCCCTTTTTGTATAAACCAAAGAAGGATGTCTTGCCCTCCTTGGATAAAGTCTCTCGCGTTGAGGCTGTCACTCACTTTCTTAGCCCTAGTTCCAGCTCTCGCACAACGGGCAGAGCCCCCCCGCACCCCTCGCTCAGCGATCGCAGGGAGAGAGGAAACAGAACGACAAGAGCAGGTCAGAGTGACGGCCCAGGAGACCCCTGCCCGGTGCCAGGTCATGGTTGGCTTCTTCCCTGGCTCCGGAGCTTGGTTATCTCTTCTGAATGCTATAAAAAGCGTCGTTGTCTTAAAAAAGAATAATCCTGTTCGAGTCGTGTGAAGTTTTTGGTCTCAATTACTTCCTGTATCAATGATTTCCACAGGCACAGTGTGATGTGTGGTGCATAATTCGTATCACCAACACTTTTTAATCTGTCTTTCATCTTTATTATCTATTCTTTGGCCATTTTAGTAAAAGACAGTAAATAGAAACAGATGGTTTATTTCTTATTTTACCATGCATTATTTGCTGATAATTTGCTAAGGGGACACTTCTCATGGCGTCTCTCCTTGTCTTTTCCAGCTAAAGAGACTCCTCTTAGGCTGTTTTCCATGGTTTATATCACATCCTGAGGCTTTCCCTAATAAATGTATTGCACATGTACATTACTGCACCTTAGGAAGAAACACCTTTTCTACATCTGTTTTTCTCGAAAGCAGTGGCAGAAGTGTTCTGGGCATCTCTAAGATGGGTGTCTTAGGGGACTGAGACTGACACATGAGAAACAAGAAGATGTTAGTTTGGTAGTGCCCAAATTCTGCACTTCTGGGGCCTTAAGAGAAATTCTTGTGTGGAGGAGGAGGGAGAAAACAGGGACTGGCTGGCTGCTGGGAGACTTTTCAGCAGGTAGCACTACTGGAGGAGCCAGAACAAGGATACCTGGTTCAAGCAATGTGTGCCGCTGCACAGGCCGTGAGCTGTGACACCTCTTCCCTCTCCAGGATGGGCAGACCCTTCGTGTGAACGGTGGTGGTGGCTGAGAGAATCGGGGACCTTGGTGTAAGAGTCTGTGTTGGGTGCCAAAGCTCTGTGGCGTTTCAGGCACGGGAACAGGGGCTCCAGGGCTCCCATGGGAATAGATGCTCCAGGGCTCCCATGGGAATAGATGCTCCAGGGCTTCCATGGGAATAGATGCTCTAGGGCTTCCATGGGAACAGGGGCTCCAGGGCTCCTGTGCTTCCTCATCCCCGGCACAACACGACCCGCTGCCTTTCCTCCACCCGCCCTTTCCTTCTCTGCGACTCCTCATCCCTTCTCGTCTCAGAGGAACACATCCTTTTGTTAAAATGAAGTGATATAGAGTCAGCATTACACAAAGGAATGAGTTATAAAATAATGGGGCTAATAAGCATGTAAAATAACCTGACTGTACAAGAGTGCAGTCTATGGAACAGCAGCTGCAGCAAATATATTCAGGTTATCAGTGTGTGGCTATTTTGTGCTGAGAGGGCTTAGGTGTAATGAGAGTTACTGCATCACGGGAACTCTTGGCAATGAATGGTGACATTTTCCAATAACAACTTTTAGAAATGAAAAAAAAAAAAAAAATCCTCTGTCTGAATGTAGCTCTGACTGACAGCCTGGGGATCTCCTCTCTCCACCCTCACAACAGGTAGAGCAGATGAGGTGAGGACAGCTTTTCCCGCGCCTCCCAGCCCACGCGCCTTGAGCCCCCACCACAGAGACCTCTGCGAAGGGCAGCCGGGCGCCCGCTCCCACGCTGACATTTATAGAGAGAAAAAAACCCACGTTAAGAGGAAGAAAAGCATCCATTCCACGTGTGCCCCGGGGAGACTGTCCCCTCCTTTGCGTTGGGTGGGCGGCTCTTGGAGGAATAGGCACTGACTGCTGAGAACTGGACTCGGGTCAGCAGGCTGCTGTCGGGCAACCGAAGGGCAGCTCTTAATTCCTTAGTCCTACACCGCTACCTGTGGGTTGGAGACTCACCAGTAATTTCCTGGGCTAACTGTCCTGACCTTGGTGTTCTGAAACTTAGGTTAGATTTTTTTTCTCTTATTTTTTTTTTTTCTTTTTTTTTGCCATTAAAATGCAAAACAGGACTTGACCTAAATAATTCCACCAACCCAATCATAATTCTGAAAGGTTTGGAAGAATCGAATGTCCTTAAACATAGAAGATGATTCCACAGTCCCTGATTTCACCCAGCCCATTATCCTCCTTGGTTCCAAATCAGCATGTGGCATTCTTGCTCCTGACTCCAATAAATTACAGGTTAGAGCAATGTGTCAGTATTTTCAGAATAGGACGAGTGCTGTATCACCTGCATCTCTGGCATTTTTATTTTCTCCTATGTGATGTATTAAAACCACAGACCTTGTCACCAACGAGCTGAAAAAGCATCACTCACCTCTGGGTAGTTTTTCTGATGCTTTTACATTTTTTTTCCTTTCCATAAATGTCAGTGTATAAAGAATGCAGGATTACATTTGATTTGTGCTATTGGTGTTTGGTACATAAAGAGTAACGCTGTTTGGTATCAGTAAAATATATTGGAGAAATTGACTCCTCCCAACTGCGCTCATCCTTGTAATCGAGTTAAACGTAAATAGATCTGTGAAACCCATTGTATCCCTCTATGGAGATCAGGGCAGGCCAACTGTTTGAAACGGTGATTAGTAAACTCTTACTCTAATAAATATTGTGATGTGTCATCGCAGCTATTCTTGTAATCTGGCCGTTGTTTACAATGATCTGTAAACCTTAAAAATCACACTCATTTTGTCTCACTTGAAAAACGTACTGAGAATTCATTAATTTTTTGTTGAAAAAATATTTGAGTGACTAATCACCTGACAAAAAAAAATGAAGTCGAATTCAGCCATTTGTAAGGATTACTTAGGATGGGCTATTTTGTCCAGTGATTTTTTTCTACTGTTTGTACCAAAAAGTGCACTGGAAAATGATCTGTCTCGGTCGAGTGCCCAGCTCTGTTGTAGCTGTTTGTTTTGCTCTTTATGAGGTCACGGAGCTCCCATTTTTCTGTGTCACGGCATCCTCTTCACAGCGACCTCGTCACAGACCTATTTGAAAGGTTCTGGGTGTCGCTCCTGTGCTCAGCGAAGTTTTGCCTTCACTGGAATGATGTCCCGATGGAGTCCACCGCTGGGACTTTTTGGTGGCAGCGACCCCTTCTCCTGGAGCTCGTCTTTGCGCCGCCCTTTCCCACGAGACAGGAGGTCGCCTTATTCCACGTCAGTGAGGCTGCAGAAAAATCTGGCCTTTTTGTCGCGGTCATAAGCTGATGTCTGGCTGTCGCTGGGCTGTAAGGAGCGGAGAATCTGCTCCACAGTAAATTGTGAGATTGCATAATTGCGGCTTACACAACAGGCACACACACACACACACACCCGGGGAATTGGCGTGTGGGACGGGTTGGGAACGTCTGCGTGGTGCAGCTTCCATCGCCGGTGTTCCCCGCGAAAAGAATTTCCCCGCTGCTTAATTTAGCAACATGTATATCTGATTTTCAGTTTTCTGGAGAAGGTGGGAAGGACCGTGGGTGGTTTTGCTCGGAGCTTAGGGAATTTTTGTCGCTGCCACTCTCTGGTGACTCTAAAAGGTGGTGACTGTCCCCGAGTCCACCCCGTGCCTTGTTTCTCTGTGTGCAGAGGGGTGGTTTGCCACAGCAACAACGACTGCTCGTTGCAGCTCTTATTTTAAAGAACGTGAAAATAAAGCAGGCTGCTCCCAGCCCGGACTCTGCAGATGGGCAGTGTTTTGAATCCTGCTTGAATAATCGCTGATGCTAATTATAGAATTCGGGGAAGACGTCGGGGCTGCGGCGCGGCGGCCGGGGGGGAGCGAGGGCCGATGCCGCCGGCACAAACTCCGGCCCTTTCTCCATCGTGATTTCTGCTCTTCGCTTTGTCTCCCCCTTTCTCCCCCTTTGCTGCCCTTGCACTTCCAGTAAGGGAGCTCGTAACAGCGATGTAGTAAGCGCTTGAGTGGCTGGAAAATCCTTTCATAGCAAAGAAGATGTGATTGCTACTTATTTATTTTATTTTTGGTTAATACGACTGGAATACAAATGGGGCTTCGATGCCTAAGGGCCTTGCGTTCTTAGAGTAATTCCTTATGACATGTGTCAGGCTCTGTTTTATTCAGGTGGGTGGTAGGATATTAAACAATAAAGCAAGCTTGTGTTTCTCTGCAACTGTATTTATACGCACGCTCCCTGGCACCGAGGTGCTTATTAGCAGGATGTCGTAGCCGCACTGGCTATACCTGGCCCGAAACATTTTCCAAATACCTTGTGGGCCTTCAGACAAATCATCTTAAATCCGTCAGAAAACCCAACGCCAGAGTGTCCTTTCTGCCTTATCCTTTGTCCAGGCCAAGAAGAGGCTGCAAGAGACGTTCCTTAAGTAATGCTCTAGACAAAACGCTGGTGACTGAATGGAATATCGATTTTCTAATTGCTGTGCTGCTGTTAAATGAGTCGTTAGCAGGGAGAAGGGGGAAAGCAAACTCAAAACGTGTCGCAAGTAGCTTTGGTCTGTCCCTGCTAAACACGCCCAGGGTGTTAATGTGTGAAATTCAGCAAATGGAGTAAGGTGGAATATTTTTTTGGTGTGAGACGGACATAGAGAGGGCAAATGAGCCTCAGCAGTGGGACAGGCTTTTTCTCTCACAAAGTGCAAAACAGCCTTTCGGTTTCAGAAATTCACGCTGCAACGAGGGAGGAAAACAAATTGCAAAGCAGCGGCGTCTGAGGCGACAGTCCCCAGAGGTGGGTCAGTCGCTCCGAATCATCCCGCACGGTCTGTCTGAGCTCCTGCAGGCTCTCCCGGAGAACAAGCTCGTCTCTTCCTCAGACACAGGCAGCAGAAAAGTATCTTATTTTGTTTCCCTGGTAGGTGTTTGCTGCTCTGTGAGAGCGGCCAGAGGGATAGTCCCGAGTTGGGACAGTCCCAGGTTGTGCCAGGGGAGGTTTAGGATGGATGCAGTGATGGGTTTGGTCAGTGTTAGGTTGATGGTTGGACTCAATGATCTGAAAGGTCCCTTCCAACCTAGAAAATTCTATGATTCTGTATTGGGAAAAATTTCTTCACCAACAGGGCTATGGAGCATTAGGACAGGCTGCCCAGGACAGTGGTGGAATCACCATCCCTGGAGGTATTTAAAAGCCAGGCCGACGTGGTGCTGAGGGACATGGTTCAGTGGTGGTTTTGGCATTGCTGGGTTGATGGTTGGACTCAATGATCTTAAAGGTCCCTTCCAACCTCATCGATTCAATGATTCTATGAGTTCTGCCGTGGAGGAACACGTGTCAGCTGCAGCGAAGGCTCGCTATGGCCAACCTGCCCATCTCACCGCAGCACCCCGTCCCCAGCATGGCTGGTGGCCACAAGCCACAGGGAGGGTCGGTAGACACCTGAAGAGCTATGAGCTACAAGAAGGTTCCAGACCCTTCTGCCTGGGCTGTGTAGTAGTGGCTGGATGCACCTGGCGAGGTCGGGTCTGAATTGTGACCTCGATCCCATTTCTTCCATCTCCTCCTAATGCTCCCCAGAAGCTGCCTGCCTGGGAGAGACATGGTCCTCGCCGGCTTTTCTAAAGCCTCCAGTCAGGCACTTGGGAAAGCAAAATGCAGTCTCTGAGGTAAGATCTTTATCGCAAAGAATCTTCTTGAGACAACAGAAATAACTATCAGCTATGCCACATCCAGCCGATAAACAATATTTCTTAATATAGTTTGAGAAAATACAGCGTATGTTTATGTGTTCAAATACATGCTCTTCGCAGAAAAATAGCGTCTTTATTTTTCTGAAGATTAAAATGCCAAATCAACTAATTACTTTTCTTTGAAAACCTCTACCACATAAAACACATACTCTCTCAGTGAAATAAATTGATTTATATTCAGCCATTAATTCTTTATAGCCCATAATTTGCAGAATAACAAAGCTAGCTGGAAAATGTGCCCTAATGGGGGACAAACAGCTTTCTGAATAAGAGGGGAATATGTTGGGATGGAAGAGAAAGGTGGGGTGGCCCAGGGGCTGCTCTGGGAGAGCATCCTGAGCTGTGGCACTAATTTCCTCTAAAATAAAAGGGAATTTTCCTTGCTAAGGGAGGAGCGAGAGCAAGGCACGTGTCCACGCGGCGGGGACAGCCAATGCTATATGTGGGGCAGCAAACGTGTGCAGCTCAGTAGTTTTTCCCAAACTGCTGGATTTTCTCTGGAGTTGCTGTAGTTCAAGTCTATGTATGTAACTTAATCAGGTGCCATGATCTTTCCTTTTGGGAGGCTTTTCCATTGGCTTACAAATATTTGAAGTTTCTCCTAGTGTCTTTGTTGGTCTCATTTACGTTGTACATGGAAGACTTTTCTTTTTTTTTATTAGGATAGTTTAGAAAACTAATGAAATTATACTAGGTTTCTTCCAGTATGTGCGTCATTGACTGGAACTGAGATCTTGATAATGAAATTGGAATTCGTCTACCTCTGTGTCAGGGTAGTAATAAGACGATGATAGAATAAGCTGGGCATTAGGTACAAAACTTCTGGGTTTTGGCAAATGAATGAGATATTACAGAAGATTGTGTCTGGCAGGAGGAGAGCTTGGACTACGGGCAGAGATTGGGAGCAGAACTGGAGGCTGAGAGTGTGCGGGATGCCCTGAGAGGGGAGGACCAGACCGGTGGAGGCTCCACTTGTGTGAGACCTGTGTGTGTCCCCAAAGTGTGACATTACCTGGGGACAGGTGGGACCTGGAGTGGCTGAGGGAGGGTCCAGGATGGCTGCGAGTGGGATGTGAGTCACAGAATCAGAGACTGGTTTGGGTTGGAAGGGAACTTCAAGATCATCCAATTCCAACCCCCCTGCCCTGGGCAGGGATACCTCCCACCAGACCAGGTTGCTCCAAGTCCCCTCCAACCTGGCCTTGAACCCCTCCAGGGATGGGGCAGCCACAGCTTCTCTGGGCAACCTGGGCCAGGGTCTCACCACCCTCACAGCGAAGAATTTCTTCCTGAGATCTCATCTCAATCTACCTCGTCCCCGTGAGTCTGGGAATGTCAGGAGGGCTCCCATCCCTGCCTGGGGCCGGTGGCTCTCCGCTGTCAGGAGCTCCGGGGGCTCAAACCCAAATGGGTGCCAGATCAAGATTTCCAGTAATAAATGTGAGGAATCAATGTGTACATTGGAATGACGGTTCTCTCTTAGATTGGGTTTTAGGTGAAAATGCAGGCTCTGCCTACAAGGCTGTGTTTGGTGTGTGTTTTTATGGAAATCTTCTGTTTGTTCCCCAAAATGGGAATCTGTAAGACAGTGAATAAATGCAGGCAGAGCTAGCAGGGAGGTGTTACAGCACAGAAAACAGAAACATAGTCTTAAACAAATTAAAAGGATGGTAATTAACCAAATGAATTTCATCCTGGAGATAATCAGACGAATACATTTAGAAGGAAAATAATCCCAATTCTCAGAAAACAGTAATTAAAATATATTCATTTTTGGGAATGGTTAACAAGCTAAATTGGAGGCAGCAAAGTAGCATAAAGCTGTGATGGATGCTCTTTGGGATGGTGTCTGACGAGGCCCTGATGTGTCATCTAAACATAGCCCCTCGACAGGATCAAATTCAGAGTTTGGGAAACATCTCTCTCTAAATAAGTTCTTGAGAAGCTGAACAGAGCGCGGAGCAGAGCCAGGTCTGTTATCTAGGTCGGCTGAGAGATAACAGAGGATGAATTTCATAACCATGTATTTAAAGGGTGTCAACAGTGGGGAGGTGAAAGAATTTAGGGTGGATAATTGACGGATAAAGGTGGGACAAGGTGGGAAGATGCAGGCATCCAGGCATCAGGAAATTCCCTCGTCCGCCAATGTGTCTGTCTGGAGCAGGCTGCCCGGAGAAGCAGTGAAAGCTCTCCCGTTACTGACACGGTCCCTGAGGATGTGCTGGAGGAGCCAATCACCCAACAGGTCTCTTCTGCTTTCCATTAGCACCTGAGGATCCCAGCCGGGGTCTGAGAGCAGGGAGATTTGTGGGGGAAAGGGAGGTCTGGGGGGAAGAGTGGGAGAACGTATTGGTGTGCTTTGTTTGAAGGTCCTAGCCCGGGTGCAGCGTTCTGTTCTCTAGCAAGTGTTCGTTTGGTGTGATGGTCTCGGGTTCTCTGGTATAAGCCTCAGATGTTGTCTTTCATGGACAAAACTAGAGATGAGTCATGGTCACAAAATATTGACTTGTGCCAATACATTGAAAGCTACCAAGTTTGAGGAAGTTTTAGGCTTTCTTGCAGTTGGGTCTATTGAAGAGGAAGCAGTTGGACAGAGCACAGAACTAGAAAAAAGTATTTGTTTCCCAGAGTAAAATCAGTTATTTTCAGTATTTAGTCCACAAAACGGTTACAGTGTCCAAGCTTCATTGGGAGACCTATCTCTTTTGGCTTCTGGATGAGCAGATGCACCTTCTCTACTAAATATGGATAAATACTGCTTTTCTAGGAAACACCCGTCTGATCTGATCGTAACATATTCTGATTTAACATCTGTTTGCACACACAATAATTCATATTGATCCAATTTATTATTGAAAGAACCAGCAGGTGAATCGATGGATTTGATTAGAAGGATAGTGTTTGGGTATTAATTTTATTTTCTTATCAAAATATCTGCAGAGAGGACAGATCATGTTGGAATCTCTGGGAAACAGACCTTTCTAGGATTGTCCTGTCTTTACTTGCCCGATAAATGGACAGAAGATGGAGAATGCCCTTGAAAGGAGCTCCATCCCACAGGGTGCCCAGCAGGGACACGCCAAAGGGTGTCTCTAAAGGGAAGGCGATCTCTGCCGTACCCTCTCTCGCTCAGATGTACTCAGCCCCATGCAAATAAACTAGATTAAACAAGATGCTCCCAGGATTATTAATAAACCTGAGATCCTTAAATTGCATGTTATGGGCTTTCTGTTGGATTAAGCCTTCTGCACATCACAATGCTCTTATCTAGAATTTATCTGCTTGCAATAAAATGAATAAAAACTTAAGTAGAAAGAAAATGTCAATAGAAATCACATAAATTAGCATGCAGATTTATAATCTCTAATAATTACTGTCTTTTCAAAGAGTTTATGTACTTTTTTACCCTCACCCAAACTTCAAACATTTCATTTTAAATTTGCATTCCTATTTTTGCACCACCTAAATTTATGGCTTTGCCTTAACAGTTTATCTGTTCAGGCGCTTTACTGTAGCCCGTACTCTTGCCTAACAACAGAGAATTATTGATCTATTTTTTTTTTTTTAAGAAGCAAATGGCTATTTCTTTCACGTTACATTGTAGGCTTGACAAGAAGACAGGTTTGGTACCACGCGGTAGGTTGCCAGCAGCTTTGCATTGATAGCCCCAGCACGGGGCTCTGTCATACGTCTCCCCTGCTGGTTTTAAAACCTCTGACCCTTGCGTGTGCTGGAGACTCCTCCTGGTCTGGACGTGCTAAAATGGGACACTTTGTCTAGCAGGTCGCCTCCTACAATATTCAACATTAAACCCAGAGTTTTGCTCTGTTCATTAAGGCTCTCGAGAAAATTCTTCACTAATGGAATGTGTGGTGGTGACCCAAGATGTGGTGCAGAGAGAGGGACTGACTCTGGGGACTGAAGATGATCCTGGACATGGGAAATAACTAGTCTGAGAGCCAGCTTGGAGAGGTGGGCCAGCAACCAGCCCCACAGGTAGCACTAAGGAACAAAGCCCGTCTTCCCATTCCTGATCCTTTCCTCCAAGCCATCAGTCAGACAGAAGGCTGTAGAATACCAAACAGCTTAAAGCATGTCAAGCTTAAAAACTAACATTTAACGAATAAGAATTCTGTGCTCTTCAAATAAATAAATAGCCCATTTTCCATCTGTATCTGCAGCACATTGCTCCTCACAACCTTTTGTTATAGAAGTACATTTTCAGTCTGGCATGTTTTTCCTCTCCCCAGCTAATTATGTTCAGTTTCAAGTAGGTGCTCTGGATTAACAAGCGACTATCATTTAGGAAGTCGGAGCCGGGAAGGTTACAGAGTTTCATGAAACCCTTTATGACCTTGGAATGTAGCAGAGATTTTTCTTATTTTTTTTTTTTTAAGTTTGTCTTCTTCAAAGGAAGACCTTCAGCCCTTCTCAGATTGAGCCATCTCTACATTGCAGTCATTAAAGATTCAGTAGTACCTTTTAAGTCCATGTTAGGAAATTCAAATTTTTCAATTTAGTAAAGTTTTGCCTCTTTTTCAAGTACTAGCTGCTCATTTTTGAAGGTCTTCCAGGATTTCCAGTGGGTTCTTGCAGAGCAAGAGCCAGAATGTGTTGTTTTAATCTAAAAATCTCAGTGCAACAGGACGGCACGTATTCTATGGCTGAACTGTCTACAAAGGTAAAAATGTCACGTAGGCTGAGAAGGAGCCCCTCAGGTGACCAGTGTATTTCTGCTGCGCTGCTGAAGTCTTTTTGAGCATGGCTTGGTTATTTCTCTCTTATTTATTTCTATATTTGGGATTGGACCAGAAGCAGAAATCTCTTCTCTCCAAGGGCTCACAGCTTTTAAATGTTGAAGGTTGAACCTCCCGGTCGTGCTGAGCTAAACTGAAGTGTACTTTGAAATCTGCTCGAAGATCTGAACTTTGTTAAATGGCCCTTTCTCTATTTAACGTTAGAGGAGGAAAAGCCTAAGCCTCTGAGTGGATTCATAGTCACACTTTAATTAATCATATTTTTACAGCACGCTGCCAGCAACTGTCGGGAGGAAGGAGATGCCTCTAATCCAAATTCACAACAACAAAAAATAAATGCTCTAGAAATATCTGCAGCCGATAAACAGCCTCATCCTGTAAGAAATAATGCCCTTCCCGCAAACCGAACTCAGAAAAACTGATGCGAAGCAGATTTCTCCCACTCAGCCCAACCAAACAAGGTGCATTTTCTGGGCAGGAGCAGCGCGCTCCGGGGGCCTCGTCCCAGCACAAGTGGAAGTGGAGGTGGTGAAAAGGAAAACTCTTGGCAAGGAAACAGATTTCAGTTTCAGCCTCCCCAAAGGACCACTCTGAGGAGCAAAGGGTGGGGTTGGGAGCAGGAACAGGAACAAGGTCTTGGAAAGATCTGACACATTTTGAAATCCCATCTCAGGCTACAGTAAAGTAAAGAAATTCATTGACCGTTACATCTGGGGGGGTGAAAATAACCCTTTTGTTGCTGCACGTGGGGCCGGGCGTTTCTGAAGAATAATACTTTCTAAAACCAGGAAAATGGCCACAACAAAGCTCCAACAGAGTGAGGTTCTTGCAGAGAGGCAGAGAAATGGTTGAAGCTGGATTTGGGATGGTGAATTTGAATCTTCTGTCATTTAAGAAGTGTCCAGGAAATGAAAAGCAACTGGCTTTCCCTCCCTGTGCTGGCTCGGCACACAGGGGAGGAGTAGTCACTTGGTAGAGGATGGTGAAGCCGTTTTTCTCCAATCGACAGGGTGTGTTTGACTGGCCTGTTTTTGGGGTTTGGAGGTTTTTTTCTGTTCTAGTTAATATCCAGGCAGCTGTTTTGAGAACAGTTTGTTGCTTGTCTTTAAAAAAAAGGATTTCCTCTTGCTGTTTATTTTCTTTCTTTCCTTCTTTGTGATAATTGTGAGTCAGGGTGAGTATAAGGCAGCTGAGATAGCGCAGGGGTTAGGAGGGAAATCTCTGGAAACGCCTGGATGCCTGTTATTTCTTTACTCCTTGAGGTGTCGGTGACGTTGGCTGGGACACAGGGCTTCCCCAGGGTGGGATGAGGACTCAAGAGCAGTGCAGGGAGGATGGTGACCAGAACTTGTCACCGAGCCCCGTGCTCACGGGAAGACGGTTTAAATTAGTGTGGTTGGGAAGAGCTGGAGCACAGAATGAGGCCTCTCTGGTTGGGGCCAGGTTGGGAGCGCCCATGAGGGAGGAAGGAAGGAGAAGAGGCAGATCCAGGCAGTTTCCCCAGGACCAGCAGCTCTCCTGTGCCACCGGCTGGTGACACCACCCGCCTGTCTCAGAGAGGAGAGGAACTTCTGGGATGGACAATACAGCGTATGGAGCAAAAGCGAGAAAGAACAGGGAGGGATGGCTCTGGATTTAGCCAGGCAGAGAGGGAGGAGAGAATGGGTTCATGGTTTGAGTGTGCGAAGAGGGACGCGACCGGTGTCAGTGCTCGTAACTCTTCTGCGACTGAGCACGAGTTACCTCTCTCCAGGGCTTTCACCAGTGCTAAAACCCAATTAAACCGTGCTAAAAGAAACCTCCCAAGAGCTGACAGTGAAAATACATTGACCTTCTCTGGCAAATGTTGATGCTGTTGTTGTAACACGGTACTTCTGTTTCTGTTCTGTGGGGGGGTGCCAGTGCCAGGGCCGTGGCCGGGGCTCTGCTTTGCCCACCCGGGGGGACCCTGCAGCACTGCCCCTGCTCTCAGGCTCCTCTCCCCTTTCTGCCTGTCTCCGAGGCCCTGCAAGGCTGGTGTTCCCCAGAGCTTGTCCCATTAAGACTCTTCCTTCCATGCCTGTCACCATTACCGGCCTCTCAGTGTGCTCCAAAAGTTCTGAGATATGTTTTTTCTCCCTCTTTCTGAATGGTTTCATTTATTATTTATTAATGACATCCAGAGGACACGGTGGTGACAGATTCTGTTATGATGACTGCAGTGAAACTCTGCGCTTAGACTCAGTTACTGGGAAGATAATACATTTATTAGACAGACTCTGGGGTTAACTCTGTGTAGTTTTGGTCATCCTTGTCGTCTGGGGATATATGTTTACAAACTTTAAACAAAAGGCTTTAAACAGGCTAGAGAGGTGGGCTCGTGCAAATTGCATGAAGTTCAACCAAGCCAAGTGCAGGGTCCTGCACCTGGGATGTGGCAATCC
>JAOXNO010000008.1:3836084-3862601 GCA_028565335.1 Limnodromus scolopaceus
TCTACCAGGACTCCCAGATCCTTCTCCTCAGTAGTGCTTCCCAGAAGATCCATCCCTAACCTGTATTGGTGCCTGGCGTTCTTCCTCCCCAGGTGCAGGACCCTACATTTGTCCTTGTTGACCCTCATTAGGTTCTTCTCTGCCCAGCTCTCCAGCCTGTTCAGGCCGCGCTGGATGGTGGCGCAGCCCTCTGGAGTGTCGGCCAGCAGAGGGGCAGAGAGGAGCCTGCGCTCACATACAACGGCTCTCGCTTCTTACCTGTGTGTTTGTTGTACTGTGCTAATTATGTATGAGAAAGAAAAATGCTGGATGAGGTTTAATTAGGAACGAGCTGCTTTGCCATGTACGCGTGGAGCGCGGTGCCGTTTCTTCAGCCTGGACCGTGGCCAGTACCTGCGTGAGCTCCTCGGTGGTGGGACGGGGCTGGGAGCAGATGCCTCTCCTCCAAAGCAGCTCCAAGAGCCGCCAGCCTCGAGGAAGGGCTTGAATTACAAAGGAAGGGAAAGGGGCTGAGCTTCCCTCCCCTCCACCTCCCTCCACAAAGGGCAATAGTCAGTTTACTTTAATAACCCCACTATCAGCTGCAGAGGAAGTCTCCCAGTCCCGGAGGCTGCGAGCGCTGGGGGAGCCAGTGAAACCCTCACGCCGAAGGGAGCTGACCGAGGCAGGGCAGGAGATGGACTCCCACTGCTCTCCCAGCAGCTGACTTTCCCGGGCACCTCAGAATTGTTTTTCTATCCTGGTCTTATTTTTCTGTCCCGTGGAGGCTTGGGTAAGTGTCTGGTAGTTTTCCGCTTACCTTTCTTTTTAGCGGTTTGCTAGGATTTTGCCAAATTAAATGGAATGGCAATGGCAAAGTATTTCCTGCACCTTCCTGCGCTTGCTCTGGAAGTGGATGGTCCAGATTTGAAAAGCTGGACCTTTAAAATCCTTTGAATTCCTACGCTGCTTTTTTAAAAAGGGCCAGGGAGCGCGTATGGAGAAAACAGACTTTCCAGCGCCTTGTTTCAGCTGGTGGGGACTGCTGGGGCCACGGCGTCCTGCGGTGTGCTGGGTTTGCAGCTGCTGGATTGCTCTCAACGGAGATCTCCCGAGGTCTGTCAGTGGGTTCAACGGTGCAGATGTTTGGGCTGTTTCCTGTGAAATCAGCCTGTGGGGGGGTCGAGGCAGCTGCTGCCTCCAGCCGACCTCTGCGTTCAGTCATCCGCCGGGAAAAGGGGCGTTCGGAGCTTTCTCTCGGCGTTTGTGGGGAGAGAAGGAAAGAAAGAAAGAGGCAGGAATCGAACAGTAAAAGGGTTTGCTCGAAAGGTGTTTACTCTGGGCCCGGATCCTCTCGCGAAAGGGAGGCAGTGATTTGGGAGCCCAGGGTAGAGGCAGGCGATTCCCTCGCAGCCACGGGGAGCGGAGCGGCTGCGGCGTTCCTTCCGCACGCAGAATTAATAGATGTTTCAAAGCCACTGTGAAAGATCTGCGTGATTGTAAAAAGAGAATTGGCCGTGGACTGGGGTAGGGTGTGTTTGCAAGCAGTCCCGGGAGCGTGTGGGCGGCTGTGTACGTGGTAGGAGTACAGCAGAGCTAACTTTAAAGGCAGATGTACTAAAACTTATGTAATGTATGAAACTGAATGTCCTTTCCTGACGTCCCTGCTGTGAACCTGAAAAGACTAACCCTGAAACGATTTTTAAAGCTGTCTTTGTTAGTCATCCTTTATGCAATTTGTTTCTTTTCACGTTTCATTTTGAGTAAAAGGAGATAGGCTGGTTTCACTCCCCTCTCCACTCCTCCTCTATTGTTAGTCGCTCCCAGCTTCCCGTGCAATTGTCCAGCTCCGTTCTTTTCAGAGCCCAGCGGAAAAGGATATTGTTGAAAAGGAAAGAAAGAAAGTATTTCAAATTAAAATCTGGCAAGCATTTGCGTCCTCATTAAGCTTCAGACACTTCCTCCCTCCCATCTCTTTTTTCCCAAAAGTAGCAGGGTGACCAGCGTCGCTTGCAGCGTCTTAAAGAGCGGCAGAATCCCTCTTAGCCACTCACTATTCAATAAATGCAGCAAATAACAATCACAGTTTGAAAATGAAGCATATTTATAACAATATGTACAACTAGGAACACCTAAATACAATGAAAGCGGTGAATTCTTACATGGAGACAAGGCTCGTTCAGACCTGGGAGCTGGGACATCTGACGAGCTGCCCCAGCAGCGACGTTGAGCATCTGCCCCACTTGAGACCAGGGACCAGGGCTTATAGGAAGGACGTAAGGAACGGAGTGTGCAGTGAGGGAGAAAAGGCCAAGGCTGCATCTGTATTTGTTCTCATTAAATCATAGCTTGATGTAGCAAACTGTAATTAACAGTCATGTTAATGGTTGGAGGTAAACTGATGGGGTTCTCCTTGCCTCCTTTTGATTCCCAGCCATCATTTCAGTCCTTGTCCTCTGAGCAGCGCGGATGAGGCAGGGTTGGGTCTGGGTGACCTTTGGGGAGACCCATCCAGCAGGACCGTGGCCTGGTGGCATGTTTGTGCTGCGCGACGCTGCGATGACGATGCCGGGCTCCTGGCACCGTCCTTCATCCCACTGCGCAGCAATTAGCAGGAGGTGTCCCTGGGCAGGACTGTGGTGCCGTGGGGTTTGTACAAATAACCTAGACTCTTGTGAGGTGAAGCCGCCTCCCGTGGCCTCGTTAGTGATAATATTAGAAGAGGGAGATGTGAACGGAGCAGGTGGAAAAGCAGGAGATGTGGCTGTTTTCTCCAGTGAGCCCCAGTGCCCGGTGCTCCGTTCTCTCCCGGTCCATCCTGCAGCCCTCTGCCTTCCTGGTGTTCCATCACCACCACTTCCCAGGCTTTTGTGGCCCCAGGGTGCCTGCTTGGGAAGCTGGGAAGATAGCGAGTGGGATGAGAAAGCACTCAGTCATTTTGTGAGCTTCCTTCGGCTGAAAGTGACAGGAATAACACCTTTTCTTATTTAAAAGCCTCCCTCGGCTCCGCTGGGTATTGTACAGAAACACCCCCCTTCTTTGCTTCTCTTTGACTTTCACCATTTCAGAGACCTGCAATTTGATGACAGCTTTAATAATATAAGATACAATTGTCAGTTGTGTTGAGAAGAGCTATTGAAAGAACTTGGAGTTGTATCACCTGGGATAGCAAAACGGAAAGGCGCTGATTTGTTCAGTCCCAATTTTAGGTGCTTGAGACTCAATTTTTAGGACTTGTTGGGCTGTGTTAAGTGCTGGACCTAAACTCCCAGTTACTCCAGTCAGTGCCTGTGTTGGATATACAGGTTTGTTCATTTTTTGCAACTGAAGACTTGTTCCAAGAGGTTCTCCCTCCCCCCAGCACTGTTTCCTTCTTCCACCCCTTCACCATAAAATAATTTTCTGTCTTTTTTTAAACAGACTTAATTTGTTTTTCCTCGTTCTACCCCCTCTACTGTGGTAACACCAGCGCTCCTTAATGGGAAGGGGCATTAAAAGGGTCTGGGCAGGACCTTGCTGGTGGCACTGGAGATGCTCTGCCTTTGCTGTGGTGACTGCGGTGAGAGGTGGCCGCCTCTGCCCTGCCGCCATGGGAGGGTCTCACACACCCCATTTCCCAGTCCAGAGCAGGATGCGGACTGGGCTGCAGCCAGTAGATTTACAGCAAAGGTAATAAAAACAAGAATTAGACCGGTAAAATGATAAAAAAAAAAAAGGCTTTAACAAAGCCTCGAAGCAGTTTGTCATATCCTGCAACGGGACTGGCTGATGGGCTGAAGGGGAACCTTCTCAAAGGGGTTGTGCTGATGCCACCCCGTGGGAGGGAGCAGAGAGCTCCAGCAGAGAGAGTGGAACCAGGCTTTCCACTGGCAGGATGGATCCTCACCACACGGGACGTTTCCCAACGTTTATTGTCCCAACGGTGCATTTTGCATCTCCCAGGCCCCCTGTTAGTGCTGTTTGCCCTCGGATTGCTCCTTCCTTCCCTGCGACTCAGAGAATGGGCAGCAGCATGTTTTAGCAAACTCCCCTCTGGGGCCTGGGGGAGATGGTCAGCATCTAGGGACAAGTGAAGAGAACATGAACTAGTCAGGAGAGTAGTCAGTGCTTGATGAGACCATGGTCCAAGGGCGTTAAATCACATAGACCATGCCAGGAGAGAGATACCAGAGATGCCTCCTGTGTGGGACCAGGACTCTCCCAGCCAACGTACAGAGCAGATATTTAACTGTGCTGACAGAGCCCTGGGTTCTGTACGCAGAGTGCCACGGGCTCGGCCCCGCAGAGCTCCTGAGGGTGTTGTCACTGAAATGGCAGTTTCTGTCGGGAGACGGGGGACGGGGCTGAAGGAAGAGTGCTCCAAGCATCGCCCGTGGCAGCCGATCGCCCAGAGAGAACGGCTGTGCCGGGTGAAGAGTGTCACCTCCCCGGCGTGTCTGTGTGTCCTACGTCTGCCGAGCCCCTGTGTGTCCGGGGGCAGTCGGATCCTCAGCCCCTGTCCTTGATAAATCAGGGTCATCCCCAGTCAGATGGCATCAATGCTGCTCGCGCTTCCCCGACCGCCCCCAGGTAGCTGGCCAGGACGCCTGCGGCACAAGCCAGCCTTTTCCAGCATGCCCCCTCGGCCAGGACAACATCAATAAAAATGAGAATTTATGAGCTCTGTCATGTACAGCAAGCAAAGCATCGTGCAACAAATTAATCACTGATTGTGGTACAGTGCTGACTGGGAGCTTTCTGCTGCTCTCTTGGCATCGTTGCAAGGTTGTTAGTTAAAAAACAAGTTTGATAAAGAGACCCTTGACTCCCAGCACGTCTGTCTCCTCTGTTACGGGCTCACCAAACACGAGGCACTGTTAGCCCAAAAGCTGCTTTTCACTGTTCCGGTTGCTTCAGCTTTTAGTCATCGGGATGTGACAGCTCTAGCAGTTCTCAGCGCTTGTCTGCTGCTTCCTGTGTGGTAATTTTGGGATCACATAATGATTTGCCTTCCAGTTTGGGCTGGGGGGAGCTGGGTACTACTGGTCTACTGGAGGCTGAAACTGTACAGGAACCCCTCTTTGGGCTTCACAGGAGGTGAACGGGGACCAAAAGTCCTTTGCCTCAAGCTCTGTTTCTTCATTTCCACGTTTACACAGCGGCAACAGGGTGGCTCAGCTCTGGTTTAAAGCACTCCCAAGTGCTCTAACAGGGCTATGCCACAGCAAAACGAGTTACAAATGGCTCTTGCACATGGCCTATAAAAGCTGGTGACATTGTCAAGTCAGGGGATGTCCTTTCCCCTGAGCTCCAGATAACATCCCTGTGCCTTCTGCAGGAACTTGTGTTCGCATATACAGCAGCAGACAGCTGTACGTATACGCGTGACTTACACGAAATAGAGACTCATTATGTAGCAGAAGCTTTAAAACCTTATTAACACTTGATATAATTCTGGTGCCTGTGTTAGCAGTGTCCAGTGAGAGATCTCAAAGCATTTTTCAAACATGAACCCACAGCAGGGTACGTCTTCCGAGGCAGTAAGGAGAAGCCAGAGCAGCAGGTGGGTGTTCGGCCGAGTGACTGGTCCCCACGGGAGATCCGACCAGTCCCACAGGAGAGCCGACCCATCCCATGGGAGAGCCAGCTGGTCCCATGGGAGATCCAACCAGTCCCACAGGAGACCTGACCAGTCCCATGGAAGAGCTGACCATCCCTGCAGCCCCTCAGACCCCTCGGGTGGCTCCGGGGCTCGGCAGGGCTTTGGAGTCGGGCTCCGGGGCCGCCTGTTCCTGCTAAAGCTGCTTCCCTTTCCTACCAAGAGAGGTTTTGCTCATTGTTCTCTAATTTCAGCAGACAGGAAAAAACCCACCTTTGAATTCTGCTGCCTGCCCTGTCCCCACAGCTGGTGCGATTGTCCCGGTGCTCCTACCCAGACCCGCCTCCTTTGTTTTCCTGTGGTAGCTCTGTGAGGTTATTGTTTTTGCAGTAATTTTATTTATCCCTGAGACCAGACCATTGTTTCCTATTGACTCATGTCACCTGTCGATGGCCTCTTCCCGTCCCTCACAGTGCAGGGCAGGGAGGTGGAGGTGGTGGCTGGACCTCAGGTTTAAGGAATCCCCCCCCACCGCAGCAGCCCCCCGAGCCACCCCGCGGTGGGGGGGAGCTGCCAGGCTGCAGCCAGGAGCTCTGTGGGCAGCCTGGGACACGGGCCAAGAGGCTGGGGAGAGGAGATCCGTAGGGGAGGTTGTCATGTGTTGGGGATGGTTTGCCCCGCGTTGTGGCAGACTTGTATCAGCTGATCCCATCCAGCCTGGTTTGGTCACGGGTGCTGCACCCTGAGACCCTCAGATGCTCAGCACCCACCTCCGAGACCCACCAGATTTTGAGGCTTCGCCTCAAACGCTTGCTGGGTCCATGGCACGAGCTGCCAGCGGGTCTGGTTTAGCTGCAGGTTCAGTTTGTTTCATTATTTACTTTCTTTTTTGGCTTTCTGTTTTCTTTTTTGAGAGTGCTCTTACCTCAGAGCTGGGCGCTGCTGCCCATCCTCGGTGTCGGGAGGGTGGCTCGTCTCCTCTGCATGGAATGGAGCTCCCTCTGCTCCTGTTAATGCTCATGGCAATTACCCGGGCGCTGGAGAGGGAGCAGGGCTTTCTGCATCTTAGATGTAACATCAACATGAAATTTCATCACCTAGGTTTCAAGAAAAATAAACTGTGGCTGGACTTAAAACATAGCGGTGAGGAGGAGTAAGGGAGAGAGCCTTTTATGAGCATTGAGAATATTTGTAGCTAAGCAACCAACATCAGCAGGAAGAATAAATCAAAAGTTTCAGGGCTCTGCCTGCCTGCCTTCAAGGGTCAAGAACTATATTTTCCCTCTGTTAACAAGATTGCCTTCCTTTGAAACATCAGCTATTAGCTACTGCTGGAGGCAGGATGCCGTATTAGATGGACTAGGAGCTTGGTGTGGGCTAGAAACACAAATGAAAGGACAGAGAAGATAAGCATCTTGCCAAAGGCCATGAAGTGAGCCAGGCTTCCAGCAGCTTACGGGAAAATCCTCTTGGAAGAGGACTGCCTAACACATATCTAATATTTTCTAATTACTCTTGTGTAAGTCCTCCTAGCAACTCGTCAAGGCAGCAGCTATGGACTATATTCCCATTTCACAGATGGCAAAAGCTGGATGACTGCAGCGGTGAGTCTCTGTGGCTTTGCTCATTTTAGATATTTGAACAGTTCCTGTTGCTTGGGGCACCGATCTCCGAGTCTGTGATTGCAACACAGATCCAAGGCCTATTAGATAATTGGGCTTTATTTTCTACAGAGATCTTGTGCAGCGTTCCTCACTAGGTTGCACCAGAAAACCTAGAAGCAAGACATTTTACTTCAAAGTATGTTTTATTTTATAAAGAGGAAATTTCCCAGAAATGCCAATGGGAATGGCAGCAAATCAAATCCCAGCAGTAGTTTCTCAATGGAATTTCTTTTTTTTAAATACCATCTTATAACCTCAGGGTATTTTCCACCTCTCCTTCTTCCTCCTGCTTAGTCAGGAGCTGGTTGGAAATGATGCTCCGGTCAGTACCTTGCCCGGGCAGCCTCGCTCATCACCCGAGACCCGGGCTGTGCCTGGACTTCTGAGCTCTGAGAACGTCCCCTGAAAGTGCTTTAGAACCAAACTGTTGGAGCCCCGAGACCCTGCTAGACACACAGCTGTGATACACCGTAAATCGAGGCCTTAAATAGACTTATTCCCCCATCAAGAACCCCAGAGACCTCTTAGCCTTCACAGACACCGAAGTTGGTGTTAATTATAAAGCTGAGTGTATTAAGGCCAGATCTCATGGTATTTATGTGGAACTGTATTCCTGAACCAGATTTATTATTTTAATGAGAGGAATGAACAGGATATACAGGAGAGGAATACAGGAGAACTCGTGGGGGCTTGAACTTGCAAGACCCGTCCCAGCACCATTCACATTTCTGGGCAGGGCTGCACCAGAGCACGCTCCTCAGCAGAAGGACTGTCCACATATTTTAGCCCTTTACATGGTGTTTTCTCCCCTTTTCCGCCTAGAAAGCTTCCTGTGGCATTAAGCATTTTGGTGGAGCTTAAAAAAGCGTGTCTCAGTTTTTATGTATTCGTGCTCTTTATACCCTGATCTCTATTCAGAGCATCCTTTTAAGACGATGACAAGCACAGGACTTTTAGGAGGCAAGCGGCTGTTTTTTCTGTCTTATTTACTGATACGGCTGTAAGCCTGGCTGATGGTGACTGGAGTCACTCAGCTGTGAAAAGCACTTAGGGATCTGAAAGCAGAGGGTGTTTCTGTCCATTAACACCAGTGTTCGCAGCAGCCCAGCCGGGTGGGGAGTCCATTTAGTCCCAGTCCCACAGCCGGGCTCTGAGAGGCGGCTGGAGCTGGCAGGTAGAGATTAGATGGCTGTTGGGTATATTTAGCAATAACACTATGCCAGCACGACAGTCAATGATTTGGGGGCCATTATTAATGTTAACATTCGTTCAGGGTGGATTTTACTTTCCCTATTAGAGAAACTATCACTTTTGGAAGTAGCGCAAACACAGTTTGGAAACGGCACCAACTATTTTAAACAAAATGCATTGGTGAGTGTCAGGAAGTTGTTCTGGAAAGAAAAGGGACAGCCTGGATTAGGAGAAACCCAGTGCCTTCGTATACATCTAAGCTTTTTTGTTTGATATTTTTTCTCACCCTCCCACCCTCCTCGGGACTGCAGTGAGGTGGGATCTGATCTGCTCCTGCTCCCCTGAGTGGAGGAGCGGAACTGCTCCGGCTGGTTCCTGAGGTATTTCCAGCTCCTCGACAGAGGTTCTGAAATGCTTCCACAAACACAGAGAAGCACAGGCAGTAGAAAACCAAACACTGGAACTCTCTCCCAACCCTTCCTCTGCCTCCATGAGTGTGCAGGGGGCAGCTCCTGCTCTGGTTTCCCCTCCTGGGGAGGGAAATACACCCAGCTGGTTGTGGGACAGACTGAGGACACTACAGTCAACTTAAAATTCATCTTCAAAGCAGTTGTTTCACCTTTCTGACTCCATTTGATGAGCTTTCCCCCCTACCTTGTCTGCTTGACCGTATTTTGTCCCGTCGGCGTCTCTCCGGTTCCGTCGGTGCGACCGGTCTGTGTGTCCTTACGGCCGGGAAGGGACAGCCCAGCGCTGGCGGCTGCCCCAGCTCAAACTGCTCTGCCCCGGCGTTTTTAGCTGGAGTAGTTTTCATATTGGCAGTGCCCCCGTGGTAACTAATGTTATTTATTAATTAATTATTTGAATTACAGCCAAGCGTGCTCAGCAGTCCCGGTGCTGCTACACGCTGAGCAACCCCCAACCTAAAAGAGAGCTGTTTGTCGGGGAGAATCTCCGGGGGTGGGAGGTGGAAGGAACATGCAAAATGGTGAGGGACATCTGATGATTTCAAATAAAACTGACACCGGTTTGTTCGGACCTGCTGAGCTGGTCCCAGCTTTCCTGAGATACCCCCAGCTCCTCCAAGGCTGAACTTCTCAATGTCACTTCGGTTGTAGTTACAGGGAGGAGAGGGCTGAGCTGCTGCACGGGGCTGGTGGGAACGGGAATCATGGCACGGCTCGGCACATCATGGCATGGCACGGCACAGCACATCATGGCATGGCATGGGATGGCATGGCATGGAACATCATGAGATGGCATGGCATGGCACATCATGGGATGGGATGGCACAGCATGGCATAGCACGTCATGGGATGGCACGGCATGGCATGGCATATGGGCACCAGCATGGCCTTGGGGTGGCCATGCCGAGGGTGATCTGGGAGCGGAGGGGCAGTGGCCACGATGGCCCATCTGTGCCAGGGGTGCCCATGGGTGCTGGCCAGTCCTTCCCGGCCCTGCGCAGGCACTGGGCTCGCTGGGCCAGTCCTGCCCGTGCCACTGTGCCAGGACCACACCAGGGGGTCCCAGGCAGGTTCCTTTCTCTGGGCATGAGGGGAAACTGCTCTTCAGTGCTTCTTGTAGGGTGTCCTCTCCACTTCCTTTTACACCCTCTAAGTGCCTCTTTTTCACTGTTACTTTTTTTCCCCAAAATCACAGCCTCTTGTCTTCAGCTTAATTTTTGCATTTAATGAAATAGTCCTGTAATTAAATGTTCTTTAACGAATCCCTGGGCAGGGTATCTCATGACAAAAAGCACTCTGATTTTATTATTACTATTACTAATGCGAAGTAATGAAACGTTTGAATCCTTATCAAGTGTAATTCAGGGGGTTAATCGGTTAAGTGGAAAGGAAAAGTTAGCTCCATCCTTTCTGCTGAGCTCATCGGCTCAGAGTCCTGTTGCATTTTTTTACCATTTATTTAGATCTTGAGACTCTATTGTCTGGCCTAGAACATACAACTGCACGTATGTACGAGCTTCTGTATGTTAGCACAGTGTGCTCAGGTATGTTTGGTTTCCTAGTTCACTGGGCAAACAGCAATAAGGTAAATACTGGGAAAGCTGAACGAGAATAATAGGCTTTTGATGTCTGTGATGTCTAGCTTAACAAACTAAGCACCTCACTAAGAGCAGAAAAGTGAGCCTTAAAAAACATCTGAACTTGCCGAAATGTTTGCATTGAAAAATATTCTTGTGTTTTCAATTTGAACCAGAAAAAAAAAGCAGCTCTGTGGATCAGTCAGACAGTCCCACATTTCCTTCTGAATGGGACTTGCCCGAGTTCACACACTCCCCTTCCCCACCTCCTGCTCCGAGCCCTTGGCATTAATCACTCGCAGACCCCGCTGGAGGCTGAGGAGGCGGCTGGGGCAGATGTTGGCCACCTGGGCCACGGGAACAAGGCTTCCCAGAGCCCGGACAGGTTCAGCTCCCACAGCGATGGTTTAGACATCGAACCATTGTCCAAACTAGGTCAGCTGGATATCAAAATCTGGATTTGCTGGATATATCCTGCTCTGGGGCATGTGAGCCTGGCAAGCGAACGGCAACTGTGGGCTGTCGGCGGCGCGGCTGTGAGGGCCAGGTCTCTCCTGTCGCTGTCAGCACAGCCCAGATTGAGACGGCAACGGCAGGAGCCCTTTGGGAAACCAGAAACCGGCGTAAAGGTTAAAAGCGGCCGTTGTTTGGTATTTAGAGCCTTTACACATGAAATTGCACATCTCTGGCACAGGACATCTGCGGCAGATGCAGACGGGCAGGGAATGTGTTTAAGGCCTCAGTAGGCAGCGGTCTGCGGGACAGGAGGCACAACTGGAGAGCTGCCGGCGCTGATCCACGGGTCCGAGTGTGCCCGAGCCCCGGGAAAGGGCAGGGAGACAACCAGTGCCGGAACAAGGGACAGGTAAATCATTCCAAAGAAAGAGTTTGGAGGCCTGTGCTCTGGTTCGTGGCTGTGTCTGTCCAGGGGGTGAGGCTGTAGCAGAGTGTGTGTCCCCAGCACCCTGCGTGTCCCCAGCACCCTGCCCAGGGCAAGCAGGATGCATCCTGTACTTCCCTGCTGGACTCCCGCGTCCCTACCTGAGCTCTAATCCGGCCTCTTGGCAGTTTTTCCTTAGGAAAACACTCTGTCCTGCCCCATCCTGTCCTCAATAGCCATGAAATGGGGATTTCCCTGGTGTCACAGTGCATCCAGTGCCACACGGGGGGTTCAGCTCCTGCATCCGTGTGGCCTCGTGGCCGGTGAGGCTCTGCGTGGGCTCTGCCCTGGTGCCCAGCTCTGCTAATTAAAATGCCAGGAGATCTGCCACCAAGGGATATGGTCTGACGGGAACAGGAGAGGCACAGGTATGTTCGGGGCAGTTCTGAGGCAGTGGAAGAGTCAGTTCAGCTGGAAGGAGGAGGGTGGAGGGATCAGACCCGTTAATCTGCATGTGGCCAGCTGAAACGTTCCTTTCTTCTGATCATCCTTCCTCCTCCTCCCGTCTTTGATCTGAGATGTACTTTTTCCTGGAAGACTTCCCACATTCTTGGTGTAGCTAGGAAGCTCCCTTTTTTTCCCCCTGTGCAGGCCGCATCCCCCAAATTCAAGAAAGACGCTGCGATGATGAGGTGGGACTGTTGTGTATAAAGTCATTTCTGGATAAACGCGTTTGACTTCCTCAGCCGTTCTTGGTCTCTCTTTGTTCCTAGAACAAGCCCAGAACAGGCGGCAGCAGCACAAGCTCCCACGTTCATCTCGTAGTTTGACTCAGTGTGATGTGGAAAATCATCCCCATAAAAGGTTCAAGCTGTGGTTTGGGTACAGATGTCCAATAAATGGAGAACTTTTGGTGACCCTCATTTCTAGACTGACATGTCAGACAGGTTCACGTGCCAGAAGCACACTGGGAAGCAGAGACTGGGTTGGGAAGGATGCCAGGAGCCGGGATGCATTTGTACAGCTGCGGAGCAGCAGCTTGGCTGGGTCTGGCCTAGGCAGCGGGAGGATGGAGAGAACCCCGGGGTACCCAGCTGATAACGATGCTGCTTTTAAAAAGGACAACATTAGAAAAAAAAAAAAAAAAAAAAAAAAAGAGCATTTTACCCTGCTTCTGCTTAGGAGGGTCAGAAGCAAAAGAGATGAACCAACCTTCAGGTGAAAAGAAGGTGAACACCTTCCTTCTCTGGAGGTGAACACTCACTTCTCCTTCCTACAGCAGCAGAAGCCTGACGCTAGATAAGTAGCTGTGAGATGATTCATAAAAAACTAATTTATAATTTGCCAGAATATAATCCTATTTGATCAGTGTTATTCAGTTCCTCTTTCTTTTAAAATTCAGTGCACTTAACTGTTCTACGAGGGTTTATGAATGTTTAAAAATTGCTTTGTGGTCCCTAAAGTAATTTGACAAGTCTGACAGCTATTGATTAAAAACCTGAAATTATTCAGACTGTAGGATGACTTGGGGGATTAGATAGAAAGTTTTTTCAAATGTGAAAGGAAATAAGATGTTGGAAAGTAAATATGTTCTTGAATATTTTTGAAAAATCCATTACAACTGTGAAATTAAATTGAAATGAGATACTTGGTGTGGAGATGAAGGAACTAAATGCTGGCTTTACTGTTTAGGCATGGGGTAGAACTCACCGTCCCGGGTCCAACACATGTTTCCCGGGAAGACGCTGGTGACGGGGCTCTGGCATGGATCCCACCACAGGGTGCTGTGGGGAGTCCTTATGGACCCCCAGCACCAGCCCCTTTCCTGGGGCACCATCCAGCTCCTCCCGTTCAGCCCTCCCACATCAGGGAGCTTGATGCCGAGCAAGGTCAGAGGACAGACGTGGGGCTGACAGGGATGTGGCTCTTTCTGCCCAATATGTATGTCCCCGCCTGACTCCGTGGGGCAGCCGGGAGCTCATGGAGCCTCAGACTAAATGATCGCAGCCTCCTGGGTTGTCCTAATTTGCACTTCTCCTGCAAGGGCTGCTGCGGTGGTTGGGAACAGCTATTGTGCTCTGTCTCAACTTGTCCTTCTTCACCAGCCCTCCAGGAGGGGTATCTGAGATCTGGCTATACATCTCCGTACGTGCCAGAGAGACTCTCCTAGGAAATCGTTAGATGGGCCATTTTCCATATGACCAGAAGGGACCTCTTTGTTCAGCAGATCCAGACTTGTTCTGTTACTGATGACCATGTTTTAGAATATTCTTCATAAACATACTTTCTCTCTTAATATCATTGAGGTTTTCTCCCTGATTCTCCCTCCTTCTGGAAGGTTAACCTCAGATTTCACTTCTCTCATGGAGAAAAGCCCTCTTCCAGTTTTCAAGTCAGAATCTATTCACAGCCAGTTTTTAGTCTCTTGTTCTACCAGCGCTGCCCTGTAGCTTGAATAGCTCTTGTCCTTCTCATGTACTTACTCTGAAGTACATATAGTCCTCGTGCCTCTCAGTCTTTTCTTCTAGACCCAACAAGCCAAGTGTCACAACGCTCCAGCATCAAGCCAAATATGACCCAGCAGGTGACATTTCCCCTCAGCCCTCTCTGAACGGAGATGTTGATCAACCATGGGGCAGAGGTGGGCACCTCCCCAGCTTGGCTGCTGTGCCCAAAACCCTCTGCAAACCTGTGTGGGTGATCCATAGCCAACCACCTCCAGGACTGAGGGTTTGTGGAGCAGAAACAAGAAACAAGAGCCCAGGGGGAACGTGCTGCTGAGCACAGAGACCACCCATGCACCCTTCTCCAAACACAGAAACAGTTCCCATCTCGCCCGTACCAGAGAAAAATGTTTGATAAGAGCCTGGCTGCTCGTTATCAGTGCTGCTGTCAGGGAACATGTGTCAGCTCAGGTGGAAGGGATGGAAAGTGGGCTGTGGGCTGGTACAAAGCATCTGGTGAGCTCTGCAGGGTGTCTCTGCCAAGCCTGGTAGTTCACAAAGATCTGGTGCTGCTTTGGATGGCATTATCATTGCTGGTATTTAATCAGATAATTGATGGCTGTTGGGATTGGTTACATTCTCGAGTGATTCAGTCCACGTAGATAATAAAGTGTTTGTAATGATGATTCAGTCCTCTGGATCAAACGGTGGATTTGTGGATGTGGAGATATAAAGTAAGTGGATCATAGTGGGCTTCTTTGGGCTGGTACCCCACTGGGGTACCACGCAGCTCTTGCTCATCTCCAGTAATTCTTGGTTTCACTGGGATCAGCACAAACGACGCATTCAAAAGCCTCCACTGGGGGAGTCTGCAAGGTACGACACCAGCTTGTACACGGGGTCACCAGGCTGAGCGCGGTATTTCAACCCGTGTGCTATCCATGGCCCTCAGTTGTATTTCAGTGACAATATTAAGCTTTAAAAAGATGAGTGGAAAGAAAGGAGACCTTCAAATGTAGTTACTGCCAGAAAATACGAGGCACCACATAGTTGTCATTCTGCAGCAGACAGGGATTATCCATAAACCTCCTACCTCCAAAGTGAAGGACAGGACTAAAGCTGACCCCAGGCGCACTTTGAACTTATCTACCTCTGATTAATTAAGTTTTTCCTTCCTTGAGCCTGATTTAGGACTTATGCTCAGAATGAAGGATTTAAGTTAAGAAACTGTTGAGAAATTGAAGGGCAGCTCTCATCCCCTCTTTCTCCTCTCATCCCCTTCCCCACACATGCACACACACGTGGGGAGTAGAGGGTTTGATGTGGCTGCTGAAAACTCGGTCTCCCCAGGCATTCCCATCCTGGAATTCCTGTCATTCCTCCTGCAGTTGCACCACTTTCCCTGTGGATTTTCATTCCTGCCAAGCTTGAAATGTCAGTGGGACACGGCAAACCCTTGGCTAATACTGGCCATAGGTCTCGGGGCAGCGTGGAAGGTTTAAGAGCGATTCTGCATTTGTATGGGAAGTAGGAGTTTCTGTGTGACCGTGTCCTTCATTCGTTTAAGGCCTGAGCTTTCTGGGATGTTTACAGTCCGTGGGTGGCTGGGCTGAGGCACAGCGCTGCCATCAGGACCCCAAGTTCAGGAACTTTTCCTCTGCTTCTGGGAATGCAGATGAGACCGTGGCTGGTCCTGCAGCTCCCTGGAGCTTTGCACAACGGTCCCCAAAACTCACAGCCCTCCTGGTTAACAGAGATAGTGATTGTAATAGGAGTTATTAACGTGCTGCCATTTACAGCCTTCTATACGGGCAGGGAAACATTGAATAAAACATAAAGAAACCTGTGCAGGTACAACCAAAACACTGGTTTTAAAGTTTTTGGTTGCCTATCGATGACTTGCCTAGCCCAGAAGACAGGGTGGTTTGAGGCAGGACAGTGGTGGGAGAGCCACCCCGAAACCCCGTGGGGCTGGAGCCCTGGGCTGGGAGCAGGGGCTCGGGGCTCCCTGTCCCTCTGTGCCACTGCCTGTGTCACCAGCTGAGTGACAGCACCCAGAAATGCCCATCTTCACCTGGGGGGTGATTGCACAGCCTGTTCCTGGGGCCTGGGCAGGTCCTGCAGCTCTTCCCCATCCCCAGGAGAAGACAGCCGGTGTGGGGACATGGCATTTTATAGCTGTGTGACCACTTTGTGATTTCCCAGTGGCATTTGCAGGGATATTTCCACTCTGATATTTCCACTCTGTAGAGAAGAGGGCAATAGCATAAATCACTCTGCTGAGACGGACACACTGGCTTGGAAAAGTCTGTGAGGGTTCGATTAGTGATAAGGAGAAGTGCGAATACGAGGCAGAATGGTTCGATTTCTTTTTTTCCTCTGCTTCCTTGGTATTTGGTGACCATGATAAAATTGCTTTGTTTTAGAAGGGGTTTTGTAGAACATAGTTGGGAATGTGCTTGCTCCTACCAACCAATTGAATCTGCTCGTGTCCTGGAAAGTCACTCAAGCACTACTTTCCTAATTTGATTGCTGCGGTTGGCGAGCTCCGCACAGCGCTGCTGCTGCATCCCCCGAAATGCTCAAGGATTTGGAGGGGGGGGTGGGTTTACATCCGTAGTCAGATCTAAAAAAACTTGTCAGAAATGATTCTGCTGATCCCTTAATTAGAATTCTTTAACCCACTTTTTGGAGGAGAAACAATTGTTTGGAGTAATGAGAGAGTATGTTTTGATTGAAGGATGTACAATAATCTGCCCTGAATCTGCTCTGCTGCATTGTACTGAATTAACTTATTTCTCTATATTTGTTCATATTCAAAGCATAAATAATTTAGCATTTTGTCTCTCTCTGTGAATGTGAGAAGCACGCGTGCTGCTTTCAGATCAGATGGAGCGGTGGTGTTTATTACTCTGATGTTGGGGAATGATTGTTGCATATTTAATATCGCCATGAATAAAAATCCCAGAGCTGCGTTCCCACTCGTGGGATGGGCATGTGGCTCTCTCCTGACGCCCCTCAAAGGACTCAGAGCTTTTGTGTGATGAAGGCAGCGGCGTCGCTTGCCCACAGTGACACAGGGCACGAGTGGCAACTATATTTAGCCACCGGTGAGGCTGGTGTCCATCGCCCGCCTGGCTGGTGTCCACCAGCCTCTTCCCGCAGCCCCCGCACCCCCACCTGCACCAGCAAAACCATTTATCTCACCCAGAAATACTCGGAGACTTACACTGTGCGGCAAAGCAAACGCCAGGAGAAGTAAACCAAACCTCATTAAAATAAAGTGGCTGGGTGATAAGGCGAATGTTTAACATACCTTTTAGAAGCATATTTCTTTTCTTGGTTTTATCTCACTAATGCCTTTAAAAACTGCCTGAGAGTATTTTGTAGTAATTGCCAAAGTAGCTGGAGTTTTTAGCGTTCTTGCAATGGGCATTGAACACCTCTGATTTAGTCGGTTTATTCCAAAGTGTTGGGGAAAATACCGGGCAGTGGGTGAGTATCTGGGCCATGTCTATTATTCTTATTTATAATTAAAATTTCTTCAAAGTGTGGCACAAGCATTACAGCACCCTGCAGTAACGGGCCCAGGTGTTCTGCCACGCAGGAGTACTTCTGCAGTGCTTTGGTCCATCGGGTGCCTTGCTGAACTCTGGCTTGTCACCCCACGCCGTTTTCCATTTTCCCCTCTAAAATTCACTGGCATGCAGAGAAATTCTTGTGCGTTTTACCTAAGGCACTTGCCAGAAGAAAGGGAGCAAGGCACTGCTTGGCAATGGTGAAAAGCAAGGGAGAAAGAGAGAGCTTTGTCCACGAGCCATTTGCAAGCCGAGCCAGTCCCGCTAGGTCACATTCTTGTTCCCTCAGCCTTGGCAGGGATCGCCTCTTTTTAATGGAGCCCAGTGTTCCCAGTGTTTCCAAACTTGTTTCAGTGTTTGCAGCAAGCTGGGATGGTCTCCGAGAAACAGTTTGTCTGGATCTGATTTTGAGCAAGGCAGCATCGTTGCGTTGGAAGCTTGGGAGTCTTGGCACGGCTCTCCAGCGCTGGGAGTGGGAAGGGATGGACGTTGCTCCCACCCCTTGGAGGGCTGAGCTCTCTGAGAAGGTCCACATCAGCGTCTCAGGGTGGATCGTCCATGTGCTTCTCAGGTGACTCTCCCAGTTGTCCCCACTTACTGTGCTTGGGTCTGGACCACGGGGCCGTCCCAGCCCCTGGAGCGCTCTCAGTGGGAGCTGAACCTCCTGACGTGCTCCTGGAGCAGCGTGGCTCTGCTCCAGCCACCCCTCCCCGGGTACACAGAGGGCATCGGTCCTCGGCACCGACTCTTCCAACTTCAGATTTGCCCCTCTTGCACCGTGCTACCAGCTAATGTGCTCACGGCCCAAACGCGGTGCCGCTGGGGTAAGAGAAGTGTGTGGAGGAGGAAAGCCCTCCTGCCCATTCCCGAGGAGTAACTCCACCAACGCTGGTGACACTGGACAGTGTTAAACAGATGTGGATCAGAAATGGTTCAAACCTCTTCCTTTACTGGAACACAGCCATTGTGCTTGTTTAGTATTCTCAAAGCAGAGCTAATGACTATTTTTATCTCTATTCTCATTTCTCACGTACATATAAAGTCTCTGTTGATGTTTAGCTTGACAAGCCAGGCTGCAGTTACGATGCCAAAAATCTCTAAACTGTCATGGAGTGAGACAAGGATAAAGGAAAAAAACAACTTAGATAAAAGGGCTATGGACTCAGAAATGCTGCCTGTGGCACACTTCCCAGTCCTCAGAGGGACTTATTAATTTACATGGTGGAAGTCTTTATGGTGCACAACTCAAGTGGCTTTCTGGCTCCGCTTGGGATCTCATTGGATTGACGAAGAAGCTGCTTTCACACTTCCACAGTCAAAGGAATTTAAAAGCATTTTTGTTCCTTAAAGTGTATAAGGTAATAAAGTGTGTAAGGGATGGCATAAGGGAAGCCAGATGTCAAAGACCGTACTCTGAAATTGCACATGAACCTGATGCAGGTTTATCTTTTTATTGCCTTGTTCCAAGCAATCACGCTCAATCTCAGATATAACACTGAGTCCTTTGCTGCATCCTGGGTGCCTCTGTCAGAGCAGGAGGACCAGGGCTTGGCACTGTCTGACCAACCTCCCATCGCAGGGCACTGGAACGAGCGTTTGCGTTTCCTCCCCGAGCTTCCTTCCAGCTCTGTTTTCCTTTTGTCAACACAATTACATTGGTCGTTGCTAAAGTGAAAACAGAAGGGGAGTAAAATGATTCATCTTTCCAAGCGGCTTTGCTGGCGTCGTTAATTCAACATCGGCAGGAATGTGTCTGCTTTGGAAAATGTGCTTTGTCTGAGGGACCGGGCTGCTCGGGCGGCTGCGTCCTTGTCCACCTGGGAGGGCTCGAACGTGCCAGTGACAGTGTTTCTGACAGGGATCAAAAATTCAGTGTTTGCCCTGGCACCGTGGTCCCTTGGGGTCGGCCGGGTTGGGGAGGGCAGAGACGTGAGCCTGGATCTCCCTCCTGGAGCTGGACCCATCAGAGCAGGGTGAAGCTGCTGCCAGTGAACCGTGGTGGGGACCCTGCGCTGCTGCTGCCGGCCCCACTAAAACTCGCTGTTCCCCAGGGAATGGGGCTCCAATCTCTATAAAAACCCCAAAACTAAACTAAAAAAAAAAAAACCAACTTAAAAAAATCTAAGTTGTTATCCCATCATTTATATATGTGGATGTGTGTGTTGTGGGCACTCCAGAGAGAAGGTTCTAGGCAGCTTTTCTGAAGCCATGGATGCTGCAGGGCAGCTGCTGGTCCAGCTGGTTTCACAGAGGATGTAACCGGTCCCTCTGCACCAGGGAAGGTTGGCCTGTGTTCTCCTTGTGTTATCCCCGTAACCAGCCAGATCCTCATCAGTTCTGCATTTCTCAAGCGTCCAAAAAAGTGAAGAAATCATGGAACATTTTTTTCTCACTTGGCAATTGTTTTAGTTTCTGGGAAATCTGCGTTGTGTCAGTACTGTCCCCGTCCCACCCCTTCGAAGCCGAATGAGCCCGGCAGCCTGAATCGCCGTCCTCCTGCTCCGTGCAAGAGGTCTGGCTGGAGTGACTTAGGCACAGAATGAGCTCGGTTACTCATCAACAGCCAGGGCCCGTCCGTGTGACTCCTGTTGACAAGCTGATGATTTCCTCATGGAAAGCCAGCCCTGGCAGCAGACATGCGCGCAGCCGTCCAGCCCGGCCCCGCCGTGACTCGGGCTGCGGCCGCACCGATGCCCGGCGCTCCTGCCTGTGCCGGGGAGCTCCCGGGAACCCTGCCCCTCGGGAAGGTGATGTCAGGGAGCTACTGACACGGCGCAGGCAGAGAGAGGCAGTACTTGGGGGGGTGATAAGAGGAAATACAGGTTTTTTTCGCCTCACCATTTGAAGCCGATATGGACTGGGATGTCCAGCTGCTGCTTTTGAGGAGCGCTGCGGAAGTGGCACCATATGAGGTCCCCCCAAGGCCATTCCTCTTCATGTTCCAGGTGGCCTCTGCCACCTTGGCCGGCAGCCTGGGCAGGGGACACGCAGCCAGGGGGTGGTGGCCGGGCTCCTGGCTGGGGAGGTGGCACAGGTCCTGCTGAAAAGAGCTCCCCTGTCACCTGAGCTGGTTTGGGAGCTTCAGCTGAATCACTGGCGTCTGGCTGTGCCTGTGTGTCACCTGGATGCGTCCTGCTCTGCCTCCAGCCCTGTCACAGAGAGACCTGGAGGTGGCTGGGGGTCAGTCCTGTCCTGGGAAGGTGTTCTGGTTTGAGAAACAGAGAACAATTTATTGTCCTTTAGACAATTATTCTATCACCCAATGACCCCTCCCCACCTGGGAAGGGGAATCAGGGGAAAAACAAGGAAACACATGGGTTGAAATAGAAATAGATTTAATGGGATAAAACTAAATAATTAACATTAATAATACTAAAGAACCAGTATTGATCCCAATACCAATATAAAATACACAAGGATTACACTCAGCCCATTCTCTCAGCAGGAAGCTGTGCTGCTGTCCCCAGCAGGGACAGCCCATGTGGGACCCTGCGAGCGCTGCGGCTCCGGGAGGGAGGGAAGGGCTCAGGGGTCTGGCACCAGGGCAAGGAGTTCTCTGGACCCACCACCATCAAGGGAGGCAGAGAGAGCGAGAGAGAGCACTACGCAGCCAGCTTTCTAATTTATATTGAATGTGACGTTCATGGTATGAAATAATCCCATTGGCAGCCTGGGGCAAGTGCCCGCTCCTCCTCATCCCCGCACCTGGCAAGGCTTGAAAACACTGAAACCTGGAAACCCACATCCCACAGCTGGCTATAAAGTAAATATTTTCACAAATTCAGACACTAGAATCTTCTAAAAGTGCAGGTTTCCCAGGCATCAGAAGAGAAATTAGTCCTGTGTTGCTCAAACCAGGACAGAAGGAGAGACGGTACCATCTAGGGCCACACAGTGTGTACTTTTTAATTGGCTCCAGTTCTGTGAAGCCATTTTAGGCTCTAATGCTGCTTCCCATCACAAACAGCTCATGTTTGTGATGGGAAGTGGGAGGCAGTTAGGACTGGTTGGGCTGGGCTGCACTGGACTTTGCTTCACGGTGTTTACAGTGCTGTTGCTCATTCGGGACCAAACCTGCTGCTTTCGGTTTTGATCCCCGAAGATGGTATATAAAGACATCCAGCCTCTGGCTCCCAAAGCCAGCAGGGAGAAGATGGGGCACAGCGGGCTCCTGCCGCCGGAGGGAGGTGAGTCCCCTCATCCACTGGCCCTGGGCTGGGAGATGCCCAGAACTACCCGCTCCGTGCCCACCCGGCCACACCACCCGGGGTTCTCCTCCTCGGCTTCCATTCTCCGGGGTTGGCCACTGCACCCGGGAGTGACTGGCAGCTCCAGTATCCAGCGGGAGCTCCATCCTTCCCCACCCTGGGGATGCTGCAGGACCCACCTTCTTCTCGGGCAGCACTGGGTTACTAGTAGCTCCTTTTTCTTCCAAGCCCTCTGTTCCCCTCTGATGGGGTCTCGGGCAGGAAAAGAGATGCAGGGAATGGGGAGAGGAGGCAACAGGGGCTGGGAACAGGCAAAGCGAGGGTGGGGGGTGTTGGGGAGGAATTTGCAGAGCTGGACCCCAGAGTTCATCCTCGTGCTTCGGGCTGTTCTGGCTTAGCTCTGTCCTAGTCCATAGTTGTCAGCTCCGGAGCAGCTCTCCGGGCCCCGTTGCCGGTGTGCCCTGCCTGACGATGCTGGTGAGGGATGGGACAGTGCAGTCAACAGCTCAGCTCCCCAGACCAGCAAAGTCAGCTGGTCTTTGTAGGTACGTAGACCTAAAAACCTGTCCGCTGCCTCCCCCGGTGGTGTAGCTTCTGATTTACTGATTTACAGCTGGTGCTTCCAGGGTAAATCACGCTGCCAACAGCCCCCTGATGGGAGTCCGGCACCTTCCCAGCCCCGAGCTGGGTAAACGTCATCCCCAGTGTGATGGAGACGTTCCCCTGGCTGGGGTGGGGACCCTGTGGTCCATCGGACTCTGCCCCTTCTCTTTGCCTCAGCTCATTTCTCGTTAGAGAAGGCGCAAAGCCCTTCGTGGAGCCGTCAGCCGCGTGTGCCCCCCCCGACACGCACCCCTCCGAAACGGAGTCTGGTTTTGGCTGTGACGGTGTAAATCCGGGGCAGCCTCATCAGCTCAAGAGGAGATTGCAATTTGGTTAATGAGAACATACGCCGGCCCCGTGTATTCCCAGGGATTTGACCTAAGCTTAGCATCTGTCAGGATAAGAAGAAGGGGTTTAGCGGCAGCGGCGGTTCGGAGGGTGGGCAGGGGGCACAGGGGGCCGTGGGCTCTTCCCTCCTGAGGGGCGGTTTTATATTCCAAGGAAGAAAAAAACATTCGTAGAAGTCAGTGTTTTAATAAAGTAAATGCAAGAACAAAATCTAAACCCTAACTCTGCAGATCAAAACGTTTTGAATTTTCTCAGAAGAAAGTAAGATAAGCATTTTTGTTTTCTGCTATGCGGATTTAACCCTTCAGAGCTGGGAACCCCCAGGCAAAGCCAGTGTCAGGGAGTGGGGAAGGGCAGAGCCAGGAGTGGGTGTGAGGAGGGAACCCGGGCCAGATCTGCAGAAAAAGATGTGTCCCTGCAACTTTGTTTATTTTAACTCAGTCTAATTACATCAACTGCTGCTCTCAGTGTAGTGTGTTGAGATACTTTTAACTCTTCTTGTGATCAGTAGAGGCTGATGGCCTGCAAGGCAGGTTTACTCATTAGGAATGGAGTAAAATTGGAGGTGAGACGGGCACAATTCTACCTCAGCGGAGCTGGCTGAGGCCAGGCCAGGTTGTGGGGAGCTTTGTGGTGACCCCGAATACCTACCGCGAAGGAAAATGCTCCCAGATTCTCTCTCTCTAAAAAACTCCGCACAACACAACTGTCAGTGTAAAATACAGCCATTTTTGCAATGAAGATGAGCTGTAGTTGAATTTGGTTAGTGACCCAGGCAAGTTAATCCTGTTCAGGAAAGGATCAAACCAGTTTCAGCGCATCTGTGTCAGTGCTTTGCATCTGCCTGGCTGCATTGATCTGAAATAACTTGCTCACAAAAGAAACGTGTTTGTGCTGTGCACCTGCTGAATCGGGGCTCAGACCTGCCCCTGCTCCTGCCTCCGTTCCCCTCCCGCAGCGGGAACTTTGGGGAGGTTCTCCATCCTTGAAGAGAGAAGGATGGAGATATTTGGGTACCAGAGAGGGCAGGTCACAGAGCTCCCCGGGAATGGCCATGTCCCATCCAGAAGATGGTAAAAAGTGGTTCTGGACAGAATGATTTACTGGGTCTAAATTCATGTCTCTGAGAGGAAGAAGTAATTAAATGCACAGCAACCCTGTGTGAAAAACACCCAGCGAATACACAGCAACCCTGTGAAAAAAAAGACAAAGCCTTTTTTTTTCAGGCTGTATTTACTCTAGGTATCGCTGTGACACTTTATCAGCTCTTGCTACACAGAGATTTATATGAAATCATTTCTATTCCATTGAAGTAATTTTCAGAGATTAATTTTTTAGGGTATTAGCATTGATTCCTGAGCGCACGTGCCCTCCTCCTCCCGCCAGCAGCCTATGCCCAGGGAGAGCGGCATTGTCTGAGCTGGAGGAAAGCTCACTGGCCCTAATTTATTGAAAAAAATTAATTTTAGGTTTAAAATGGGACTGTCATTTATGAACCCCATTCAATCTCTTCTTCAATCCCGAGTCTTCACTCTGACCTTTTCCATATCTCAAATCCTCTGGGCTGTACACTGTGTTCATTAGTTAAACTTTCAGAAGGGAGCAGCAGGTGTGGGCTGTGGATAAGGGCTGCACGCAAGCTTGGCTCTCTGCTGATCCCTGCGCCCCGAGCAGGCGGCGGCCCTAATTTAATTTAGGGCAGTGCCAGGATTTGGACTTTTTTCAGAGTTTTTCACAGTTTGTAAGTTTTTAATAACAATTTTTACATCAGCTCTGGAAGTAGCCGCCCCTGGCATCGCGTGAAGCACGCAGTAAGGATACTTGCACTTTGAAAAACGAGCTGGAGAAGCGCTGCGGCTGCACCAGCGCACCAGCCCGGCCAAGTTTAATTCCTGGTCAGGGAGTCTGGAAGGGTAAGAGCCAGCCTGGCCAGAGACGGTGTCCTTGGGGACCCCGGGGCTCGGTGCGGGGCTGTACTGCACGCTGCTCGGGGAGAAACAGATGGGTCATCCCTGGAAATGGGTTATCAGCGCGGGTCAGAAAGGAGAGATGGAGAGATCAGTAAAAAAAAAGTGTGGTGATTATTCCTGCCTGTATTTTGGGTGGTACGTGGGGGCTGCCGTCAGGATTTGCAAGCTTTGCAGTGCCGATGGCTGTTCCCGAGGTCCCGTTCTGTTGGGCATCGCTGCACGGATCCTGCAGACAGACACGTTTTGTCACTTGGGGATTTGGGGACGTTTTTAGCGTGGATGTGGCTGTTTGTGGAGGCACCGTGGTTCCTGTGTCCACGTTACTGGTTTCTGCTGGCTGCAGAGAGCAGCCCAGAAGGGAAGGCTCCAGGCTGCCGGGAGAAGGGGGCTCGTGGCTACCTCCAGCCTGTGAGACAAGCCCAGGGACTGGGCTAAGGGGCTGGGAGCGTGCCCCCGCTCAGGCACCGGCGCTGCCTTCAGCATCCCTTCGAGCTTTCCGAGTTCCCTTCGTCCCTGATTTCCCTTGTCCGTGTCTGCTCCAGGGCTGTGTACAAGAGTGCAGAAATATCCATGTCTTCCACGGGCTGCGGTTCTGCTGTCCGAGGCTGGAGGAGGAGGAGAGCAGGGGACAGTCCCTGTGCGCCCGGGATGGATCACCCACTGTTACAGCTCTGAAAGCCAGAGAAAAATCACTGACTTCATCAGTGTGAATCTCTCATTCCATCTGAAAAGAATGTTCCCATGAGAAGGATGTGCTTTATATCCCTAAAAGACACTAAAATCTATCTGGCTAGAAGGCAGATAGCAATTGAAAGAAATTAGCTTTATATCCTGGTGCCTTCTCTGGATAAAATACACACAATCAAAACAAACTTTGAAATGCTTTGAGTTTTTCTTCTTTTTTTTTTTTTTTTTATTTTTAGGAAGAATTTAGCAGCAGCAAAAGAACATTTTCCTAACTTTATTCCGATTATAAACTTTTCATTGACTGGATGTGGTTTTTTAAAGATCGTTTTGTTTAATAACATCATTCAGTCTCTGAAGTCGGCTATTACCTATTAAACCGAAGCTATTATATATGCCAATATTGTTAGGCAGAAGGACAAATCAAAATAAAAATGCAGTTTAGATGCTAAAACATGTATCTGTGTTTGTCAGACTCAAAGTCATACGCCACCGGTCCCCCTCTCCAGTTGAGATTTGAAATTCAAAACTTGACTCCTGCAAAATGCTTCTTGGCTCAAATTGTCATTGAATGTTAAGTAGTGTCTCCGAAGCGAGACTAATAGCCCAAAATGATATTGAATATTTGCAGGAACGGGACCTCACAAAAAGGTTTCTAAAAATCTGCTGCTAATAGCAATGTTAGGTTTTAAATAAAACCTCCAGAAAAGATGAGTAGCATCTCAGTAAAGACAGGTTTCCTGTTGATTGGGATTACATTCCTAGAGGAAAGTCTAATGCTCGTTCAGGAGAGCAGAAAAGTGGAGCTAATTACAAGCAGAAAGAAATTGCCTGGTCCAGATCCACTGTCTAGCCGCTCCGAAATGCGGAGTAAAAGGCAGCGTTAGTCAGAGGTTAAATATCCCTTCAGTGTAAATACGATTTGATACGGTGCCTGATTTTTCAGAAGTGGTAGATGTCAACGCTGCCTCGTCGCTGCCGCTCGGCTTTTGTGAATCTCGCGCCCGTTTTAATAAAGCAGGTGAAGAAATCTTTTAATAATCTCTTCGTTTAATCTGGCCGTTGTTCCTCAGTCTCGAGGCCTGGGTGATTTCTGTGCCCTTCAGCTTCAGGTTGCCTTTTTGGCTGAAAATGAAGGACAAAATAAACAAATACAACCGCGGTCAAGGTTCTGGGCCATTGAGCTGCAGTTGCGGGGCGTTTGGAGGCTCCAGTGGGAATCTGCGGGTTGATGGAGGAACTTCATGAGCCCCGGGAGTGGAACTGGAAAGCTGCCTGGCAGAAAAGGACCTGGGGGTTCTAATTGACAAGCGGCTGAACATGAGCCAGCAGTGTGCCCAGGTGGC